>BROE01000008.1:4627587-4700340 GCA_036571765.1 Plecoglossus altivelis | reverse complement strand
TCTAAAAAACCCATTTTATTTCCTTTTCCCTTCAACTGGCTTCACCACGGCTGAGTGTGAACCCATCGCCGAGCCCGAATAGCTGCCAGTTGCAGCTCTCATGGTGGCTTCCAGGGGTGTGGCAGGGAAGCTGGCTCTGGGCTCAGAGAGGAGTGGATCCACTGGGGGGGAGGGATCACACCCAGGGTCAGTGTGAGCTCTCCACTTCCTCTTACAATAGTTGGGCTCGCACTTGACAAAAGCATCTCCCATCTCAACCCAGGAAACACTCAGCAGGCTGGGTCAGTCTCCGGCAGCTGTGTTCCGCGCTGTCATTGTTGGAGGGGGAGAAAAAACCCACAGCGATGCTAGGGAGCTACACGCTGTGGGGTTGACGGAGAGGACAGCATGGTTGGAGTGCTAGCTACTTAGAGATGGAGAGGATGGAGTGTTCGTGCTTGATCCTAGTTTGGATCAGCCAACGATGACAGCTGATGGGTGTTGGGTAGGAGCTGGTTGATTTCCCTACTGGATCTCCCCATCCCCACAAGACAGTTCTGCAAGTTCAATTAAGACCAAAGCAGAATATCAAATGTTCTGAGACAAGAAACGCTGGTTTGTGTACAACAGCGGTGGCTGAGATGTCGCGTTGCCTCTTAAAATGTATGAGAGAAGATGATGAATCTGGGTGCTAATTTATGCATACTTCAATCTCACTATTCCACTTTGTGTTTATCTGCTGGTACCAACTGGAGACCAGTGCTGGGAAGTATTCTGACAGCGTGTGATTCTGCTGTGCAGCCATAGCCAAGTTCCACTCCTTCAAGGCCATGAACATCACAAAGGTGTATAAATAGGATTCGCTGGTCCTGAATCCTCTTAAGGGAGTTGGTTTTGTGGTTTAGACTGAACGACACGCACTAAAACTAGCTTCCCTTCTATGAAGTCTGTGACTGGGTAGCCTGCAGTTCAATTATACTTTGATTTGGAAGGGAACAATGTTCTCCTAGGAGTAGCCGCTCCAGATGGACTCTAGAGAAGACGGCGAGGAGAGCCATGTGGTCATGTGACATCGAAGACACGATGTTCATGAATGGAACCGAGCGAAATGCAGATCTGCGTTAGAAAGAAAAACGAAAGAAAACAACGCAATGAGGGGGAAAAAAGATGCCTTTCCAGTATGACTGCTGTGAGAAAGAGCAGGCTTTTTCCCAAACATTCTCTTCAGTTCTAATTAGAGTAGACTTCCTGATTCAGACTGCTGTGCTGTGATGGGTCATACCTCTGACAACTGAGTTCCCTGCAGCTGGGGATGGAATAATACATACAGTATGTGAGGAATTGACACATACAATGTACTGGGATCTTTCTTTTCTCCCTCTGTACCTGTCTCTCAGTCCCAACCACGCTCACCCTGCCAAGAATGGGCACAAAGGGTATTTCTGTGTTGCTATTGTGAAAAATATCTGGATGTCTGGAGCAAAACCTTAAGAATCTGCATGAAATCACACAGGCCATTAAAATGAACCTGGCAACAGATTATTTTCAACAACACCCACTTCAAAATCTGATTTGTGCTGGTGGTTCAGTGCACTGATGCAGGCAACACATATTTCCAATCCATTAGTTTTGACAGTATTTCAACTATAGGCAATAATATAAATAGGTGCAGTCCCATACAAAGTAGCAGGGTTTATTCTAGGCAATCTGTTTTCTGCCAATACATTTCCCCTCTTCATAACATAAAAGACAACTTCAAAACAACCCTTCACTCTATATTGAATTGGCTACTCTCTAAATATAGGCTGGCTGCAATTTACTATGAATGATCAACATTGTGTCCAATACAGAGGTCTTAGATTATTTTGATGCTTGAAATGCTTAGGGAGTCAAATGTTTGTTAATATTAACTCAAATAACACTTACCCGACAGAAGTACCATTATTGCCTGAAGCGCGCAGATGTGCAACATCTTCTTTGCCTCTTTAAAAACATCCATCAAAATGAGCAGCGTTATCAAATAGCCTTCTTCAAAAACCAAAAACGCATTTGTCGCTTCTGAAACTGCTTGAAATGTGGTTATGTTTCAAGTTTAGCATAGGGTTTGGGTTACATGGTACAGCTAAATCCAAAAAAACAAGACAGAGCCAGTTATTCTTCAGACAAGTCAAACCTGGCCGGGTAAAAAAAAGAAGAAGATTCGCGCTGTGTGACACTTTTCTGTGTATTTTCTTCTTGAGAATAAATATACGAGAAAGCCGTGACTTGTTAGAGCCTTGTCACATCATATTAGGATTCCAGAAAACGTACAACATTTGTTCGGTTTCTCAGTGTCCTTCCCATCATCTGCCTACTGATGCTCTCAGTCCTGCTCCCGAAGTTTCTTGACGATGCGTAATGGTAGTCCGTAAGAATGTCACCAGCATCCTCAAATTATTTTCTTTGATTGTCATTCTGTTGAATTATTAAGTAGACGTTAGAAAAGCATGTTGGCTCTTTCCAAACAGTTTTTCAGGTGTCACCTCACCTCTTGGAAGAATACAAATTCTAATCACGCGCAACCACAGCATCGATGGTGTATGGCTCGAGCAAAAACGTTAAAATTAAGAAACACTGTTTTAGATGATTTGTGTTATGTTTATCAAGTTATTTTTTTTAGGAGTCCTATGTTGTATACTCTATCAGTAAACTTGTGACCATTGTTGCATGTGCCGTATCAGAAGCACAGGCTAGTCTTCCATGCTCCGGTCGGGTGTGCAATTCAGTCGTCTGAACATGCGAAAAGTTAAAACCGCCATAAATCCACTGTTGTGCGGGGTACAGCACACTGCGACAAGATCGACGGAAAACGAGTGAGGAAGGAAGAGTTCTAAGTGACCATTTGGATTGACAATGTTTTTTGTGTGAAAGGGGGCGTGTGGTGTTGTAGGCACGGCGCGCAATCACGCACGCAACGTGGATGTGTTCATATGGTCAATAAACGTTATGCTATATGGTTCTTTAGGTTTGTAGACATTTCTGCTAGTTTACATTTGATACGAATGAATGTTTCTTTACGCTCAACAGACATTGCCGTGATTTACACAACCATTAGGCTACTTAATAGGAACCAATAAGGTCAGTAATGGCTATGGTATAAAATATCAAATTGGATAGCCATTGGCCCTCAATGGAAAATATCAATGTAACTAAGAGCAGACGAATAGCCTGAATGAGAAAAACGCAAGGCGGTTTGAAAATAACTTTTATTCTATTGATTTAGCCTAAAGGTATCCTTGGAGTAGGCCTACACATAAAATGCGCAAATTTTTAGGCATCAGCGAATATAAATTACATTTAAATGTAGAACTGTGGCCAAACCAAATGTATTCTTGTTGCCTTTTAGATCTTGACATTCTGCCAATTGCCATCCACTTGCGACCCCATGTGGGCAAAACGGACGTAAGAACGGTGTTTTCTGCATAAACGATTCTTTTTTAATGTTTAATTCACATGCCTCATGTTTCCAGTTGTGTTGTCTAACGCAATTATTGTAACATAGCCATCTATTATGAACTAAATGTTTCCACATGCAGCTGTTGCGTCAACACAAGTATGCCCCAAAGAGAGGTTGTAAAACGCGTCGGTTGAAAAAACATTTCATGTTCAAGGCGAAGATGCACTGAACTATGAATGTTTATCCCAGCTCGCCACTTTCTTCATGTTAAAAAAATCTATATTGCATGAATTTCCAGCTACTCTCCAAAAGATTTATTCAAGTAGAATGTTGTTAGTCATAACACACGGCACGAACCTGCCTCTTTAATTGTGCTTTTACTTGTATTATTATACAGGAGAACGCACTTCCGTGCCTGTGTCCCCAGCAAGCCATTACTCTTAACTACGGTGTTCATATCCTGAATTATGAGCCCATGAACCCCACTGTCATGCTGTACATGAACTGGTAATACCACTACATAAAGACAACTGCAGCACCCATTTGCTAGTGCTCTTAAAAATGTGTTTAAGACACGTTATAGGTTTAGACATGGTCCCTTTACATTCCAGCAATCCCATAAGCAGGCGTTGTTTGGATTCCCTGTCAATGTTGGAAATGTGATCTCTGTCTAAGGGAAGTGGACTCGCTCTTGAACATCTGTGAAAAGCATTAAAGCCAGAGACAGGAAACGTTGGAAGAGAGCTGAATTTCCTCATTGCAATAACAGTGGACTGTTGGCACCATCTCAAAGCAACTGCTGCTGTGGGGTTGAGCTTTCGCTCAAATCCCTGTAAAGCAAAAGAGCCATTCAACTTCTGAGAAGCTGCATGTGGGCCAGGCGACTTCTGGAGTACACGTCTAAGGTTACATCGTTTGAGGCTGCAAGTCACGTGGAAAGACAATAATACACCTTCAACTTTCCCCCTGAGTCACACAGCTGGTAATTCTGTTACTCAGGTCAATGATTGAAGGACTTGTTTTCAAAGTACTTTTCACCGTGGTCCTCAGCCGAGTCGCCATAGCAACCACGTCCATCTGGAATGGTGATTCGACGGGAAGATCAGAAGAATGTAGGGACGGAGACTTTGCAGAAAGATTGGTACAAACGACAGATGCATATTTCCAAAGACCTTAGTGGCGTTGACCGCGTACAGTCCGTCGAAATGGACTCCAAGTTTATTGTGAGAAGTTGTTCGGGCCTTCAACCAGAAGTTGACAGGAGGGAACTTTTCAGCATACTGATCTTCCGACCTTCACTGCAACCCCTCAGATAGATGTCTTATGATCTGCCTGAAGTAGTATTATGGGTTGTTCCTTGCAGCCACCATGGAAACACATCCTTGATCCATGACCTCATCTCCTCCCAACCCTGTCCCGCTAACTGCAGTAGACCAGAGCCGCCAAATTCATCATCAGCTTTCATTCCCCTCAGCTTATCTGATCTATGATATCACTAATAATAATAGAGGCCGGCCACCCTGTCAGCCAGCCAGGGTGCCCTGCACACCTTGCGACTGCACGGACGGCCTCCACTCATTCAGAGCCCATTAAAAAGTACATTTACTTATCGCCCTCACCAGGGGCATCCTACCTACTGATCCCCAAGGGGGAGAATTAGAGTGACCTTCCCACTATCAACAATAATTCACTGGAAGGCACCCTTGACAACAGCTGCCCCTTCAGAAGATTCATTCTGTTGCCCATAACCTTTAAAGCAATGTGACTCACCCGGAGAATTCCTAAAATAACAGACTTTGTCTTTAATGACTTGACTTGGGGAAACGCGATGTCCTAGTATTGCGATGGGGTTGACGCCGCATCGCAACTATGTACGCGAAAGTACATTGTTTCCCCTCAGGCTGTTTTTACGCTCTTGCTAGGTTGAACATGGACACGCAATTTACTGAATACATAATAAACCACTTGAATATTCTACTATGCCATACATAAAGGATCCTGTCCGAGGCACCGTCAATCAGAACTGAAAATAACTACTCCCTCCTCTGGGCACGTTTTGAAACTGGCCGGTCGACACTATTATTTTGACTGACAGGACAGTTGAGCGATTAGTTGAGCGATAGCACAAATGGGATGATGGGTTATCCCCCCCCTCCTCCTCTTCCTCATTCCCACATACACGGACAGTTCTATTTTATCGTAATTGCAGAGTCAAGGGCAGCTTAGGGCCTGCTTAACTTTCTCTGACCTTTTAATCAGCTGATTATCTCTCCATACTCTCTCCTTTTTCCAATATGCCGCCAGCACAAAAGGACATTGGGCAAAGACCCACTGGACTGATAAATCCAGAGGTCGCACTCAAGAGTGCCGAGTCATGGCCATCCCAAATCTCTTTCTTACTACATTTCCATGCGTTTTATTTTCATTCTGCCAGAGGCGGTCTATAACTTCTCTGATGTCTTTATCAAGCACTTCTTTTATGTGGAAAACGGTTTCCGGTGTATCGTCGCGCGGAGATGTATGTCCTGGTGAAGCGTCCACTAGGGGCGAATTTTTGCTCCAACTCCTCATCACCTAAGAGTGTGAAGTCCTGAGTGTACGCTGGGCTTGCTGCTACAAACAAGCTGTTAGGCCTCCAGCATCCAGCATCCTTGGTGGTTTTGCACCATTCAAGACAGAATAGAAGAAATCCATTTTGGATTCGGAAGCTGTGATCATCTTGGAATGATCACAGCTTCCGGAGGTCTGAGGGGGTCATTTTTTATCAGTGAAGGGGAAGTCCTGCTGCTTCTCCCACCAGGATGAAATGTGAAGCAGATAAAGGATTGTTTCAGGGGAGATTACAAGCTA
Source organism: Plecoglossus altivelis (assembly GCA_036571765.1). Taxonomy (NCBI): domain Eukaryota; kingdom Metazoa; phylum Chordata; class Actinopteri; order Osmeriformes; family Plecoglossidae; genus Plecoglossus; species Plecoglossus altivelis. The sequence continues at coordinate 4,694,075 of BROE01000008.1, read as the reverse complement.
CGCTGCATTGATATCGTCAGACGTTCAGTATTTCTACATTTCAATAAAGATGAAAAATCACGAATTAGTGCCTAAGGCTGATTATGTTTCATTAGTAATCAAACACAGACACACATCATCAACCGCTATATTCGCCTCACAAGGAACCTCACCTTTCCCCTTGCCAACCACATGGAAGTGAAGAGATTAACAACGCCAACATTTCCCTTCCTTTGTTGCGCCAGAGACCTTGAACGGGTTTGAACACAAAGAGACCAAATGCTTGTCAGAAACACACAAAAAAGGGAGGTACAGCTGGTATTAAATGACATGGCTTATAAATAGGCAGTGTATTGATTGTGGTTGGAAATGGCCAGAAAATTCAACCACATTAGCAGGGCCAGAACAAGATGTCATCGCTGCAATGAGCAATACTTTACGGAACGCCCAGGTAGAATGTGTTTATAACTCTTGCCTTGAAAGTGGTGCAATTAGAATTATTAATCAAGCATTGATTTAACTGCTGTGCTCTGCCTTCTACTTCAGAGTGTACAGTACAGGCCCCCATTGATTTCTGTTAGATGAATACACTTGAGTTGTTTTTGTTTTTTTTTTACATGAAAGACAAGTGCAGCACAAAGAGTGTGTTTGTAGGGACGTGTGGGAAAGTATGTGTGCAAGCAGATTGCAGGATGCTTTCCTTTATATTTAAGTTCAACGCATTTGCATCCAGCTAGGGCAACTGGAGAGGGAAATGCTGTCAACAAGCATCCAGTCTTATTTGTCTTATTCATTGATCTGAGTCTGGTGCTGCACGACTGAAGGCGTTGGTAGTTTATGGACTGAATTCACCACAGGGAATCCAATGACATGTTGGAGGCACGTTTACATCTTACTCACGGACTGAAACATACTTAAATCCATTCTGTGTAATTACTTAAGATGTCATTCAAGTTATATGTTTGAGTCAATTACCACAATACGTGCTAATCTTACCAAACGTGCTCATGGCAATGGCCTTATCGCAACTATAGGTCTGTTCTGCCATCTAGAGACAAGCTTTGCACTGCAAGAAAAAATAATGACAGAAAGAGGCGTGTTAAAAATGAAACGTCATTGTGCGTATTTGGTTTGGTTGCAGAGAACGGTGGGCGATGCTGGTCGCTTGGCCGGTCGTCATGTGGTACACCTGTGTTGATGAGACACACCTGAGTCCAGTTATCTTTAATGAGCCTTCGAATGTTCCTGAAGCCTCCAGCTCCCCCATTTGACGAGTTTCGGTTGATTGTTGATTTCTTTTTAGGCTAATTGAAACTGGGAAACACTCTATACTGACTATCACTTCACTCGATCCGTCACTGATAAACTGATTTACACGCCTCAACATACGTTTTGAGGTTGAGGTTTGAGTTTGTTTTAATAAATTACTTTTCATAAATTTACTCACTTGAAAGACCTTGTAGATTTCCATTTGAGCCATGTTGCAATATAATTCCAACTTAATTGGACTACGACTGTTGGTTGCTCTACTACTCCCTGTCTCGCGAGGTCGCTATCTTGTTCACGATGAGAGGCGGATAATCGGATTTGTTGTTGAAGGAAATGACCCTCCTAGGATATAGTAGTATGTGTTAATATCCGGTCGAAATAAGAGTATTGTGAGACTGTCCTTGATCGTCTTCATTTAAATGTCCAGTTTGGTCCATTCGTTATAACAAAGAGTAGAGTAAATTTGTGAGAAAATTTGAACTTCTCTAAGATAAAGTATTTATTTGAAGGGAGTAGTGTTTATTTTTTTCTACCACAAAACATTTTTCAACGTTTATCTTTTAAAACGATACCCCCAGGCCCTACTAGGGTTAGTAAATGAGCAAGGACTGGCATTGTCTCAATAAAAAATTTAAACATATTTTTGTTGTAATGTTTTTGTGTGTGCCTACTATAAATTCTGATGGCGGCAAATAGCAATTTTTTTCCGGTAACCCTAATGAAGGAAGTCGAATATTTTTTACTCTTTAGATGTACTTATTTTTCTTGTTTACAATGTTAACTGTAATCTGTTTATTGTACAACCATTTTGGGGAAATAAAGTTAACTTTTTATATTTAAGGTCTTGTGACCTTTATTTTGAAATGGTTTTATAAAATCAACCGGAAAAGAGGTTGACTGAGGCTAGCTTCACCCTGCTCCTAAACTGATATCGGAAATATGAAAGCGAAATAGGGTAGACGGTGGATTCCTCCGTATAACAACGGATGATAACTAGATAACTGAACGAATCCGGTAACAATTTTTAAGCGAATGCTGTTGTGAGCCGTGCCTTTCACCAGGCCTCTCGCGCTTGCCCCCTCCCCACCAAACAAGCCATGTCAAATATGACTGAGAATTTTGATCGAGCTCCCGGGGCAGGGAGAACTCGTCAACAGTCAACCGGTGTAGGTGGAGGAGACGGGGATACCAAAACCAATGTTTTTAACCAGCAGGAGCCGCTGAGACAACCTCGGACTACGCGACCCTTAGCCGAGAACAACACCTGCAGCGGTAGCGATGCGATCGGTGGAGGTAAGAGTTACTGTCAGGCTATTTTGTGACTCGATTGTTAGTGGGTGGTGCATGTCAACAACCAACCATGGCTTGTCACCTGCTAGAACAACTCAAGCTAGCAGGTTAGCTTAGCGTACTCAGAGGAACATGAATTGTCCAGCTGTCCCTTTCATATTTCATCGTTGGCTTGCTCTACGTAGGAAGACTAGCTAACTTAGTGGTTGATAGCCGACTAACTATTACGATGTCCTCTCTTAATTAATCTAGCGATTAATTTGCTCTGAGTGCCTCTTCAACATTACCAACGACTGAACTAACGTTAGTACCTTCTAGAAACGGATCGTGTCAGGTGGCGAGTGGTAGCATTAGCAGTAACCACAAAGCTAATTAGGCTATCTGCTGTATCAATGTCACATGGACCTGTTTGCAAATGTAGACGTTGACACAGCTTCTATATAAAGCACACTATAGCAACTAGGTCAGATAGTCTATTTATGAACCTTAGTACTTCAATTATGACAGGGATTGTTGGATTTTAAATTGAACCTCTATTATAAGAGCTAATATTGCTATGTATATTAATTGGCCCAGGGAAAAGTAGTACAACAACATTTTACAGCTATCGTAAGATGCTGCTAGTGTATGACTAATACAATAATGAAATGAAGAATATTAACTAACTGGGTGTATATTAGCGTCTCCAGACGGCAGAAGAACAGCCAAACATCACTCAGCCACACACACCAACAACAGTACGTCGGCATCGCAGGAGCGCAGCGCGGACTTGGTGAAGACATCTACCCTGTCGGTTAACGCCAAAGAGTTTGTCCCAACCACCTGCCCTGTCAACCAGTACGAGGTAGGCCTAAAAGATGATATCTGGGAAACAAAAATATCGTGATTGTATAATGCGATTGCGATCCATACTTCATAGTCATTTTCTCGATAAAAGGAAAATAAGATAATCATGTCAGAAAGCAATCAATGAATTGATGTTTTCTCGACATCAAATGAAGTCCCCAAGCTGATGACTCTACAATCTTATCTCCTACAGCAGGAGCCTGTCTGGGAAGATGGCAGCGATGGCTTTTATGGGGAGCCGACACTCTCCGACATGGTGGAGGAGTTTCTCGGCCACCTGAGTTCCTCTCCGGGGTCGTTTGAGACGGACGTGGAGTACATAGCTTCCATGCTGAACTCCTGGGTCACCACAGAAGCGCTACTGCAGGATCTAGTGGAGCTGATATACACTCAGGTGGGCATGCCGGAACGCACTCTTTCTCACACACATGGATCTCATCTTGAACAGTTTCCGAATAAGGCTTTTTAAGCGAAAGAGGGCTGTTTTTAAGTTCACTCCTAATTCATGTCTTTGTTTCGCAGTCCACAGCCATCCCAAACTTTGCCTACACCGGAGCTCGACTCTGTAACTACCTGTCTCATAATATTACAATCAGTCCTAACAGCGGAAACTTCCGGCAACGCCTCCTGCAAAGGTTCGGTTGGAGGGGAGGAAGGGAAAAAAAAGATGGCTTTGCTTGTAAACGTTAAATCATTTCCTCTTTTGATCCTCCGACACCTGACGGCTTCCTGCCTTGCGCGTGTCGTTCCTTCCGCAGGTGCCACAAGGAGTACGAGCTGAGGGACGCCGCAGTGAAGGGTAGCGAGCAGACCCAGAAGAGCTTTCACTGCTACGTGCTCTTCCTGGGAGAACTCTACCTCAACCTGGAGGTGAGGAGAACCGGGGGCCGCGGTTCTCATGGCAACCACTGCTCCTACCATCTAGCTGGATTCAGATTCTATCAGGGTTAAGGATAGATCAGCGGAGCATACGGCCGTAGATTAGGAGGGTTGCATGTTGAAATCCCGCTCAGTACATGACTTCAGATGACAGGAACCATTACATAGGTTTTCCATCCCGTGTTACATGTCTAACGCTCGACTACACTCGAGTATTTCAGGGTAGGAGAACAGGCTCTCACATCCGTGTGTTGCCCCTCCAGGTAAAGCGTGCGAAGGGGCCTCCGGGTCGAGCGGACATCCTGCAGGGCGCTCTGAAGGACCTCATGAACGTCTTGTTCTCCAACCCTGTCGACGGAAACCTGATCTGTGCGGTCAAACTGCTCAAGGTGAGAGGAGGCCTGAGTCTGCCTGTCCAGACCCCAGCATAGCTGTAGAGGAAGTCACTGAGCTGACTATTGACCTGCTAACCTGATGCGCGTTTGTGTTTTGACCTTCAGTTGACAGGCTCCGTCCTGGAGGACACTTGGAAAGAAATGGGCAAATCAGACATGGACGAGCTGGTCGAAAGAATAAAAAACATTGTCACGGATGCTACCTGCAGCAGGTGGTGTGTGTTTGCTGTGGAGGCGTGCGTGCGTGCGTGTGTGTGTGATTTAGGACGTTGACGTTTGGGATTTGATTCTGTCGTTCTGTCCTCCAGGGCACTGAGCTTGCTTTGTGGAGAGGTATGAGGAAGAAAATCCATAACTCCGTGTGTCTGTGTCTGTGTGTGTGTTTGCGTGCGCGCATCTCGCAGGGACGTGAAGCAGATGCTGCTGCGGCTGCTGGAGCTGAGGTCCAGTAATTGGGGGCGTGTCTTTGGGGCTGCCGCCGCCAGTGACGCCACGCCCGACAACGACCCCAACTACTTCATGGTGAATACCGGCATACCGTCTTCTCTCTAGACACCAGCACAGCCACCATCATGGGGGGAGATCGGTTGCAACAGTTCAATGATTCAAGCTGCAATTTTTGACGTTTCCTTTTTGCTTTTGTTTTTTTCCCCTCCAGAATGAACCCACCTTCTACACAACAGATGGTACCCCTTTCACAGCGGCCGACCCAGGTGAGCATATCAAACGCACGCTCAGCTCTGCACTCTAGAATCTTCTTTGGCACTAAACCCCATGTGATTGTTTTATTCCCTTTTCAGAATATTCAGAAAAGTATCAGGAGATTCTGGACAGGGGAGACTGGGAAGAACCTGATCTGTACGAGGAAAACGGGAATGACTCGTGAGTCTAACCGGTTGGAAGACGTTGCTGGAATACTTTGGTCTTACCAGAGACCCCCTCACCTATCACGCTCCAACCTCTTTCAGATCGCATCTGTTTTCATGCAGTTTTAGCAGGGAGCAGACACCAGTTGATAAAAGGCAGTCAATCCTACAATGATAAAAAAAAAACTATTGGTCTGAATGTGGTTGTTTTTTGGCCTCTACTTTTTGTAACGAAGAGTGACCATGGCCTTAAGTGCTGGTCACAGACCTAGGATAGCTGCTGCCCTCGCTGACACATGTCACATGACCTGTCAGTGTAAGCTTGTTGACCTGGGGGGCCCCTCGGTTGGGCATCCCAGTCAGTTGGAGGGGATTGTCTGTCCCACAATGCAACAGGGGAAGCTACTGCCTTCCATTCAGACGAGTCAGCAAAGAGGCGTTTCAGCTGGCGTGGCCCCTAGCAACCTATTAATGCCTCACTCTTTTGTGTGTGTGTGTGTGTGTGTGTGTGTGTGCGTGCATTTGTGTTACTTTCAGTTGTTGTGGTCTAGGTTATACTGTACGACAATGACATTTCTTGAAATGTTTTTCTCTTTTTTTTGTTCAGGCTTTTCGATGAGGACGAAATGGACCCTGAAATTGAGGAAGCGTTTGAGAAGTTCTGTCTCGAGTCGGAAATGAAGCGAAAACAGTGAGAGGGCGGAGTGTTGAGAGAGACCTCTAACGGACTCATGCAGTAACCTTGGTGTTGACCTTGCTGGAATGTTTGCTACTGGTAAGACAAAAAGAGAACTAGCATTCAAATTGTTCATTGAATTTCTTTCTTTCTCTTTTTTTCTTTTTCTTTTTTCAAGCAGTCCTGTGCATAGTTTGTAACGTCTGGCTGCCCAGTTGTTGGTGGATTTGGGTTAGTTGGAACATGGGGAGGGGGGGGACACACACACACAATCAACTGGATCCTTAATCTTACAAGTTCCTCAAGAGCGTTTTGAGTTTGCATTTCCTGGGTGCTGTACAGTTCCTTTTTTTTCCTGTTTTCTGCTTCATTTTGGACTTTTTGCACTGATACAAACCAAGGCTTCTTCCCTGTCAGTCAGCCTGAACGCTACAAGAGGGGAAAACTGTGTGCTGTGAATGCCTAGATTTGGAACTGAATTGACTGACCTGATCTGCATAGTCAGCTTAGTGTCATCACGTGGTAGGTCGATTGCTCTACTAACTGTAAAATCAGGCGGCACGCAGCCACCAGCAGAGGAACAGGTCATGCTTTATGCAGTAGAACACAATACGGATTGTTGGTAGAACTGTATAGAGAATCTTCTTCCTGCGTATGTTCTGGTCCTAGTTAAAGGTACATTTCTATCTGTCTCCGATGTCCACACTGGATGTTAGGCTCTGCTGAACATATCACTAGGATCCATTTCGTTTTGAGAATAGCTGTCAGAGCAGGGAAGTGTTGTTCATCTTGGCAACTAAGCACCATAGAGCAGACTATGCATACGAAGGGGATGGGGTTTTTTAAACTCACACAAAAAAGAGACGAATTCACCATTTGCCAGCAGGTAGCCACAAACGGATTGTCTAGAATCATCTTCAAATCTGTTCAAACTTCAAGGATGTTTTACCTTTTTCCTTCGATACTCTAGGTTGAAAATTAGCCTTTTTAGAATAAAGTTTGACGCCCTATTTGTTTAGGTGTGTAAACTTCTTGTTTCAGAGGAGGATTTTGTATTAATTCTGTTTTGAAAGTAGCTTTAAATCCCAGCAGATCCTGGCTGTTCAAACCGTTACCGTCAGTGACAACAGTAACGGCTGGTTAAACTACTCCAAAGCTGTATTTGTTTTTACCAGCATCTATGGATCCCATAAAAAGGAATTTCTGTTTTATAGTTTGTACATATCATTTACAGTATCGTTTGCCTGCAATAAATCCTTTACAATGTGAGACATGTCTTTTTTTTAAATCTGTGTGTGGTCCATTTTCTTGGTCATTGTCGGAACCTAAACCTGCCTTTAGAGGGCAATCGTGTGCTGCCAGCAAACAGTTCACTTGTACCACAGAAGAAGACCGCCAAGTTCGAAACCTTGCGGGAAGTTTGTTTTTGACAACCAGGCTACTTACTATCAAGATGACAAGGACATTATTTTCAAGTGTAAATTTGAAGTTTTATTGACAAATTGCATAAATATATATATATGAAGTTCTGTCTAGCCGACTTAATTCACAATGGCCACTTTACCTGGAGTTAGTTTGATGATCATGTACGAGGATGAGTCGGTGGACGTACGATACGGAGATGCTTCCCGGTTACATCTGGCGCCCTGTGGCTCAGAGTTCATGCTCGAGAAACCACTTGACCCTACGGCACACCCACTCCAGTCCGGTGAGAAGATCCGACAGAGGACGAGGTTCGCCATCAGCAACTACAAGGTAACAAGTAAAAGAGGCTGCTAGCTCAGGGAATCAAATCATGCGTCAGACAGGTAATACGCGAGAATAGGTCATTAAAGCCATATTGATCCAGCCGCAACATCAACAAGATGTCGATGATACTCGTGTTGGTCAAGAGGCCTGAATTTGAACAGTTGAATGAATCTACTAACAAGGAATTAATAACTACTGTGTTCACCATCATGTATGTTTTGACCATCCTGCTGTTCTAGGGCTTGCTACTGCAGGCTTTAAAGTTCAGGAACAAGTATGCCACACAGCCTTACCTACCGGAAGAACTCCTCCCCGACTCTGACAAAGAGGTAGCAATCCCAGCGGCCATTTTGTTTGTTTCCTATTCGAGGAATAAACTAATCACATGACCATATTCTCAAACATCTAATCGTCTTTATCCTGACTTCCCCTCCCAGCGGTTCTTCAGTGTGGACCCAGAGGTGGAGTGGCCTGTCCCCCAGTCCAGTGGTGCTGTGCAGGGGCCTAACGGGGAGACCAGGGTGAGCTCAGTGGAAGGCAGGGCCTGTCTGATACTGGCTGCCTCTGGAGAGGAGTTCTCAGTGGAGTTCACCTGCAGCCTCAGCCACGACCTCATCCAGGAGCAGAGAGGCCCGTCCAGAGACCCAGAACCACGGTCCTCTCCAGGGACAGGGTCCAGTTCTCTCCAAGGGGATGTCCGAGTGGACCAATCAAAGGTGAAGACAGCTACTTAAGCTAAAAAAACAACAACAAAGATCTCCCCTTCGGTCGTGATGTTGTATTAAACACATGATTCTGTTCTCAGCCAGCAGGGATGTATCTGTCTAGCAGGGTGGTCCAGCATCACTCCTGCTGCAGTGTTCCTGAAGAGTGGGTCTACCCTCTGGGTCTGGCCCTGGCCCACTGGGTCTCCTATGGAGCCGGCGCGGGGGGAGACCCGGGAGGACAGAGGACCGTGGAGGTTCCAAACCCGCCCAGCGAAGACGGGAGAAGGTCGACCCTGCCACAAGCACTGCCTCTCAGATGCCCCGCCCCTCACCAGCACAGGTCAGTGGACTTGATGTACAGCAAGCTTGGTGCCTCAAAGGTTAGACTTATAGTGTGTGTGTGTGTTTTCGTGTGTTTTCGTGTGTTTACATGTGTTTGCGTTTGCGCGTGTAGGTGGAAATTGAAGAACTCTCTGGGACTGACAGAGCAGGACCCAGAACAGGACCTTCCCAGTGATCTGATTAAAGTCGTCTGGTGTCAAGGAGTGGTCTTCAGGTAGAGTAATACAACTGTGTCACATGACACTGTGGCTGTCACATGACATGGCAGAATGTTTGTTCTCCACTACTGATAGGTGTTACCATACAGTTGTTTAGATTTTCAGCAAACATACTGAATCTTGTCCCAACCATATCCACATCTGTTTCATGTTTCCTCTGGTCCAGAATTATGGATGAAGCCATCCCAGTTATAGAGATTTCCCCTGGCGACGGCTCAGTCATTAGGTCTAATGGAGCCCTGGTCAGCTACTTCACCCACCACAGGGCAGAAGCTGTGCTTAAGTCTGGGGCTGAGGCTGAGGCTGAGGCTGGGTCTGTGAATATGGAGGTAAGTTAGGTGAACTCTGTAAATGAACACACGTTAGTGAGAATATGTCTGCCAACATTGCTCATGTTCTGAGGTGCGTTCCAACAGGTGAGACAGCTCACCTACCACTTGAAAAGCCTTCCTCCAGATAAGCCCAGACAAAGATACTCTGTGGCCTCCATCGTGTCCCGCGCCAGCAGGTACAGCTCACTAACACAACATCATCACCATCATTGCATTATCTCTGTAACAGCATCATCGTCATCACAGCATCATTGTCATCACAGCATCTTCACCATCACAGCTTCGTCGTCATCACTGCATCATCACTATAACATCATCATCATCACTGCATCATCACCATCACTGTATCATCACTATCACTGCATCATCACCATCACTGCATCATCACCATCACTGCATCATCACCATCACTGCATCATCACCATCACTGCATCATCACCATTGCAGCACCATCACCATCACTGCACCATCACCATCACTGCATCATCACCATCACTGCATCATCATCATCACTGCGAAAGCAGCGCTCTAGTAACACCGCACGAGGAAAGAGACATGATCCTTTGCTAGTTTGTTTGGAGATTGATATAGTAAATTCTCCTGTCCTTTTATGAGGTCTATTAGCTTTTATTAGGCTCCAAGTGGAGCAGATCATTGTCTTTTCCTTACTGCTTCTCTTCTGGATTGGTTGTGACAGGATCCTGGAGTGCTACAGTCTGACAAGACACTCGCTGAAGCTGAACGCTATGCCCAGCTGTTTACGTAAGGTCAGAGGATGCAGGACACCTCTGCTTCATGTTGCAGGGGTATGGTTGCATTGATTTATCTTTCCTGTTTTGTTCTTCCTGACTCGCTTTCCCTCTTGAATGATTTCCCTCACTAAGCTGGACAGCAGTTTCCCTGTGTTGGTGTGTGCAGAACAGACAGGACACAGGACACACCATGACCACCTTCAGGCAGCGGAGAGAACGCAGGATGGGTGAGTCACCCCAGCCTGTGTACACACCATCACACTCTCAGTGTATGTCACCATCACATTTGCAGTGTGTGTCACCATCACACTCACAGTGTGTGTGTGTGTGTCACCATCACACTCGCAGTATGTGTCACCATCACACTCGCAGTGTGTGTCACCATCACACTCACAGTGTGTGTGTGTGTGTCACCATCACACTCGCAGTGTGTGTCACCATCACACTCACAGTGTGTGTGTGTCACAAAGTTATTGTTTCTCAGAACGAGCTTTGTCACTGTGTTTCCTGCTTCAGGCTAAGCTTTGTTGCTGCAGAACTGGAGAAAATCAAGCGCTTCAACTGTATCCTTTGTTACGGGTCGTCATGGTTACTCGAGTGGTTTTCTGACGGTGTGTTTTTGTCTTTGTTGAGCACAAAATGACTGTCAGGGATCATAGCCATGGGCACAGAATCGTAGATGCTTATATTGTACTGTGTGTGTGCATGCATGCGTGTGGGTGGGTGTGTGTGTGTGTGTGTGTGTGTGCGTGCGTGCATGTGTGTGTGTGTGAAGATAGACAGTAAAAGTATGATAAGCACTGACCCACATGCTTTGATCTCTGCCAACAAGACATTGAGAAGGATTCTTTAACCGCTTGCACCCAGTCCTACTTGACAACAGTGATCTCCCACTGCCAGCCCAGAGGGCCTCGCTCGGCCGAGCCGCTGCCCTCACAGAGCTCCACTCTCCTGGGACACCCTCCATGGTCCAGAGCTCCACAGACCTCCAGGAGAGTTGTGGAACGGGCATCACCCAAAGCAGCGTGGCCGAGGCCCTCCAGAGAACCAGCAGGGCCATACAGGACATCGACAGGCTCCTGTCGGCCCCCTCAGTCAGCCACTAGAGAGAGACCTGCCCTGGGGACAGACATCCTGAACTTCAGAGATGGAAGCTGCAGGATGGAGAAAACCCCCCACCCAGATACATATCCTTTCCATTTTAGTGATCTTAAAGAGGCAAAGGAGACTTCCTTGCCACCCAGCCAGCCTCTCTATGAACTCTAATGAGCCGCTGGGGTTTATGAGGACGGTATATGTGCGTTAGTTTTCAGTGGTTCAACTCCATACTCCTATTTAATAGAAGCGTTGCAGAGCGTCAACATTTTGACCCTCCGTTCAGGTCAGTAGCAGCCCCAATACTCCTGTGGTTGAGTTTGTGATTTCTTCAGAGTGGTAGAGTTCAAGTTGGGAGCAACTTCCATGATCAATACTATTACAAGAAATAATACGTTGCTTCCTTTCTTACTCTGTTTTTTCGAGAAGTCGGGGAACAAGTGAATCATCACGTGAAATAAAAACGTTGAATTTACAACACCTGTTTGCGTGGCGTGCTTGTACTGTGCTTGGACGGCCTTGTGCTGCGGGCTGCGTTTCTTTGCGCGGACCTTTTGTGCTGAGTTGTCAGCACTTGGAGAGAGCTGTTGCTTTTGAAACTGGAGAGAGGGAGCCTTCCATGCTGTGTGCCCGTGTCGGCTCAGAAGGAAAGAATGGTGAGTTTGAAATCTTTTCTGGACATGAGAGAATTCCTTAACGCACATACAGGGACGCGGTCAAGTCTAGGATGACCTCTTGATGCGTAGCGCTGTTTGTTTTTTGTGTGTGTGTTTTTTTTGTTCCGTCAGTTGCTTTAAGAAAGAGCACAGCTCAAACTGGATGTTGTCTGAAGGCGGAAATTACTTTGATGTCTTTCTGATCATTGGCTTTGAATAGCTTTCACTTTTACACCTTTTCTTCTACCGCATCCTATTGCATCAGACTAAAGGTATCTATGTAGTTCCTGTGTGAGAACAGTAATGAGGGTCTGAAAGCTTGTGCTATACGTTGCGCTGTGTTGACCGTCCACAGAGCACAGACAGCCAGCACACAAACAGGAGAAGACAATAAGAGCCCTACAGCTGATCTGTGGAGGTACGTGTCTAGGTGAGATGATGTGTACTGTATTGGAATGGATAGTCAGACCTAACAACTCTTGCTACATACTTTGTCGTCAAGGTCCTGGTTGTGGGAGTTTTCTCTAAACGCTACTAACTGCGAAGAACTGTGCTGAATGTTCTGGAATGTTTGACGGAGTGTCTCTGTTTTGATGTCAAACTCAACTGCAGATCTAACAAAATATGACTGTACCAAATAACAATGAAGGGAGTGGTTTTGTGCAACGTTGCGTTATCACGTCCTATTGTTATCAGTTGTGTGCGCTCGTCTGTTAACAGATGTATGTCGCTGTGTGTTAATATGTTTAATGGTGTGCAGCAGGCCAAGAGAGACGTAAAGAATCTCATGGCTCACTTCAACGCAAGAAGCAGCAGCGTGAAGAAGGAGGGTGTTTGGCCAAAACTGGCAACCCACTCCATCCACTCTGCTGGTCAGCCACCCCTTGTCAAAATGGGCAGCCTTCAGAAAACGCCGCCTGCGAAGGCCATGATCGCTTACAAGACTCCTGCATCCAAGCCTGACTTTCAGAGAACATTTGACACACCTGTGAAAGATTCAAAAGCCACTGTGCTCACACCTCCACCCAAGCCTAAGTTTACAGAGACTAATCAGGGTGCTAAATCTCCTACTGGGTCTTCACCTCAACCTAGACCTCCACTTTCAGCCCTTAAACCATTTCTCACCCCCAAACCCTTGATGTGTGGGCTGCAGGCCCAGGGACAGGAGACCCAGAGGGAGGAACACAGGACACCACTGACCCCCAGGTCTTCAACCCTGCAGTCTCAACCGAGGCCCCAGGAGGGAGAGGGAACAGGCAGGGGCCACGCAGTGAGAACCAGCCACGTCGACTCTGTTCCTCCCACACCCCCGGCCACCGTGAAAGCATCCTTTGCACCACTGCGGTCCGGAGGGAGGGAGGGTCTCCCTCATCAGCAGGAGAGTGACTTAGTGCCTGCACCTAAGAAGAAGAGGGTTCCAAATGCCTTCACCCTGGGGAACCCCCCAGTGAAACCCAACAGACCGCCGCATGTCCACTTACAGAGGTTCCAGCACGGCGGAACAGTGCGAGACGGTGAGATCCTCCAAGTACGTTCTTGAAAGCGAAACTAACAGCCGTTACAACAACACGTGTTTCGCACGACAGGTGGATGTCTGAAGGCCTCAAGATCTCCGGTGACTCGACTCGGAAGTGCCTCTCCAGCCTCTTCTGCCTCCAACACCGGCCCTTCATCGGCTGAGTGAGTACAGACCACCTGCATCGCAGCTACTGCAATGCTGGTCCGAAACCCAAGACAAGGATTAGTTCATCCTGTAGTCTTCTCGTAGTGCTTGTTTTCTAAAGCAGATGCTACTTTGCTGTAGCTTTAGCATGCCTGTAGCTTTAATCTTATCCAGAAACTTCTGCTTTAATGTGTCAGTCATCATATTCCATGTCTGTCCTCCTTACCGTCTGGTTATCTGTCTGGTTATCATGTTGTCTGTTACCAGGTACTCTCTGCCTGAGCATAAGAAACATGATGATGGCGGCATCCTGAATAACTTCACCCATCTACTTCGACTTGGTGTTGAATTCATATCCGTCTATACGTCCGTACATTCATGGCTCAGTCAATGTTATGTGTCCATTGAAATTAAATTAACGTGAATTGTTTTACAGCGCTTTTCAATAAGAAGGTAAATTGTTTTGGTTTACTTGTACATGCACTCAACAAATACCTATCTGATATCAGAGTATTTGCCGGATTATAGTGATTTAAACTGAGTGGTGTAAAGTGTGCAGTATATACTTTAAAATTAGGAAGTGGAACTAAAGTAAGTCAGGGGCCAGTTTTACCGTGTGTGTGTGTATGTGTGTGTGTATGTGTGTGTGTGTATGTGTGTGTATGTGGATGTGTGTCATAGATGACGAGTTAATTATGGCAGTAGGCCGTAGGTGTACTTTAAGTGAGGAAATTAGTTTAGAGTTCATTTTTGATGATAGCTGTTTAAGCTTTGTCTTCAGTACACTGATTCAATTATTATTTATTTTTGACCTACTAGATGTAGACGCCATAAACTTTCTAAAGAATTTAATTTCGAGTTTGTCTTGTCCTTCTCTGGGTAGGAGTCAAGTGATAAGTCCAGAGTCTATGATGACGTAGGTGTCTGCAGGTATAAATAGTCTGTCTATATGCTACTCATCTGTGGAAAGTTCTCTTCCAATTCCTTCTCTGCAAAAATCGTACATGGCTTTAATTCACTTAAATCTCTAAATTATAATCTTGTTTGTAATGTTGTCATAGAAAATCCCCTAAATCTGTATTCATAGAAATCTAACTTGTTTCCCCTCCCTTTCAGTGGACTGGAAGATCAGATAGGTATGCCTCAAATCCCTGTGTCAGCAGAACATCATGACTCACTCCCCAAGTCTTACACCCAACGGGCCAGCACCAACGAGTTCTCCTCGTCCCTGTTTCCTCTCTTCCATGCAGCACCTGGCGACGATGTCTACGCTGAAGTGGGCCCCGCAGAAGAAGCCGTCCAGTTGCGTTTCCTTCACCGCGACAACCTTTTGTGTATATGTTCTTAGACTGCCATCTAGTGGGGCAGTATTGTCGTTGCAGCCATAGCACGATACTACTCTCTGTGTTTATCAAAACAAAATTCCAAAATGCAGAACATGACGGTAGACAATACAATTTCTCAGGCTTTTCTTTAAATGTCTCCTATATGTTTTCAGATGCCACCCTCCACCCCCTATAGGTAAACACAATGTGATGTATCCTTTTCTGGATATTACACACACGACCACACACTGTATATGATCATATATCGTTAGTAGCATGTGGTGTATGACTTGCTGAAATGAGGTCTTTGTCTGTGTGCCCATAGCGGAGATATATGATGACATCGAGTCGCCATCACTCACACTGAAAGGCAAGGTTGACCCAATGGTCCCCAAAATGAAAAATACATTTGAGAAGGAGGAGGAGGAATTCAGGAAGAAGTTCCACGTGAGTTTTTTTCCGACTGGGTCCAGATCGTGACTGTAACTGACCTGAGCTTGAGCCTAATATGGCGAGATCACAGGTCGTCTGGTCAGGCGCACACACACACCCAGAGGTCACCTTTGATCTTGAAGTTATTATAGAGCTAAAAGTGCTTCTCACTAACCGCCTTCTAGGCATGGTACAGTAAAGGTGGGATTTCTTGTATTTTGTAGATATTTCAGTGTTTCTTGTTATAAGCCCCTATTACTTTACTGAAACCCCTTCCAGCCTGTCCTGAGATGAGGAGTCTCTCCTCTGCTCTCTCCTCTGCTCTCTCCTCTGCTCTCTCCTTTTCTCGCCTTGATCTCAGTTCAAAGGGGACATCCAGGTTCTGTATAACGTCACCGTCGTCACCCACTCGGGTGCCAAGAAGTGGGGAAACACGGACCTGCACCTGACGTCAGGGGAAGCCATCGATGTCATTGTCAGACCAGACAAAGGCGTGCTGATTGGTCGAAACAAAAAAGGGAAATGTAAGATCAGCAATAATCATATTGGGAGTGAGATGGGTGAGTTGTGGAAGGATACGATGGTAATTACATTGTGTGTCTCTCTCTGTCCAGTTGGATATGTTTCAACAACCCATGTTGTTCAGTGAGTATTAGCTGCTTGTGCAACACACGCGCGCGCACACGCGCACACGCACACTGTGCCAATAGGAACACATACATTGTATGTTGGTGCCAATTATAACTTGATGTTTATAATATGCCCAGGGATGCTGGAGATGTTTACGATGATATTGGAGAAGGTAGGTATTCTATAAAAGGTTGTCATGGCAATTGTAAGCTGGAGCACACACACTGACTTTTGGTCTTGTTTTACAGATTGCATCTATGATAACGACAAAGTCTGAGCAATGAGAAGAAGTAAAGGAGAGCATGGATGTTGTACACACTGTCAAGCATATGTCAAACAAATAAAGATATGTGTTTATTTATGAGTGTATTTAAATGTGTATTTACTTACGTTATTTAAACATAAGAAGTGGCTTCCAGTTTCAATGACTCATTTCTAGTTGTCTCTTCTTGCTGTTGATTTCAGTGGTTATATCAAAATATGTTGCAAAATGTCTTTGTACTGTACAAGACACTGTAGTCCTAAAAACACGCCAAGCCCTTCAACCCATATTTGAACCAAATAAGGCAAGGGACGCTGAAATTCAGACATACCATAGACGCTGGCTCTAGATCGGTTTTATTTCGTTACCGAGACCAGATTTCTTTTTGTCACGGACCCCAGAACACTTGCACGAAGTCTCATTCCCCACCTTCTCGCGAGTAATTGCGAAGTTTCCGGTGTTGTGTATGTTCCTGGAAACATGGCGGTCAGCATCCGCGGCCGTCCGATCCGAAGTCTTCGGATGCGAGGTAAGCGTGAGAAACTCAGACTGACGTCTGGTCGATGAACTTGAGATTGATGTGAAAGACCTTCTCTAGTTTCTGGTGAGCGTACTGTGTTTTTTACTCAATCAACCTGGCGTTCTGTTTTGCCAGGTCGGAATGACAGCGGCGAGGAGAACGTACCGCTCGATCTGACCAGAGGTACTGTAAGCAAGGCAAACAGGGGTCCAGGGAATGTAACCTATTATTCTTCATAAAAGATGTGGATCTATGGGAGACAAGGACGAGTGTTTGTGACATATCAAACAGAAAATGCCTTATGTATGTAGGTGTTAGCAGCCAGGTACAACTGATGTACAGTAAGTGATCTTGTTTATCATCCGAGCCAGCAAAGAGGCGTAGCTAGCAAGCTAACCAGCTAGTAGAGAAGCTGCCAGTGGCACTGTACTAGCTGAACTAATCCAGCCGTGGTGACGGCGACGGCGCTCTCTTGTTTTGGTTATCAAGTGGGCTGGTTATCCAGTCGTCAAGACGATTTTAACATGCCTTCGAAGGGGGGTAGTTAGTTGAAGACGTGTTGCAGTTGGCACCGAGGAGATATGGTCGGCTAGCTAACTTCGGTGTTAGCCAGAGAGAGAGAGAGATAATGGCCAGTCTTCGAATTGCAGCCTCAGTGTAGGCTGCCTGTAGCTAGCTAGTGCAAGCTAATTACGCTATAGATGTGTCTGTCTTTCGTTAGCCAGCTAGCTGAGTCTAGCCACTGTGGTGTAACACAACCCACTGGTTGTTTTTGCACCGATCGAATTCCCGAAGCGACCACGCCTCCGTTCAGCAATCGATCTCTAATCACCCGTAAAACTTTCCTGCTCGCAGGCAGATCTTGTCTTCGATCTGCGAATAAAATGTTTTCAGCATGACTAAGCATAGCAAATACACTCAATGCCCTCATCATTATCATGAACGCAAATACCTCGACACTCCCTATCTCAAATGAACTGTATGTAATTGCATGTATATGTGACGTATCCCAGAAGCTTAGTGTATCAAAGCAGTTGTTTTCGTTTATATATTAGCCTGACGCCTCTCATCCTCCTTTAAAACGATGCACCAAAGAGCTGCGTAAGAACTTCCTCATTTTCCCTGTGACTGAACACAACTTGTTTTGAAGATGTTCCTCATGTTTGCTGTACACAAGGTCTGTGACCAGCTGAAACGGGTTCCTGTCTCAACAAGCCACCCATAGCAGTTCACTGGCAAATGTTTTGTAAACACTACTTTCTACTTTCTGATGGTTACATTGAATATACTTTATAAATCATTTCTTCTTCTTCTTTTTAACAGAACCTTCAGATAACCTACGGGAAATCCTTCAAAATGTGGCCAAACCTCATGGAGTCAGTAATATGCGAAAGCTTGGCCACCTTAACAACTTCATTAAGGTAATAATGGTTCTTCCTCTTATTGACATATTTGGGCCAGTCTAATTTAAGTCGATCATCATTGGCGCTGCATTCTGCTTTATAGTTAGACAATAAATCACACCTTTACCAGTGTAGAGAGAAAACCATCATGGTCTAGCTCCCCTCCTTTCCTCTCTCTCCTCCTCCCCCTTTCCTCGTTCTCCTCTTCCGGCCTCTCCTCCTGTGTGCTGAAGCTAGCTAGCTGTCATAGCGATGCTGACAGTGAGTGTAACAGGATCTATAGGACGCGGGGAGGCGTTGTGTGACCTGATGTGCCTCGACAGCGCTCTGCCTCTGAAACCGGAGAGTTGCAAGCGTCCGCTCGCGGATGTTCTTTTGGAAACAGAAGCGCAGAGTGTTTCTGTCTCCCACGGCTGCATGGGAGGCGGCGCCGTCATCTCGGTCCCAGAGAGCGTGTTTGGATCCGCGGGCACGGCCCATTGTGGGTGTTGTTGAGATTGGCACGGGTGCTTGCTAGGTCGCTGCAGTCGACTCGGTTGTCTAGGCGACGGGCAGGCTCTAGGCGATAGGTCCTCCTGGCCTCCGATCAGGCGTCGTCCATGTCTTCATCCTGCGAGGGATGTCGTTAGCAACATCTGAACTGCACGAGGACTCCAGCTGTGTGCGTGAGAGTATACACCTGACTCTCTTGTTTACCACTGACCCAAGACTCAGAGTGGGTGTGGGTGTGTATGTGGGCCGGTGTGCTTTTGCGTGTGTATACGTGTCTGTGAGGGGCCTGTGACTCCTTTTATGGATTCCAGGACAGAGAGGGGTGACCTAATCCCTGTAGAGTGTCACATGCCCCCCTTCCCTCCCGATCACTGCCTGCCAGGCCTTTGACATCATCACTAGTTCGAACAGTTCTAACTGTTAAACTTGCATGTCACCGTACCCCCACCGCCTCTTCCACCTCCCCCCACCCACAGACACCGCCCCACCTCTCTCTCTCTTTCGCTCCCTCCCCCGTAACACCTCACCCCGCCTCTCTCTGTCCTGCCTCTCTCTCTCTCTCCTCCCTCTCTCCTGGTGTTCACAGTGGAGGAGCAGAGCTGGGGATCAGTATCAGCTCCGGAGCTTGTCTTAAAGTTCAACATTTCTCTGCCGCAGATTCATCGCATGACCACACATGCCATGAATGAACTCGCACACTCTCTTAATTCCTCTGTAAATTGAATAGGCTACCAGAAACATAATCCTCTTATTTTGGGCTCTATCACTATGTCACCCTGCCCGCCTCACCAATTCACTCTCTCTCCCTTTCTCTCTCACCCTCTCTCTACTTCTCCCTACCTCTCTCTCTCTCTCTCTACCTCTCTTTCTAACTCTCTCTCTCTACCTCTCTCTCTACCTCTCTCTCCCTCCTGTTGTAGCTGCTGGGCAGTATAGGCCACAGTGAGGAGAAGTTTGGGTTTACATATGAAGAAATTATTATCTGGTAAGTAGTCCCCTTCATATGACCACACAGTACCTTGGGTTTTGTCCATGGGGCAACACTGGGGTGTGTTTCCAATGCCTCCAGTCTGAGTTTAAACTGTCTGTGTGTTTTCCTGCTGTGTGTGATCCGTGTGTGTTGTCTGCATGTGTTCTGTGTGTGTGTGTGTGTGATCTATGTGTGTGTGTGTGTGTGTGTGTGTGTGTGTGTGCAGCCTGCGTCTGGCCCTGCTGAACGAGGCCAAGGAAGTGCGTGCTGCAGGGCTGCGGGCGCTGCGCTACCTCATCAGAGACACCGACGTGCTGCACAAAGTCCTCCGCCTGCAGGTCGACTACCTGGTCGCCAGGTGAGAGCCCCGCCCGGCTGGCCGCAGAGTTCAAACAAAACAAACTTCCTTCTTTCTTTCTTTTTTTTAAACTGTCTATTTGTTTCACCTGTTTCAATGCACATAAACAGCTGCAGCCCAGTGGTCTACTTCTCTATACTAACATGGACCTTCTGTCACCATCCTCATTGAACACTAACTGAAAGCATCGTGGAAAGAGCTGAACCATGAAGGGTGTGTGTGTTTGTTTCTCCTGTGTGTGTTGCCGCGTCCAGGTGCATCGACATCCAGCAGAGCAATGAGGGAGAGAGGACCCAGGCCCTCCGATTGGTCCGCAAGGTAAGACGGCTGGGGGGTCATTGGTCACTGGCCGATTGCTTAAGCTTGCGATTGGTCGTGTGTGTTGGTGTGAGAATGTTATAGCTTGTAATGTTCGTGCGTGTCAGGGGGTGAAAATGCGAGTGTTCTATGTGCGTCTGTGTGAATGTGTTAATGGTAAATACAAGTGTGTTTGCATTAGGCAGTGGATGATGTATGTGGACCTTTTGTAAATGTCTGCGGGCCAGGGTATTTACAGCTTCCTGTGCAGTTTACTGTAAAACGCCTGCACGCACGCAGTGGCTCAAGTGGCAGGAAATGACCAGAGGCCTACATAATGTGTGCATTATCTATCTGAGTGATGTCGTTTTTCCCAGACACTGTTTCAGCACCAGCGGAGGGAGAACTTCATTCATGACGTGAACCGAAGGTCTTGACTCACTTCTCTTCTCCCCTCCCCCCCCCTCCCCTGATTTTAGATGATCACGGTGAACGCCCTGCTGTTCCCCAGCTCCATCGCCAACTCCCTCATCGCCGTGGGAACGGACGGGCTTCAGGAGAGAGACCGCATGGTCCGAGCCGCAATAGCCATCGTCTGTGAGCTCGGTAGGTGGAACGCAGCAGCTGTTGACCCAGAAAGGGCCCGTCACCATGTGGATCATGTCTGACATCCTCCCCCTCCCCTCTCCCTCCCTCCCTCTCTCTCTCACCCCCTCTCTCTCTCACTCCCCCTCTCCTCCCCAACAGCGCTGAAGAACCCGGAGGTGGTGGCGAGGAGAGGAGGCCTCAGCACCATCCTGAAGGCCGTCATCGACTGCCAGCTGAGCCGCATCAACGAGGCCCTCATCACCACTATCCTGCACCTTCTCAACCACCCTCACACGCGCCAGTACGTCCGGGTGGACGTGGAGCTGGAGGTGGGCCCTGCCACACACACACACACACACACACAGACGACAGGCAGACTCACAGGCAAGCACACATAAACACACACGATATACAGTCGAACAGTCATCCTGGCGGAGGAAGTCCTTGCAGGGTGGTGACAGCCATGTCGTCCCAGTTCAGGATTAACCGCAGGTTGCCTCTGTTTCCCATGGAGATTAGAGGGAGCAGTTGCATCATAGAGCCAGCCTGTGTGTGTCTCTCTCTCTCTTTTTCTGTCTCTCTCTCTCTCTCTGTCTCCACTCTCCTAACACTTCCTGTCCGGAAACTGATGCCCGTGCCTGTGGAGAGCGGAGGGAGGGAGGGTGGCAGTGAGGGTGGGTGGGAATGAGGGTGGGGGTGAGGCTGAGGGTGGAGGTGGGGGAGGCGAGGCGAGCAGTGTATCGAGGAACAGCAGTGTGTGTTAAGTTTTCCACGACCTTCAGAAGGACCAGCTTGTCATCTGCTCTCTCTGTGTTCTGTCCACAGCAAATCCTGGCACCTTTTACTGACTTCCATTATAGGCACAATGCTGACACTGCCGAGGGACAGCTCAAGTAAGTGTGTGTGTGTGTGTGTGGTGTACGTATGGTGTGTGTGTAACCTTTTCTGAAAGGACTGTCCCCATGTTTTTGGTGTCGTATTTATTGTGTGTGTGTGTGTGTGTGTCTCCAGGGAGGATAAAGAGGCTCGCTTCCTGTCCAGCAGGATGGCCATAGTAGCAGCATTTCGTTCCTGGTCAGGTAGGCCCTCACAGCCCTGCTCTCCTCATGGTTCCACTTTAACACAGCATTAATGTTATTTATCAAATACATAACCTTCTCATCTGAGTTCCTATATGAGGAATGCTAGTGGTGACAACATCCTGTTCTCTCCTGTCCATCCAGGGATTATCAACCTGTGCAAAGTTGGCAACTCTGGAATCCAGTCTCTGATTGGTCTGCTCTGTATACCCAACATGGAAGTGAGGGTGAGTACTGAGACGTCTGTCTGTCCGATAGAGAAGTAGAGGGAGCAGAGACCGCAACCGCTTTCATAGCAGGCATGCTAGTGAGGGTGGGTAAAACAGAACGTGAAGGAAACAGTCGTACTGTTTTCGTACTCCTTTAATCGGTGTTGGACGTCAAGAAGATAGTTTAGAACAGAGGTCTCCAACCCTGTTCCTAGAGAGCTACCATCCAGACTGTTCTCCCTTCAACCTCAATTTAACACACCTGATTCTACTGATGACCTGGACGAGGCTACGTTACGTGCAGTTGAAGTGAAAACCTACAGGATGGTTGCCCTCCAGGACCGTACGTGGTAACCCTGCTTTAGAAGGATGTTGATGCGTTCCTCTGATGTTCCACACCTTGATACCTGCAGAAGAGCCTGCTGGAGGTACTGTACGAGATCTTCAGGCTGCCCGTTCCCTTGGCAACACCGGACTTTACAGAGGCTCTCCTGAGCGTGGGTGAGAGAACACCGCCAGCTTACTAGCACTGTCATCACTGTTAGCATTAATAGCACTGTCATCACTGTTAGCATAAATAGCACTGTCATCACTGTTAGCATAAATAGCACTGTCATCACTGTTAGCATTAATAGCACTGTTATGACTGTTAGCATCAATAGCACTGTTATGACTGTTAGCATCAATAGCACTGTGATCTCTGTTAAAATCAATACCACTCTTATCACTGTTAGCATCAATAGCATTGTTATCAATGTTAGCATCAACAGCATTGTTATCACTGCTAGCATCAATAGTATTGTTAATTTTTAGCTTACCTGAATGTAGTTGTTTACCTGAATGTGGTCAGGCTTAGTTTATACTGATTTGGGATCCATTCTCCAGACCCTAGCAGGTTCCAGGACAGCTGGAGACTATCTGATGGCTTCGTAGCTGCAGAAGCCAAAATTCTTCTTCCCCACAGAGCACGATCTAGGTGAGTGAGAACCCTGACAGAACCACATGTCACAGAACCAGGAGGAACCCACCCACACGGTCACCACACGTACAACCCAAACACACACAATAACAATGTCACACAGCCAAGATGGAATACAACCAACATTACATATACCCCGTACCAAGTACTCCCTTCAAAACTGGCATTGAAACTACAGTAGCATGAGCCAGAAGCTTGTGTTGAACTGTGTGACTTCTGCTGTATTTCAGACCGGACCTGATGGATAACTACCTGGCGCTGGTCCTCTCTGCCTTCATCTCCAGCGGAGTCTTAGAGGTGAGCGCACACCCAGTCCCCACGCCTGTTCACCAGTGTGGGTGTGGCTTTATGTCTAAACACCAACTCTGTCTGTGTTTTCCGCTGTTATTCCGTGTTCTTCCGCTGTCTCTGTCTCTCTCTCTCTGTCTCTGTCTTCCTCTCTTTCTCTCTCACTAGGGTCTGGTTGAGGTGGTGACGAGTAGTGAGGAGCAGCTGTCAGTGAGAGCTACCATCCTGCTGGGGGAACTATTGCACATGGTAACAAGACATCACACTGCACACACATCACACTGCACACACATCACACCGCACAGACACATCACACCACACACGTCACAATGCACACGCATCGCTCTCCTGAGATGAGTGACTTTGATATGGCTCAGGCGGGCGGCTGACGAACCGGTGGGGGTCGGGGAGCAGGGACGGGTCGCGGGCGCCTGCGGGGCGGGCGCGCCCGCGCAGGCCACATCGATCGCCCGCAACGCGCACAGGCGCACCGGCCGGGCCGCCACACCCGCAGCAACAGGGCCGGCCGCCTGCGGACAGCCCGCAGAGAGAAAACGCCGGGAACGGGCACACCCACACGTGAAGACCACAACGCACACTGAATACACCCACACCAACACACACTGTATACACATATACACGCACTGTATACATACACATACACACACCCACAGTATACACACACACCCACTCTGAATACACACACGAACACTGCGTGCCATATGTGTCTCCAGTCGGGCGAGTGCGGCGGTTAACCACCTGAAGCGTTTCCATGAGAGGAAGAGGCGTGGCCTCAGGCCTCACAGCCTGTACCTGGACCACATCATACGCAAGTCTGTCACGGTACACAACCGCAGGGAGTCCCACAGCCGCGTCTCCAGGGACATCTACGCCATCAAGGTAGGACACACACACACTGTTTAAATAGACAGATAGTATTAATATACATTGTGCTCAGGTGTATTTGCGTGTGTGTTTTAGGACACTGAGGAAGCACTGATGATGAATCTAAGGGACAGTCACATCCTAAACCACAAGCAGAACCTGGAATGGAACTGGCTGCTCATCGCTACCATCCTTAAGGTGACCTGTCTGTGTGTTTCTGAGTGTGTGTGTGTTTCTGAGTGTGTGTGTTTCTCAGTGTGGGTGTTTCTCAGTGTGGGTGTTTCTCAGTGTGGGTGTTTCTCAGTGTGTGTGTGTGTGTGTGTGTGTGTGTGTGTGTGTGGTTCTCTGTGTGTGTGTGTGTTTCTGTTTCTGTTTCTGTGTGTGTGTCTGTCTGACTTCCCCCTCTGGTCTTCTGAGTGTGACATGTTCTCTGTGTTCCTCCAGTGGCCTAATGTCAACCTCAGGAACAACAAAGATGAGCAGATGCACAAGTAAGACTCTCTCCAGTCTATCTGAGTATGTCTCTCGCCCCTTCTACCCCCTCCACTGAGACCCCACTGACAACTACTGACCCTGTGTTTGTGTCTCTGTGTGTGCTTGTGTCTGTGGCTGGCTGGCTGTGTGTGTGTGTGTGTGTGCTGCAGGTTTGTACGGAGGCTCCTCTACTTCTACAAGCCGAGTAGCAAGCTGTTCTCCAGCCTAGACCTGGAGCACCCCAAGGCCAGACAGCTCACTGTGGTGGGCTGCCAGTTTGTCGAGTTCCTCCTGGAGTCTGACGAGGTGAGGGAGACACACACACACACACCTTCAGACACACACTGTCACACACACACAGAGATACCCTCCGCACATTCTGAGGTAATCCCCTCTCTCGCTCGCTCTCTCCCTCTCTCTCTCTCAGGATGGCCAGGCGTACCTTGAGGAGCTGGTGAAGGACATGGTGTCATGGCTGTCCTCTTCCTCGGGTCTCAAGCCTGAGCGTAGTCTCCAGAGCAACGGGCTGCTCACCACCCTCAGCCAGCACTACTTCCTGTTCCTGGGCTCGCTCTCCGCCCACCCACAGGGGGTCAAGCTGCTGGAGAAGTGCAGCCTGTTCCAGTGGTGAGTTCCGACCTCTGACCTGGAAGGGTTTCGCACGCAGCACTGATTTACTCAGAGGGGGAGATATGCAGTCTGTTACTGTTGTGTGACCTCCTACTCTCTCTTTTCTCCTCCCTCTTCCTCTCTCTACTTCTCCTCCTCCTCTCCCCCCCCCTACCAGCCTGTTGACCCTGTGCACAGTAAAGAACCAGGACGCGGTGCTGAAGCTGGCCGTGTCCACGCTGGACTACAGTCGAGACGGCCTGGCCAGAGTCATCCTCTCCAAGACCCTCACGGCAGCCACAGACGTGAGACTGACTGCAACAAACACACACATCCCTACTTGCATCCAGAGAAAACATGTTTTTCCCCTCCTCCGTCTCCACGTCTAACCCTCTCCCTCTCTCTGTCTCTCTGTCTCTCCCTCTCCCTCTCTCCCCCTCTCTCCCTCTCTCCCTCTCTCTCTCTCCCTCTCCTTCTCTCTCTCTGTATCTCCCTTTCTCTCTCTCCCTCTCTCTCTCTCCCTCTCTCTCTCTCCCTCTCTTTCTCTCTCTCTCTCTCTCTCTCTCTCTCTCTCCTCCCTGTCTGAGCAGGTGTGCAGGCTGTATGCCACTAAGCACCTGCGTGTGTTGCTGCGTGCGGGGGTGGAGTTCTTCAGCAGCTGGGGCATGGAGCTGCTGACCACCCAGCTGCACGACCACAGCAAGGCTGTATCCATGGAGGCACTGGACATCCTGGACGAGGCCTGCGAGGACAAGGTAGGAGAGCGCCCGCTGAATAGATCCACTAGTTCACGCAAAGATCCACTTGTTCATGCAGAGATCCATACATTCATGAATAGATCCACTAGTTCAAGCAAAGATCCACTCGTTCACGAGTAGATCCACTCATTCACGCAAAGATCCATACATTTATGAATAGATCCACTAGTTCACGCAAAGATCCACTCGTTCACGAGTAGATCCACTCGTTCACGCGTAGATCCACTCATTCACGCATAGATCCACTTGTTCATGCATAGATCCACTCGTTCACACAGAGATCCACTCATTCACGCAAAGATCCATACATTTATGAATAGATCCACTAGTTCACGCAAAGATCCACTCGTTCACGAGTAGATCCACTCATTCACGCAAAGATCCATACATTCATGAATAGATCCACTAGTTCACTCAAAGATCCACTCGTTCACGAGTAGATCCACTCATTCACGCAAAGATCCATACATTCATGAATAGATCCACTCGTTCACGCATAGATCCACTCATTCACGCATAGATCCACTTGTTCACGCATAGATCCACTAGTTCACGCAGAGATCCACTCGTTCACGCATAGATCCACTAGTTCACGCAGAGATCCACTTGTTCACACATAGATCCACTCATTCACGCAAAGATCCATACATTCATGAATAGATCCACTAGTTCACTCAAAGATCCACTCGTTCACGAGTAGATCCACTCGTTCACACAGAGATCCACTCGTTCACACAGAGATCCACTCATTCACGCAAAGATCCATACATTCATGAATAGATCCACTTGTTCACGCAGAGATCCACTAGTTCACGCAAAGATCCATACATTCATGATTAGATCCACTCGTTCACGCATAGATCCACTTGTTCATGCATAGATCCACTCGTTCACGCAGAGATCCACTCGTTCACGAGTAGATCCACTCGTTCACGCATAGATCCACTCATTCACGCAAAGATCCATACATTCATGAATAGATCCACTTGTTCACGCATAGATCCTCTTGTTCATGCATAGATCCACTCGTTCACGCAGAGATCCATACATTTATGAATAGATCCACTCGTTCACGCGTAGATCCACTCATTCACGCATAGATCCGCTTGTTCACGCATAGATCCACTCGTTCACGCATAGATCCACTCATTCACGCATAGATCCACTAGTTCACGCATAGATCCACTCGTTCACGCATAGATCCACTTGTTCACACATAGATCCACTCATTCATGAATAGATCCACTCGTTCACGCATAGATCCACTCGTTCACGCATAGATCCACTAGTTCACGCAGAGATCCACTTGTTCACGCATAGATCCACTCGTTCACGAGTAGATCCACTCGTTCATGCATAGATCCACTAGTTCACGAGTAGATCCACTTGTTCACGCATAGATCCACTTGTTCACGCAAAGATCCATACATTCATGAATAGATCCACTCGTTCACGCGTAGATCCACTCATTCACGCAGAGATCCACTCGTTCACACATATATCAATTTATTCATACTGTAAACGATGAGAAAGATCTTGAGAGCGCTCTGACACGTTTGTGTGTGTGTGTGTGTTCATGCAGGGAAACATCGGCTCGTCCAACTGGGGTCTGAACTTGCTGCAGGAGGAGAACGTGATTCCTGACATCGTAGGTTTGGCTATGCACTGTGAGGTGCTGTCTGTACGAGGGTAAGACCACACGCTGACACACACACACACACTCACACACACACACTCACACACACACACTGCTAGCCCCAGTGTTGACCCCCCTACCCCTGTCTCCAGGACGTGTGTGTATGTGTTGGGAGTGATCTCACGGACCCGGCAGGGCTGTGAACTGCTCAAGCAGTACGGCTGGGACTCGGTGAGGCACAGCCGACGCACCATGTGGCCTGTGACGGCAGACGAGGCTCTGGACACCCAGCCGGCCTCCGAGCTCACCTCGGTCCCCAGCAGCCTCAGCCTCTACTCTGAGTCCACCAGCTCCAGACACAACTCTGAGAGCGAATCACAGCCCAGTGAGTGGGACATGTGACCTTGCACGTTTTGATGTTTCTCCGTTTATGCTTCTAGAACACGAATTGTGTTAATGCTAGGTTCTAGAACTTCTACCTGCTGTGGTTTTGACTTTAGAATGTGTATGAACTGTGTCCTTTTTGATGTAAAATTATATATTTTCTGTGTTGAAACTATCTTGAGCTTTGAATGCTACATGGGATTCATCTATGACAATCTGTGTGGTCATCAGGCATGTATATCCTGGACGATGACAAGCTGGACGTGCTGGACCAATCAGAGGACAACTCTCCCTCGCTGCGCTCCAAACCAGTGAAGGACCGCAGCCCGTTCACCATCCTGGCGTCCACGCGCTTCGTCCGCAGCCGTTTCCTCAACTCCCTGTCCCTCCCCAGCAAGAAGCAGCGCTCCACCAGCGACCCCAAGACCCCCTCCGGCCCCCGCACCCCCACAGAACCCAAGCTCGGGGGCATGCGGAGGAACCGGACAGTGACGGAGCCCTCCACGTACTCCCCAGCCGGCGGCCCGGACGTGTTCACCCCGGTGTTCATCGGCAGGGGGGGCCTGCCCCGGAGCCCCACCGTCAGCCTGGAGACCTCCTTCATCGGCTCAGAGGAGCAGCTGGCCCGGGCAGGGGGCTCCACGCCTGGCCTGGGGCCCGCTGGGGGCGAGGGGGGCCTGGGGGCCGGGGAGCCCCCCGGGAGGGAGAGGGAGCAGAGCAGCCGGGAGCGTCTGGCAGGGGGGGACGGAGGGTCGTCGTCGTCTGGCGGCGGGGTTGGCGGTGGGGGAGGGGGAGGGGGCGGGACCCAGTTCAAGAGCCGCAGCCAGAGCTTCAACACGGACACTACCACCAGCGGCATCAGCTCCATGAGCTCCTCCCCCTCCCGGGAGACGGCCGGCAACCCTGACCAGCCCGACCCCGAGCCCGACTCCTCCGACTGCATCAGCCTCAACACCGTGGTCTCCGCCCGCGCCGCCAAGACCCTCTACCCCCTCGCCACCCCGCCCCTGCCGCACGCAAACCACATCCCCCTCTCCAAGTCCAGCTCCGTCTCCCTGGTTCCCCCCGGCTCCTCCCACACCCTCCCCCGCCGCGCCCAGTCCCTCAAGTCCCCTTCGGTGGGGACCATCAAGAGCCTGGGAGACTGCAGCTTCATGTATACCAGCCCCCGGGATGCCCTGGGCTACGCCACGCTACGCCGGCTACAGCAACAGAGGATCCACCCGTCTCTCTCCCACAGCGAGGCGCTCGCCTCCCCCGCCAAGGACGTCCTGTTTACTGACACCATCACCATGAAGACCGGAAGCCTCGACTCCAGAATCACCCCGCGCAGGTACGGGTCACGCTGGAGTGGTGTTAGCCAATAAGAGGAAGGTTCTGGGGTCAGAGGTGCGGGGTGTGGCAGGGTTGTGTTTTGTTGTGTCAAAGGTCAGTCGCTGTCTCTTCGCTCGTTTCGCTTTGGCTGTTTATCGATCCACGTTTTCTCCGTTCTCGCAAACTCGCGTGACGTCATCTTTCATTGCCAAGTACGGTTTCAATCCGATCAAGTCATTCAGGACGCCAGAAATAACCGGAAATTTTCTTTATCTGCTCCTTTTATCCGCGAAAAGAAGAATCCTCAAGTCGACTCTAAATGTTATGGGTAGCCAATGCAATGAGGCAAGGACAGGGGAGATATGGTCCCTCTTTCTAGTTCCTGTCATCAATCTGGCTGCCGAGTTTTGAACCATCTGTAACCGAGACAGTGTAGACTGAGGTAAACCTACATATAGAGAGTCGCGATAGTCGAGAGGAAATAAGTGCATGGATCACAATTTCAAAGTCTTTCCTAGAAAGAAACGGTTTCACTTTGGTGTGTTTTGCTGTGTGTATCTGCATCCATGCTGGCCTGGTATTCCTTCATTTGTTACGTTTCGTCTTTGTGTGTGTGAGTAGCCCTTCGTTACCCAGGTTGTCTGCTCAGAGGGTTAGCTGTGCAGGGATGAGCACAGGGCCTCCCCTGTCTTCACATCGCAGACTGTCTTCTGCCTTGCTGCCTCGGTGGGTTCAGCCCCCTCTAGAGAGCCCCCGTCCCCGCCCCCCTCCCCCCCATCCCCGTCCCCGCCCTCCCAGCCTAGATACTGACTTGGTGATGCTCAGATTAGCACTCATGTCCAACACACACCCAGGAGTGCTAAACTTAGCTCCTATCGGCCTGGAATCCTCTAGAAGGTTCTAGAGCAGTAGAAGGTTCTAGAACAGCAGCCCTGTCCACTCTAGCTCCCATTGCACACACGCCCCTTCCCCTCCCTCAGTCTCCTGTACCCTGCTAGCCTCTCCAGAGTTAGTCCCTTTAGAACGGAGGGTCTAGGATTAGCACTCCTAAACCAGGACTTGGTGGACTAGACCGTTGGGTGGTGTTCTGTAGTTAAAGCAAACTCCTTCACTAATCGGGGTGTGTGTGACTGTGGATTCGTGTGCGTGTGTGTGTGTGTGTGCGTGTGTGAGTAGCCCTTCACTACCCAGGTTGTCAGCTAAGAGGGTTAGCTGTCCAGGTGACAGCACAGCCCCCCCTCTGTCTTCACATCGCAGACGGTCCTCCACCCTGCTCCCTTGGTGGGTGCAGCCCCCCCTAGAGCCCCTTCCTACTCTAGACACCCTGCCTTGGGCTAGTCCCTGTAGAGCAGTGGATGTAGCGTTAGCACTCACGTCCCAGGTAGACCCTAGTAGACTAGACTGTTGGACGCTGTCTCTCCGTCTCCCGAATCCTTTCGCCTCGTCTCTCTCCTTCTCGCTCTCACTCTCCCGTCTTCCCCCTCCTGCTCATTCCCTGACTCTCCAATCTTTGTCCCCCTCTCTCCTCCTCCTCTCTCTCTCCTCATCCCCCCCTCTCTCCTCCTCCCCCTCTCTCTCTCCTCCTCCATCCTCCCTTCCCCTCTCTCTCTCTCTCTCCCCCAGGTTCCTGAAGGCCCTTAGCTTCGCCTCCCTGGACAAGGAGGACCTTCTGAGCCCAATCAGCCAGATGTCCCTCCAGCGTTGCTCCTCGGTGCGCTCCATGGTGTCCGCCTCTTACGGCTCCTGCGACGACTACGTGGGCCTGGCTCTGCCCGTCGACATCAACCACATCTTCCACGTCCGAGAAGTGCCCTACTTCCTGCAGAACACCAGCCCCTCCTCCGAGGAGAAGAGCAACTTCCTGTTTGGGGACGGAGATGGTAAGAGCTTCGTTTTTTTCCGTGTGTGTGTGACCTGTGCTTGTAAAGATGTGCATGAGTGAGAGTAACGTGTGTGTGTGTGTGTGTGTGTGTGTGTGTGTGTGTGTGCGTGCGTGCGTGCGTGCGTGCGTGCGTGCGTGCGTGCGTGCGTGTGCGTGTCCCCAGAACGCCCGCCCCTCCCTCTGCTAAAGCAGCAGTTCAGCATCTCGGAGCTGATGGCTAACCGGGCCGACAGCCAGAGTGGTGGGCTGGGCTCTGATGAGACTGGCCTGCAGGAACACACAGAGGAAAACTGCTTGTACTGTGTAGGAGCCACCGTGCTGGGGTACCCCCGGCAACCTCCGCTCAGCAACACACACCCCCGGGCAGGTGAGCTCTCACACACACACACACACACACACACACACACACACAGTCTCTCCTTATCCTTATATTCATTTATAGTCGTATCCGTTTCCATTATTTTCTTTTACGATTTTTTTCTATTTATGTACATTTTCATATTAGTTTTCTCCCTTTTTATCTTATTTGATTTATTTAATGCACCTGAAAAGATGACATTCGAATTCGTTGTACAATGACAGTAACAATATTTATGAATTCGCTCATTCCTCGTCTCTCCTCCTCGTGGCGCGGGGGTCTTGCTGTGTTCAGAGTACGTGGAGTTCTCCTCGTGGGTGGGGCCAAGCGGCCACCGTCTGGAGGTCATGCCACAGTCCAAGTTCTCGGGGGCGTCCGGGTGCAGCGACGTCGTCGCCTCCCAGAGCTCCGTCTGCAGCACGCCCACGCCCAACCACATCGTCCTGGGTGAGAAAGCACACACACACACACAAACACACTGTGTATACACACTGCTTTGGGAGGCGTGTCCGGGGGGGTGAACGTGACCTCTGATTGGCTGTGGCGTGTGTCGGTCAGGAGGGAAGGGCATCCCGGAGGACGCGCCGGCGTGCCGGGTCCTGCTGAGGAAGGAGGTGCTGCGGCTGGTCATCAACCTCAGCTCGTCTGTAGGAACCAAGAGCCATGAGACAGGCTTGCTCACGTGAGACGCACGCGCACACGCACACACACACACACACTACAGGATCAAGCTCATTCATATGACATAGTGTGTCAGTTCAAACATGGTAGTTCACACCTCCCTCTCTCTCTTTTTCATTCTCTCTGTCTCTCTCTTTCTTTCTCTCTCTCTATCTCCAGGATCAAGGAGAAGTTCCCGTATGCGTTTGATGACATCTGCCTGTACTCTGAGGTGTCCCACCTGCTGGCTCACTGCATGTTCCGCCTGCCCTCACGACGCTTCATCCAGGAACTCTTCCAGGACATCCACTTCACCCCTGTAAGACAGCCTGCTTTCTTCCTGCTGTCTGTCTGTCTGTCACCACCTGTCTCTCTGTCACTCTCTGTCTGTCTGTTTGTCTTTCTCTTTGTCTCTCTCTGTTTATCTCTCACTCCATCCTCTTTTAAGCTTTTCTGATGTCACTTCCTCTGCTCTCAGATGTACGAGGAGGCAGAGTCCATCCTTACTCATCCGCCAAAGCCAGTGGAGGTGGAGCCAGACCCCCCCTCGGAGCCCTAACCCAACCCCCCGCCCTCCCCATCTCTCCTCTGAATGGGGACGTACAGGAGTACGAAACCCAACACGCCTAATCCTCGCCGTCAGCATTAGGGGGAGGAGTCTGACCAAATACTTTCTTCTCTCCAGTGGATGACTCTGGTGGAGCCCTGAGCGAACGAAACACACACACACACACACACACACACAGACACACACACACATTATGCTGGTCTAACGAATACTGAAGAAAGACTTGGAAGCGTGCTATTCCCCACCCAGAAAGAGGTTTCCCTTGTGAGGAACAGGTAACAACATGTTCTTCTGTCCTCCCTAGGTCATCCTGACCCCATCCTCTTCCTCATCCCTTTCTTCGCTCCTCTATTCTGTCCCTCTCCTCCATACTTGGGTAACACTACAGAGGGTCTTAGTAAGGGTTTCACCAGGACCCCACTCCCCCTCACGCACACACCACACACACACACACCTCATGCATACACACACCTCACGCACACACATACACCTCACGCACACATCACACACACACCTCACACACAGACACACACACGTCTCTGCAGCCTCCGATCAAAGAACTGCCCCCATCCCAGCTGTAGCTCAGCTTGTCCATCCCCCAGTCTTAGGAGCCTTCTGTCAGTCTGGACACGCCTCCCTCTGGACCAGACCCCCAGCTCTGGGTCCTGGTCCAGGGTTCACCTGGTCCGGGGTTCACCTGCCGTCTAGCTGAGGGTGGTCAGACGCTTGCAGGTGGTTCGAAGGTAAGATCCTTCCTCTCTGAGGAGAGTTGGGACCGGCCTACCTGTACTCTGTGTCCCCTCAGTACTAGTGTCATGTCAGAGACATCTGCTGTGCCACCCTTCCACCCTCAACCCCCCCCTCTCACTCTCATGAAAAGATGGCATCTGTTTCCTCCATCATGAATATCTTAAGTTGTTTCGTGAACTCTCATCACGACAGGTAGCTCGTCACATACAAATGTGGATATTTTCGATTGGCCCTTTGAGAGCTACGATGCAATATCGCTTTCTGTCATTGGCTGAGGTCAGGGGAGGAGGGCGGGGGCGTGGGGGTTCATGGGTTATGATGAGTTTAAGTATTGGTTTAAGGTTTCCAGGGAAACAGGGAAGCTCTGTTTCTATTGGCTAGTTTTGCAATTATGCTGCTACACAAGTGGACTCGTAGAGAAATGATTTATAGATGGTCTGAATACCGCCTTGTCTGATCTATTTATTACATATCTGTACCATAGTGGCGCAAAGAGCAAGCACAGAAGAAAAAAATGTTATTTATATTTTTTCCTTGAGACTGTGTATTATAATTTAAATGTTTTGTTTCTTTTTTTTCTTTTTTGTTCTTTTTATTTTGTTGCCTGATTGTGAATCCCCGTGTAAAATGTGTGCGGTATGTTTTATGGCATTGTTGACCTGAAGAAACATACTATCCTATCAAAGGGATACATTGTTAATAAAACAAAAAATCATGAAACGCCCCGAAACCGTGTTCAGGTCTTGATGTGTTGTAAATGCTGAGCGAAGTGGATTGCGACTCGACAGAGTGGTTCCTCTTGCTTAAGGACCGGAGCAGAGGCCAACAGGAGGAGGCCTTTGACCCACAATAACAATAGTGTTTCTCCCTTGAATCATGACGCTGCCAAGAGGAGATATCTCTTAACCACGGTCACCTGGGACCTCGTACGACTGCAGGTTTGAACCCTGACCCAGTTACGTTGATGAGTGCAGCTTGCGGGACAACGTTTGACCGAGAGGTGCAACGTTTTGGATGAGATCTACTAACTGAATACAGTAGATCTACTAACTGAATACAGTAGATCTACTAAATGGATACAGTAGATCTACTAAATGGATACAGTAGATCTACTCAATTAATACACTAGATCTAAATGGATACAGTAGATCTACTGGATCTACTAAACAAATACAGTAGATCTACTGCATTCATTTAGTAGATCCAGTAGATCTACTGAATGGATACTGTAGATTCACTCAATGAATACACTAGATCTAAATGGATATAGTAGATCTACTAGATCTACTAAATGAATACAGTAGATCTAGTGGATCTACTAAATGAATACAGTAGATCTACTCAAATAATACACTAGATCTAAATTGATACAGTAGATCTACTGGATCTACTAAACAAATACAGTAGATCTACTGGATCTACTAAATGAATGCAGTAGATCTACTAAATGGATACAGTAGATTCACTCAATGAATACACTAGATCTAAATGGATGCAGTAGATCTACTAGATCTACTAAATGAATACAGTGGATCTACTAGATCTACTAAATTAATACAGTAGATCTAGTGAATCTACTAAATGAATACAGTAGATCTACTCAATTAATACACTAGATCTAAATGGATGCAGTGGATCTACTGGATCTACTAAATGAATACAGTAGCCTTCAGACCGTCTCATGGTGCATATCCAACTTTAATGTTCCTTCAACTGATTATTCAATCCACATTTTAAAACACAAATAAAGGCATTAAAAACAATACTGTGGTTTGAAAGACTAACCTGTCTACTGGAGTGTTGCTTAGCTTTGGAAAGATCTCCGAAACATCAACAAGAAACATCTGCGTTCATGTGTACAAAATAATTACCTTAAATAAACATGTTTAACACAACACAAAAAAATTCAAATCGTATAAAATAACTCATTTGGAATATTTCAGTCATTTCTATTACTAAAGCACCCCCTAGTGTTTGTGATAGATATTGCACAGCAGCGTAAAGTTAGGGTTAGAAAAGTTTTTTTTTTTACTACTGTTCAACATGAGACTGGCACCTCAGAACCACAGATAAAGATCCTTGTACAGAACTCATAAACAGCCCTAAAATGTCTTTGATTGTTGACTGTAGTTCCTGCCCTG
Organism: Plecoglossus altivelis; assembly: GCA_036571765.1. Classification (NCBI taxonomy): domain Eukaryota; kingdom Metazoa; phylum Chordata; class Actinopteri; order Osmeriformes; family Plecoglossidae; genus Plecoglossus; species Plecoglossus altivelis. The sequence continues at coordinate 4,658,110 of BROE01000008.1, read as the reverse complement.
GCCTTCCCTGTGTCCACAGCGATGGAGGTATATAGATGTGAGTGTTAAGAAACAAAAAAAGAGTTTGTGGATTCTGCTACGTCATTCGGCAGCTTTCAGGCCACTCCACCCAACCCTGTGCTTTAGCGTCCGGGGTTACGGAGGAAGTGGGGGAGGGCGAAGGTTAGGTTGTGTGGTCTTGTCCAAACTCAATTTGTCTTAGAGGTTGTTGCTGTGTAGCTCCAGGTCCTCGGAGACGTGCTTGCTGCTGGGGGCCTAAAAGGCCTGGGAGGCCTGGAATGCCTGGGAGGCCTGGGGTGCCTGGGAGGCCTGGGATGCCTGGGAGGCCTGGGGTGCCTGGGAGGCCTGGGAGGCCCGCGAGGCCCGGGAGGGGGGTGACAGAGGGCTTGGAGGGGCCTCGTGGTTGTGGAAGCTCTGGTTGTCGTAGACGTTCTTGCCGCATGGCTCCAGGTCCAGAGAGGCCTTGGCTTTGGCCTGCTGCAACCTGAGAAGCACCGCCTTGTTCACCCCTGGGCCTGGAGGGGAAGGGGGGGGGGGGAGATGGAGAGGAAGGTGTTAGCAGAATGGAATCTAAATAACAATGTCGCTCGAGTTGATGGGTTTCGAGTGATTCCTGTTGTCGGAGACAGAAGTAGCTCACCAAAGTAGCTGAGCAGCACAGGCAGGAACACCAGGCCATGGAGCATGCCCAGTAGCGTGATCACCAGGTTCAGACGGAAGAAGAAAATTTTAATGAGCTGAGCTTTGGCGAATGCCAGCACCACAATCCCAGGAAGGTTCGTCATGGCAACGCCCGCAAACACCTGACGACAAAAATATAGAGATCGATAAATCTTCATTTTTTTCTTTTTTTGGTGTGTCCGAATCTTGGGCTCTGACCTATGGAGTTTACTTGTGGACAATGGAATTATATTTCAGTCAAACAAGCTAAATCAAGTTCACCCCAATTATTAAATTGTATTTGTGAATAATGCTTGACCCAGGCCTGTGTGGATAGGGTATGCTTGTTTGCTATGTACTGACCGCACTGCCCATGGTGGTGACTGCTTCCTTGGCTCGCTCGACTGGCGTGAGTTGGATACTGAGGGCAAAGGATCGTGTCAGGTGAGACACAAACTCAACCGAGATTCCAACCGCCTGCACACGAGAGAGAGAGAGGGAGGGAGGGAAGGAGGGAGGGCAGAACAAATTAGGCCATCATTGTCTAATCAAGATCCACTGAAGGATGTTGTGTCAAAGGTCTGGCTGTCTCCCAAAAGTTCAACCCTTGTTTTCTCTTTGGGGGTCAGAATGACCCGAAACTATTTAATGCAAAAGTATACACGCCCACAATGAGACATTTAGATTGCATGTGCTTAATTGAACTCAGACAAAACTCTTTCTGATTCAGGTGCAGAATGGCTGCATATTTCACTGCCCAAGAGAGTACAGGGTAAAAATTCAATTGACCTGCTTTATTCATGTTTGAAGGTGGGGCCTTTTTGACCCTTAGGACAGGGGGAGATGAGGAATACAAAGACAGTATAATAGGACCACCCTTGCTTTACTCCCTGTTCTGAAATATGGTCACGCCAGTCTTGTAAGGGTGTGGGTAGGAAAGCCTTGAGCTGTTGAGAAACTGCTATACGACTGGTATATATTGTCTGTAGATAATGACATATCTAAGATAAGACCTTGGGAGGCAGGCTGTTCTCAAGGGGAGGGCCTGTACACACACTCTCCACATTCAACAAGCCAGCAGCCGGTCACGTTCTCACCGTGACCAAGTTGATGAGCGCCACGGCGTTGTAGTCGATACCCCACAGGGTCATGACCCCCACCGTGTCCACGGTGATCATGATGATGGTGAGCAGGTTGAGCAGGCCGGAGCGCAGGTCCATGCCCAGCAGGAGGCAGCACACGATGAAGGTGGGCAGCAGGCACATGGAGATGTTAAACAGGCCCTCAGGCACGATGCTCAGGTACTGCTCGTAGAACACGTAGGTCACCCTGGAGCGAGGAGGAGGAGGAGGAGAGGAAGGAGGAGGAGGAGGGGGTTAGTGAACATCCATGGAGAAGAGAAGGGGAGGGGGGACAGGATGAGGTGGAGGAGAAGGGGGGGCAGGATGAAGTGGAGGAGAAGACGAAGGAGAAGGTGTCAGAGAATAAGGAAGAAGAGGAGAAGGAAACGGGGAGAGTTTAGATGGAGGGATGTGTTCAAGCAGCAAGGGCATGGCACCCACGTGTAGGGGAAGACCTCGAAGTCGGGTGAGGTGCCTGGTATGGCCCTCATCCCCATGGTGATGTTGTGGGCCAGCTCTCTGGCCTTCTGCAGCGCTGCAGTAAACTCCTGCGAGTTGGTGAGGGGCGTGTGGTACGCCATGAATCTGGACGCTGCAACACAGGGGGAACACACACACACAGGATTCAGCAACACAGCCTGCTGATGTTCAGAACAGGAAGGAAGTCACTCTGAGAATGAACGAATGAATGAATGAATGACCGTCTCTCACCTATAATTTCCCCTGTGTTAGGATCAGTCACTACAGCCTTGTCGTAGGCCCCTAAACCACTGAAACAAGGGGCCACCTGTGTTAGTCAATGCATGAGTCCGAACCCCACACGTATGCGTGCTTCCGTGCGCTCATGTTAGCATGCGAGTGCTGCTCACCCTTTAGGACACTGCAGATCAGGCCTGTTGCTCAGGAATTCAGGCAGGAAGCGGCTGAACTCCTCCACGTTAGGTCTGAGGACACCGTCTGCCGGAGCTTTCATACACTTCCTTAAGCACGTAAACGGAGCCGCTGGAGACCGCGCGCGCACACACACACACGCACACACAGGCACACACACACGCACACAGGCACACACACAGGCACACACAGACACACACACGCACACACAATATTATGTCTGCGAGATCTGGTAGCCACGTCAACAGCACTGTAAATGCCTTGACAACAGCAAGCGTGAGCATGCATGGCTTTTAAACCTGCAAAAAAAAAAACATCTACTCAACCACCAGGGGGCAGGCAGGAGGGGGGGTGCTTACATTCGTTAGCCGGGCAGAACTGTCCTATGTTGGGGCCCGTTGTGTATAGACGACAGCAACCAGATCCAGGGTTCAACCAGTCGATGAAGTCATCCACCCAGGAGTTGGCAGGGATCTCCATGTAGGACCTGAGAGACAGACACACACGCAGGACGTTACAGACACACACGCAGGACGTTACAGACACACACGCAGGACGTTACAGACACATGAAGCCTGGTCATATTGGCAGGCGTCTGGGTTTGGAAATCCCTCGATTGTTGTGGGGTCATTCTGTTGAGTCATCCGGAAAGAAAGGGAGATTCCTCACTGCGACTAAAAATGATGCGTTCATTTATACCCTTATTTAAAGCATTTCACTTTCCTTCTCCACCTCCCTTCCCTGTCCAGCCTCTGTATCAAACCAACCTTGGGGCCTCAACTGCTATCACCATACGCAGCCTTGAACCTTATCGCTGATCACTGATCCCAGTTCAAGTAGATCTCATTGGCAACCATCAGTCCCTGGATTGCAGTTTGTCTAGATTAGCAAAACGACACGTTCCTACAACTTTCCTACAACTGTTTTTCCTTGCCTGATACCACTGGTAACATAACGAGGGCGTGTTCATCCCTCCCCTGTTTATCTAACGCTGACTTTACTTTTGGCAACCCTGTTAATCATCGACGGTGCTGATTGGCTGTTGACGGGCGGTTGCCATGGGGATGACAGACAGGTTCAAGGCCGTGTTGGGTGACAAGGAGGATGCGAAACAGGCCTGACAAACAGGTATGGAACAATCCAGTTCTTTTTTTTTCCTTCTTTCCTGTCAACCCTGCCCCCTCTCCATCCTCCAAACCTTAAACTCAAAGGGTTGTTTCACAACTGTTCACAATTGCAGCTCATGCAACACACAGACACACAGACACACATACAGACACACACACACACACAGACACACACACAGACTTAGCGAGGGGAGCAGACACTCATTGTTTCACAACTGTTCACAACTGTAGCTCATGCAAACACACACAGACACACACAGACACACACAGACACACACCCAGACACACAAAGACACACAGACACACACACAGACGTAGCGAGGGGAGCAGACACTCACAGCTCAGGGTACTCGGTGGCATACTGGATCTTCTGCGTGAGGGAGTAGGAGTCACAGCCCACGCTGGAACAGGCTGCGTTCATCCCCGCCACGCTGTTAAAGTTGAAGCCCTTGGTGGTCACAAAGTAGGTGGGGACGCCCACCTCAAAGTACTGGTACAGGTACTTGAAGTAGTCCAGCATGTAGGAGCCCTAGGGGGGAGGGGGGTGGGCAGGCTCTCAGTGAGGAACTACAGGCAGATTAGATATAATTCTCCATAGGTTTCCACTATGCAATATATATTGTTCTCCTTCTCTCTCTTTCTGTCCCTCTCTCTCTTTTCTCGCTTCTCTCTCTCACCTCAGGCATGGCCAGCTCTTGGTCCAGTCCGACGGTAACGTGGAACATGAGGTAGATGGAGCTACAGAACATGAAGAGGAATACAACCATCTGGAGGTGAAGAGGAGGAGGGGAGAGAGGGATAACGCCAGTTAAGAAAGGTTTTCAATAATGAGAACAACAGAACATGTCGGAGTAGCTAATTAAGCGTTCAGTGAGGACCACCACCAAACGCTAGTTAACTATGAGATTTGGAATTTTCTTTTGGAATTCTCGTTTTAAACCACGACAGTGGTATCGAAGTGTAGCAAAAAAAAAGGGCACTTTAAAACCCCCTTCCATAGGGCTGCGCTCCACCACCGCCATCTAGTGGTGGCGCGCTAGGAACTGCACTTGTAATGCTCACATTTCACCACTAGATGTCGACATTGAAGCGCAACTCAATGGTGACGCTTGAATATGACCCCTTTTAAAAACATTTTCTACTAAAAACGGATTTTCTTTTAAAAACTCATTCTATTACGCTTTAAGTTGGTTTGGTCCATATTTATTGAATGGCTGGACTATAAATTGAGCTCATTTTGTGTATGTGATGGGTACTAATGAACGAATGCCTGGAACTGCGGTCTTTTCTTGATTATACACAAATAAATGTATATTTGAATGGCTGATGTTGAGTTATTGCTTGAGGTAATCTACAGACTGGCAGAAATGGACGTGATTGGCCGGGAAAGAGGAGGAGGCGGGCCGTTCTTACCACCACCACCCTGCTGACTGGGTGGAGCAGGACAGGGGCGTAGTACTTCCTCATCAGGGGGAGCAGGAAGCCCTCGTTGGGCTTGGTGGAGCGCCGGGTTGACACGGTGACGCAGCAGGCCAGCTCGCAGCGGTTGTCGTCCTGTCGCCGGGCGTCGAGGGAGAGGAGGGCGACGAAGGCGGTCATCTGGAGGATGAAGTCCATGAGCACGGCCAGAGCAGCGTATAGGGCGAAGGACCTGACTGCTGGCATGGTGCTCAGAGCCCCTGACAATCGAGGAAGGAGAGAAGGCGTGTGAAGGGATGGGGTGGGAGTCTGTGTGTGCATGTGCAGATGTGTGTGTGTGTGTGTGCACAGATGTGTGTGTATGTATGTGTGTGTGTGCACAGATGTGTGTGTCTGTGTGCGCACAAATGTGCGTATGTGTGTGCACACAGATGTGCGTGTGTTTGTACACAGATGTGCGTGTGTGTGTGTGTGCACAGATGTGTGTGTGTGTGTGTGCGCACAGATGTGCGTGTCTGTGTGCGCACAGATGTGCGTGTGTGTGCACAGATGTGCGTGTCTGTTTTGCGCACAGATGTGCGTGTCTGTGTGTGCACAGATGTGTGTGTGTGCACAGATGTGTGTGTGTGTCTGTGCACAGATGTGTGTGTGCACAGATCTGTGTGTGTGTGTGTGTGCGCACAGATGTGTGTGTGTGTGCACAGATGTGTGTGTGTGTTTGTGTGTGTGTGCACAGATGTGTGTGTGTGTGCACAGATATGTGTGTGTGTGTGTGTGTGTGGGTGCTCACCCAGGAAGAAGCAGACAGACTCAGACAGGCTGCAGAGGAGCATGCTGGGAGCCACGTTCCCCAGGACACGGCCGATCTGCTCCTCCCTGCTCTCTCCTGACTTCCTCATGTCCCTCTGGGAGACAGGCAAAGGGTCAACACATCAAACCACATCCAAACCACATCAAACCACATCCAAACTACATCCAAATGCACATAAAAAGAAAATATATATAAAGAAAAAACCCTTCTAAAGGAATCTAATGAAAAAAATGTCAGCATTGAACACACATGAACTTCCTTCTTCCTTCAAACTTCTCGTTGTCAGACATGCTTCCCTACCTGGTACTCCAGGACAAAGATGAAGATGTTGTCTGCCCCCACAGCCAGCACTAGGAAGGGGACCACCTGCAGGATGACCAGCGAGGAGGGGATGCCGATCCAGGCATAGAAGCCCATGGAGGCCAGCACAGAGCAGCCCACCACCAGGATACCCCCCAGACCAACTAGGAACTTGGAGTCCACCTGCAGTCCACACACACGGATACACACACGCACGGATACACACACGCGGATACACACACGCACGGATACACACACGCGGATACACACGCGAGCGCGCACACGGATACACACACACGGATACACAGACAGACACACACAGATACACACACACAGATTCACCGCAGGTTAGGCCAGGTGAGCCTTTGCACGTCTGTGTTGGTGTGTGCGTACGTGTGCATACGTGTCTCACCAGAATGCGTTTGCAGGAGGAGTATTCTCCCAGCGCCACGGCGATGTAGATGAAGATGACAGCATAGCTGATCATGAAGATGGGTATGTCTTCTGCTGTGGTCCTATTGATCTCATCCTCAAGAGATCTCTGAGGAGAGAGAAAAGGAGAGGGAGAGAGAGAGAGAAGGAGAGGGAGGGAGAAAGAGGGAGGGAGAGTGAGGGTTAGACAGGATGTTGACGCAGACAGTTTCAAGGAGAGGAAAAAAAGCATTGAGAAAGGAAACGAGATAGAGTTTTACAACCTAACGACACACCTGCAGGTAGGTAAAAACAGCAGACACAAGCATTGATAAACACAGATTAGAGTAAACACGTGTTTGGTATCTCATTATGGTCATAAACATTACAACCCCTTGACAACGTGGTCATTGTACATACAGCAGGCTTGGCCTCACTCTACCATTCACCATTTCCTCGGCGTACAGTATAGCAACTCAATGGTCTGGTTCACATTAGACAACAAGGTGGGTCTTCATCATACTGTGTTACTTGGTGTTCAGTGTTGATATGAGACACAGTGAGCTCGCACCTCTGCCATGTAAGCGAAGGTGAAGTTGGTGGCGGGGTCTCGCTGGTACGCCTGGATGATGTTTAGGAACATCTTCTCCCACTGCAAGGCCACTTTGAACTTGGGGTTTTCGCGAGCGTAGTTGTTGAGGGAGAAGGTCATGATCAGAGCTTCAGCCGACGTGAAGCTATCCTCTGGGAAGACACACAAGCAGGGGATGGCTGATGTTTCTCCGTGCTGTGAACAGACCGTGTGTGTGTGTGTGTGTGTGTGTGTGTGTGTGTCTGTGTGTGTGTGTGTGTGTGTGTATGTGTGTGTGTGTTTCTGCTTACTGTCGTAGCCTCCCACAGCCAGGAAGGGGAAGACAGGAGCACCATAGTCGGCCATGCAGCTGAGACGCAGGTCAGTGATGTCCTGGAAGGAGAGCGGGGAGCTGAGGGGAGAGAGACTACGTCAGCGTGTGTGATATAAGTCTAATATTTAAATACTGAAATCATATTGGCATTATAGTGATGATGACTATGGTGATTTTTCATTTGGCTGTTTTGGTGTCCCTCAGCACTTGGTGTCCAGTGCACACTGCGTGATGCGTGTGCTGCATGCACACGGGCATGTGACACGTGTACATGATCACAGAGGAGAATGTATGCAAGGGGGTCATGGTTGCCGACCAGCCGAACACACTCAGTCCTGCTCCTCTGACTCACTTGACACAGTAGATGAAGTGATCTCTCCAGTCCACCTCCTTGGTCACTCCCAGCTCCGTCATGTTCACCTTGGCGTTGAGGTTTGCCATGCTGTTCTGGAAGTACTGTGGAAGGCTGTTAACGGCGCAGTCTGTTAGGCTGGGGTTGTTGGGGTTCAGGGGTGCGAAACAAATGTCTTTCAGGCTGGCGATGCGATTCAAGTCCTCAGACCAGAACTCGATGTTCTGAAAATGGAGGTGGGTAAAGGTTTAGTGAAGGTGTCAGGTTTAGGTTTAGAAGAAGGTTTCCATGTGGGTGAACTGTTTATTTCCGGGCATGAAACGCAAAACACGGTCTGCGAAAATAATGGAAACTAGTTGAATTGGTGAGGGGTGCGTTTGATGTGAATCTCAGTCCGTCCCTGTTACCTGGATGCGGTTCTGGAGGTCTAACAGCTGGATGATGAGGTCTTTGGAGATGATCCCGCTGAAGTTCTGCTTCCCGAACAGCAGCGAGTCGTAGATGTGACCGGGGCGACCCGGAGCCGTCAGGATCACCTGGTTGGTTCTGAAGAACGGATCGAAGTACTTGTCGTGGAAGTCCTTCTCTTTGCGAGCCCGGCTGTCGGGGGAGGACCACAGCTGGATGGGGTCGGTCGTCAGCTCGATGTTCATCAGGCCCGTGGCGAAGACGACCACCACAATGGCTGCCATCAGGAGCACCTGGAACCCAGAGGTGAGTGGTTGACTTCAGGAGCAAAAGGGAACGACACCTGATGAAACAGACAGGCAGCTCACTGACCTTGAGCGGGTTGGAGGCCATGAGCGTCCCCCAGGTCTGGAAGAGGGAGCCCAGGAACTCCTGAGCAACCAAGCTGTTCCTGTCCGTACACGACACATCGGACGGCACCAGCAGATGCTCCGTCAGGTCGTTCCCGTTCCCGTCCTTCCCCTTCCCCTTCCCGGTCTCCGCGTCCTTCCTCTCCTGTCTCCTCACGTAGTAGCCCACCACCAGGTAGAGCAGGAAGGCAGAGAGCAGCAGGCAGAGCAGGATGATGCACAGCACCAGGTATCCGTCCGCTCCCAGCAGCCTGAAGGCGCCGGCGGGCGGCGAGGGTGGAGGCACGACCGGACACGAGTCCTGGCAGTCCTGACACGAGCACACCGCCCCTCCCGTGGGCGTGATCTCGTTACACCTCAGCGCCCGCCCCGCGTAGGGCACCACGCCCGGGGGCAGCCCCTCGGTGACGCCCGGGGGAACCAGCTGGAAGTCGATGTCGAAGGGCGCCAGCCCGTTGCCGGAGTCGCCCTGGAAGTCGTACCAGCGCTGAGCGGTGCAGAGCTTGGCGCCGTAACGGCCGCACATGGTGGCGATGGCGAATCCACCGGTGGCGGGGATGCGGACGTTCTTGCAGGACTGGAAGGAACCTTCGGCGAACGGGGTGGAGAGGAAGGCCTGGTAGGCCAACACGACTGTGCGCTGCTCCCCCAGGTAGGTGACATTTTTGGTCTTGGTGACCCTGACGGTCTGGGTCTGGTTAGGGCTGCAGGTGTTGATGCAGTGCAGGTGGGCAAAGTTGTCAGCGCAGGAGGGGCATCGGATGAGCACGGCCTTGGAGAGGGTCAGGCTGTCCTCCAGGGACTTGATCTGGCTCATGGAGCAGCAGGCCTGAGTGTTGTTCTCTCCCTGGTCCAGCATGGGACACACCTGCAAACAAGCACGACCACAGAGAGAGATTTAGAATGGACATACCTTCCATATTTTCTCCCTTATTCTCTTTCTCTCTCACATGTGCACTCTCACTCTCTCTCATTGTCTCTCTCTCTCTGTCTCATGCTCTCTTGATCTCTCTCTCACACGCTCTCTCATTCTCTCTCTATCACACACTCTCATTATCTCTCTCACATGCTCTGTCATGGTCTCTCTCTCACAGGCTCTCTCATCGTCAACCTCTCTCTCTCTCTCTCTCTCTCTCTCTCAGAGTGCCCTTGACCTGTGGCCTCTGACCTTCTTGAGCCTGCGGTAGTGTTCTCCCTTCAGGGAGCGGGCAGGGCTGTAGTTGAGGCAGGGGACGATGGCAGGAAGAAGCCCAGGGGGTTTGTCAGGATTCTTCCCACATTCATCGTAAAAGGCACAGAAGCCAGGCTCATGCTGCGCTGTGGACAACGCCTGAGGGAAGAGGAGAGAGAGAGGTTAGAGGAGAGGGATGGATGGAGGGAGACTTCAGAGGGGAAAGATGGAGGGGAGATGTCGGAGAGGGACGGAGGGAGAAAGACGGGGGAGAAAGACGTGAAGGAGGACAAGGGAGAGAAAGATGAGAGTAGAGAGATTTGTGTTGAAAGTGAATTTAGTGGATAGGGACAGAGACAGAATTTGCGGGGAGATGTCAGAGAAAAAGAGAGATGCAGCGAAATCCAGTCCCAAACTGCGTTGGATATTTTAACAAGCTCCAATACATTCAATAATTTGATCATTTACAATGTATTCTACAAACTCTCTCTTCACAAGCCGTTTTCCCTTCGAACTATCAGTCCCATATTTTGGAACAAGGACAGAGGGCAATTAACCAATCGACCAGCCCTGTCAGCGCTTTCTTCTGCTGTTAACAATTGGGGACTGTAAAACATGTACATACTGTACTTTCTGTGTGTTCAGGTGAGGATTACCAAGAATCAATTTCCCCCGAACGCAAACACACCCAAACCATATCTATTTCCCTTAGTATTCCCAAGCCCTAAATGTGTAATATCCTGTTTGTCCTAATTGCTTCACTACAAAGATGATTCACATCTCCGCGATGGTAAGCCAAGCCCTTTTAGGGGGTCTTCGTACGCGCCACGCAATCCATCTACGCGTTCAAACTTTTACACGCAGCGAAGTAAACGAAAGCTACGTGGTAGCAGATAGCAGGCTCAAACTCAGCTCAAACTCAGCTCCAACTCAGCTCAAACTCAGCTCCAACTCAGCTCCAACTCAGCTCAAACTCAGCTCAAACTCAGCTCCAACTCAGCTCAAACTCAGCTCAAACTCAGCTCAAACTCAGCTCAAACTCAGCGAAGGGTGTTTACCCGAAGATGGACGGCTCTTCCCGTGTCCGTGCTCCGCGGCACGTCAGCAGCAGAATACGAGCACAAACTCAGGACAAGTTCATGGACCCTGATCAGACAGTAAACTTAACCTCTGTCCCAAATAGAACCCGTCTCTCTCTTGTGAAAACACACACGCAATCTCCCTGCAGACGGAACGTGCCGTGTTCAGTATCAACTTCAGACGTCGTGCATCTGATCGAGGTTCATCAGACGCACGTCCAGATTCGAACAGATGCTTGTAGTCGGTGACCCCTGGCAACAAAGACGAGGAGACCTCTAGATTTGAGACGGAGGCCTGGATCTAGGGCAGTCTTACCAGACAAGACAGCAGAGCGACTAGAGTGGCGAGGCAGGTCATGGTGTTGCTGCTGAAGGGGAGGAACCCAGGGGTCCTGGGAAGCTTCCGGAGTGTCGAGTACGCCAACCTGCAACTTGGGTCTTAGAGGAAGAAGGAGATTTGTCAGCAAATCTCAAATGGAGTGTCTTGATGAGACGAAAAAGAAATCCAGAGAGATCGTGAGGGAAGTCCTCTCTTCACTGTCCCTCGCTCGCTCGCTCTCTCACACACTCTCTCTTTCTCTCTCTATCCTCCCTCTTCCTCTGGCTGTCTATCTGTCTGTCTGACAAGACTGAAAGGGAAGAGTGAGCCAGGATGGTTAGCATCAGTGATCCTGCTGTGATGTCACATCCTTATCTGGCCTGATGCTCAGCGTTCCTATCACATCTTCAGGAGGGCTGTTCGTCCGTGTGAACATTAACTCAACCAGTGAGAGGGCGACGGAATGTTGCCACGGTGACCAACAGATACTGAGGAAGTGGAGACAATGGATTCCAAAAAGTCCTGTCATTCTATACGCAATGATGAATTCTAGTGTTGACATTCGCATTGAACGTAGATCCTAAAACCTGAATTTTCCTTTGTCTGACCCTCTGTGAATAGCGGCGAATTGTTGTTTTTCGTTCATTTAAAGAGAGAGAAAGTGAGCGAAAAGGCGTGATGTGGGTCCAATTATGTCTTATGTCTGAGAAGAGTGAAAAGAGAGGAAGAGAGAGGGAGGGACAGGGGGGGCATTTTGACTTCCTAGCTTACTGTTCCCTCTCCAATAGCAACGGTGTTTGTTTAAGTCAATGCAAACACTGACTTTGGATCGATGGGAGTTTCTGCGGTAGTTCAATGTTCTTCACACAGACTCTTCCTTGAAACGTGTCTCAGATCAATTCATGTGTATCCAGTCACACTACAATGTGCTTCAACAGGCCGCTGGAATCTGTTGTCTATCTGTGCTCCTAAAGATAGACAGTACAGTAAGATATTGATTAGGATCAGGCCAGATGTTCACAAGTCAAGATAGTGTAGGTTCACAGAACGAGGAGGAACCATGAAACATGTGCAACTGCAAGAATAATCTTATCAGGGCCCAGGACATGGCCTTTTCTTGCAGGTTCTGGACCTTAGACCCTGGTAGACAGGTTCCTTCATTCGCCTGAGATGCTGCACCAATCACAATCCCCCCCCCCCCCCCCCCGCCACCAGCCTTGTCACTACCTCTGCTTAAACTGACATTTACCAACTCTCACCCAAGTTGAAGACTGGAGTTTCCACACTTGTTGACTCATCCTCATTGTGGTGTGACTATGTTTAGCTTATGGTTCTGCACCTGTTTGACACCAGCCGTCTCTGGAGGAGGGGACTCCTCACTAAATGACTCCTCCCAAGGTTTCTCCCCGTTTCTTCCCCTCTAGCGAGTTTTTATGAGGGGTTTTTTTTCCGGATCTGCCGTCCAGCCTGACTCAGGCGTCCACACACAGTCTGCGATCAGTCTTTAAGAAGGTCAGAAGGAAGGGAAGGTTTACGCAGATGGTCCATTTGAAGCCATTCGGCCTTCCTTCTGGTTCTATTGTTGGTTCTAGTATTGGTTCTTGTTTGGTTTTCTCCACTGGGTTGCCTAGGAACGAGAAGATTCCATCTTGTTCATTAGAGAACAGCCCACAGGGGTCTGTTCCAGCTCGTACCGTCCATGTCTCACACACAAAAGCTTCCTTGATTCATCGTAGATGTCCGTTTTACGTCATTTCGTGATTTGACGTCAATCTCTGAAAAAAAAAGATTCCATGACATTCCATGACAGACATTTTCTTATCACATGACAAGGTTTTAACAGGCCTCAGTCCATCACCTCTCCCCTGAAGGTCAACAGATGGCTCAGCTCCGACCAGGACAGCGGAGGGAAACCGAGGAGACCTCATGTGAGTGGTCTGTCAGCTGGACCCAGATAAAAGAGCAGATGGGCGATAAGACAAGGGAAGGCGATCTGGCAGACGTGGCTGTGCTCTGGGCTCCCAGCACTGTAGGGTAACGAGGGATCAGTTCAAGCAGCTCTGACAACAGCAGTGTAGTTTACACGATACACAGGCCTGTGCTGCAACCAAGGAGGATGGATCCCAGGTGAATGGAGCAGCGATACATGGGTGGGAGACACAGGGGAACATGGAGAGGAGAGGGTCTTTACCAATTGCCACTAGATTCCATTCTAGACTCCACATCAAGTGATTATGATGGTGGGAAGGTGGAGCACGATAGGGATGATGACGGCAGAAAGGATGACGGGTGAAACATTCATCGCGGGTGGTTAAGGATGACAATGGCAGAAAGGATGAGGGCAGAACTGGATGAAGGAGAACACCAAAGTGTTGTTGTGTAAAAAAAAACGATATTAAAAAAATCTGAGTGACCGCTGCAGTGGGTGAGATGGCAAGGGGCAAACAGGTATTCATAACAGGGCACTTGATTCAAGCAATAAAGACAGATGTCTATCAGGATGGATGTTTACTACCTCCAATGAACTGACCTTGGGGAGGAATAATGCCCGGGCATGTATTTATGAGGGTAATCTACAGTGCACTCACACACACTCCAGGAACTCCCAGTCACAAAAACTCATTATACTCTACAGATAATGTGTTATCTTCACAGAAAAAAAACACACATTGAAGATGCAATGGCATTGACTAACAGTGCTATTCTGCTGGGGGGGGGGCGGGGGGGGGGTTGTCATGAAGAATCCCACCTGGCTAATGCTAATAAACGTAGCATCTTTAATTTTCCATAGGTTTCCATAGCATTATTGTGATGGAAAACGTGCTTGTGTTTGTGTGAGTGAGTACAACACTAGAACCTGATGAGGAGTCTGCTCCTTCTCCTTCTTTTCCTGCTCTGTGGTGTTTTTAACTCCCTTGACTTTTCTCTCTTTTATCTTCTCTACTCCTTTTCGATTTTTTTCTGATTTACTGTAAAGCACTTTGAATTATCGATAGTCGTGTTAAATTTGTGCTGTATAAATCAAATTGGACTTGACTTGACTTCACGCATGCATCAGAAACATTATAAAACATAGTGATTGGATCATTTGGTCCAAACAAGTTATGTTTATGTTTACAACTTGATACCTTTATAAGGAGAAATGTAACATTGAGACAAAAAGGGTCAAACTGTGTGCTTTTACCTATCTCAACTTGTATATATGAAGTTCAGTTAAAAAATAGGTTTCTTGTTGGTGTTAAGAGGTAACAAGCATAATAGCAAAGAAACGTTTGGGCAATTTGTCACATTTTCCTATCCAAGTCTGTCAATCGACAAGTATTTCTCCTTGTCCTTGGAAGAGAATCTCAGGAGCAGCCCAGTTTGCGGTGTTGCAGTCCGCTTTCCCCCAGTGTTCCCTGGGGGACTCATCGTCACCACACCCCTGGTAGGTTTCTGCTATCAGCTGCTATTGTGCCACAGTTCGAGACATCCCTTATCAAGCTGCTCCTCGCCATCTCCAACTCATCTCCTAGATCTTACTTCCTGATAGAACCCCCTGTCTGTCTGCTTATCCACTTCCATCCCTTTCCCTCTCCTTTTATATCTATTCATAGGGTGCCTTATTCTCGTCAAGGTTAAGTATATAATCATTCCCGATTGCAAGCCTGTTATCTCTCTCCTATCTCCTCCATACAGTCAAGAGACAGATTATCAGTAGGACCATATCTGCCACGATTAAACCCTGTCATCCTCAGAGATGGAAAGAGTCACTGGTTCGCACCCCAAACAGCGAGGGTCTCTGTGATATAAATGGGTTTACGCTCTACGGTCGATTGCAAAACACATTGACAAACAGCGGTCTCTGGCCTGTTTCAGGTTGTGCATGAGTCAGCCATTGGAACGTGTTGCAAGAGTGCTGGTTGCAAGCATGCACGTTCGTCGCATGTTCGACAAAGCTTGACTGATAAGGGTTCGGTTTGAATGAGTTTCATCCGCATTGAGTAAGCGATCCTCCGGCGATCCTCTTGTCCACCAACTCTAATTACCTTCAATTTTGTTCTCTCCCACGTCTCTCCGTCATTTCTGGGGGTTTTCCAAATCAAATCAAAATGTATTTTACACCGTCCTTTTTAATTCAATTGAATTCAATTCAATTTATTTTTGTAACGCCCAAAATCACAACAACAGTTGCCTCGAAGGGCGAAGCAATGTCAATTGCTTGTTTTACAAGCACTGTCAATGGAGGGCTTCACACACACCCATAGAACTGCCCCTCAACCAACCTAAACCCTCAAGGAAAACAAGGTGTTTGGCTGAGGAGAAACAACAATTGCCAAGATGAATGTTTGAGTTTCATTCCACTGGGGCCCGGTTATGACCCAGATGTCGGGTAAACACTCGATGAAACTCAAACAGCTGGGGTGCTGTTGGCGCCCAGCTACTGCACACATGTGACTGGAGGGACTCGGAGGGCAACGCCATGTCAATAACCTTCACGAATACATCATCCCAAACAAAGGTTTTTCCATTTGAAGATTCGTCATATAGGCAATACAATTCTTTGAGGCAACGTGTGTCCGCTATTGATTTAGTCTGGCAACAGAGAAGCGAAGAGGATGGAATATTAAACAGGACTGAGTTGATCATTGGGAGTTCTAGAATGAGTCATTTGCTTGTTTGTCACCATGGAGTTCCAGACAATCTTCTATTGACATTCTCAACAGTCTGCCTGCACCCTGCGCCCTGTAGGGCATGTTATGACTTTGTCTGTCTGAATCATAGTTTTATGGTTAT
This sequence comes from Plecoglossus altivelis, assembly GCA_036571765.1. Lineage (NCBI taxonomy): Eukaryota > Metazoa > Chordata > Actinopteri > Osmeriformes > Plecoglossidae > Plecoglossus > Plecoglossus altivelis. Next base: position 4,641,950 of record BROE01000008.1, on the reverse strand, counting down.
TAGGGAGATCTCTGTTGATGGCTCTGCCCTCTGTGTCATATTCATAGATAAGTGTGTTTGGGTTCATGACCATAACACTAATTACAAAACAATTTCAATATACTTTAGGCTAATAGATATTCCATATTTCATATGTACAGTGTATAGACAGCATATACATATTTACACCAACCCACCACCATCCCAGACTTCATTGCCTTGTGTGGTTTTTGAACCTTTGGGCCACCGTAGAGTTATCGCTATACGAGCAACCTGTCAAATACTTAAATATGAAACTAACATCAAATGATGTGGGGTTTTCATCGAAAAGGGACGTAACTTCAAAGTCCATCTTTGCCCCCGAATAACTTTCTAATTGCACGGTCAGTATGTAACTTAGACCTTACAAACATGTCTGTTCACGGACACACGTTACGTAGATATTATGCGACGACAGACAGAGTGCGCGATGTGCGTTGAACTGTTCCGCGGGAGATGTTGCTGTCGTGCCAATGCGTTAAAAGCTGTCAACAGTAAAATCACTTTTTCTGCAACTTTCAGTCACCTACGCAATAACGAAGGTAAAATACAGTCTTTCTTTTTCTTTCAGTTGTACCATGCATTTGTTCCTAGAGTAAAATTCTGTAGTTAGGAACAGCACCTTGACTCGGCTGCAGTAGGATAGCTCGTCTAGCTACACTACGCTACAGTTCGCTAATAAGCTTGCCAGTATGCTATACCATATGTCATGACTTTCAACTGTAAGATCTAGCTTGCTAGTTAATTGTACAAAATTCGCTAGATCTTCCTAACTTAAGTCACAGTTTATATTACTGTAATCAAAAGGTTGAACTAATTGCATGTCAACGCTTGAGCCCTAAAGGATAGACAGCGGTCTTTTACTCTGCATGGGAACTTAACGCGATTCAAGTTCAAGTGAAGTTATCTATCGGACACCGATTGTCTTCTTGTCTGCAGAGCTATGTTCTCCGAACTCAGTGCCCAGGGGGAAGGCTCGTCCTCCCTGCTTTGTCGACCTGGCTCGGAGGAAAGGGGCCCCGTGTTTGAGCGGGTGGAGCCAGCTTTCTCTCCCTGCGCGGAGCGCTTCAAATTGGGGGAGCGGAGCTTCAACCGCCAGTATGCTCACATCTACGCCACCAGGCTAATGCAGATGAACCCGCTGCTGACCGCGAGAGCCAAGCAGAAATGGGGTGGGTGCTGGTGTTTGCATTCTCTCATACGCCAACAACTCTCTCCCATATTTCTGGCCCTAATTTCTTATGATGTCTTCTAACTCAATGGTGTTTCATACTTGGACTTCCTCCACCACTCTTTCTCCGCCCCCCCCCACTTCTCCTTCTCCCTCAGGAGATGACGTCCGAATGAGCAAACTTTGCGACCTGCAGATGGGAGAGCAGTGTTGCATTGTGGGAACCCTGTTCAAGCACATGGAGCTGCAGCCGTCCATTCTGAAGGAGATCAGTGAGGAGGTGAGTAGGACCATGTTCTGCATTGTGGGACTGTCCTTTCCTTCTCTGTCTCTCTCTCTCCCTCTCCCTCTCTCTGTCTCCCTCTCTGTGTCTCTCTGTCTCCTCCCATCATCTCTTTTTCTCCCTTCTGTCTCCCAGCACAACCTCTTGCCCCAGCCGCCACGCACCAAGTACATCAGCCAATCAGACGAGCTGATCCTGGAGGACGAGCTGCAGAGGATCAAGCTGGAGGGGAACATCAAAGCAGACAACTTCGTCACAGGTCTCGTCTACGATGAAACCACGTTATTATGAGGGCAACGTCCACGGTGACCTTGTGAGTGAGTGCTCTCCCTTCGTGTCCCCATCTCAGGTAGTGTGATCGCGATATACGGCGCAGAGAAGAATTCTGGGAAGTTCACCGTTGAGGACTTTTGTACGGCTGACCTCCCCCCTCAGTCTCCAAGGCCAACACTAAACTCAGACAGGTACGCACTCATATTTCTGTCTGGTTCCCACACATATTCTAATCGTGTGTGAGTGTCTTCAACGACGGATGTGTGACTCTGAGCTGTGGTTGCAGGTACGTGCTCCTGGCGTCTGGCCTGGGTCTGGGCGGCAGCAAGGCAGACAGCATGCTGGCTCTCCAGCTGCTGGTTGACATGGTAACGGGCCAGCTGGGAGACCAGGGCGAGCAGAGCGGCGCGGCGACCATCTCCAGGGTGCTCCTGGCCGGGAACCTTCTGAGTCAGAGCACCCAGGACAAAGACGCTTCCACCAAGGTGAGGGGACTGATTTGGACGTGACACCCATTGAGATGGATTGGGATACAAGATGATCGGTGAGATGGCGGAGAAGTTGATGGAGGTCCCTGTGCCCTCTCCGTCCTCTCAGGCCAAGTACTTGACTAAGAAGACGCAGGCGGGCAGCGTGGACGCCATGAAGCTGCTGGACGAGATGCTGCTGCAGCTGGTGGTGAGGGAACTGGCTGGGGGAGGAGGGAACCATAGAGGGAGGAGAGAGATAAGAGAGGGGGACGAGAGAGGGACAAGAGAGATGAGAGGGGGAAGAGAGAGGGACAAGAGAGGGGGACGAGAGAGACAAAAGAGGGGGAAGAGAGAGGGACGAGAGGGTGACCGAATGGGAAAGAGGTTTTAAAAGATACAGAAAAGGCTGGTACTATTACAGTTTACTTTACCCCAAAATAGCTCCAGTTGTTTCTGTTGATTGTTGACTGTGTGTTGTCCCCCCCTCTCTCCTCCAGGGCTCAGTACCAGTGGATGTGATGCCTGGCCAGTATGACCCCACTAACTTCACCCTCCCGCAGCAGCCTCTGCATCGCTGCATGTTCCCCCTCTCCTCCCCCTACCCCACCCTGCGGCTGGTCTCCAACCCGTACCAGGCTGACCTGCACGGGCTCCGGTAGGAACGCACACATACATGCACACACACACATACACATACATGCACACACACACACACACACCTACACACACACCTACACGCATTTCGGTCTGTCATTGTCATTAACTCTTTCTCTCACACACACACACACACACACACAAACATGCATATGTGCATATGTTTTCCATTCTCTCGCTTGCCCTACTTTTCATTTTGTGTCCATCCAACACACACACACACACACACACACACACAATGTGAGAAGCCCCCATTCTCAGGTTTAACGTGTCTTGGTTGAACATGAGTGTGTGTGTGTGCTGAGTGTCCCTGTGGTCGTGTCTGTAGCTTCCTGGGGACGTCGGGCCAGAATGTGTGTGACATCCAGAGATACAGTAGCATGGACGGCCACCTGGAGATCCTAGAGAACACACTCCGTCTGAGGCACCTGGCCCCCACTGCGCCCGACACACTGGGTAACACTCACTCACTCACTCACTCACTCACTCACTACACACTCACTCGCTCACTCACAACACACTCCCTCACTCCCACACACAGGGGTTCACGGTAGGCTCTGACTCCTGTCTCTCTCTGTCTCACTGTCTCTCTCTCTCTCAGGCTGCTACCCATTCTATCAGAAGGATCCTTTCATCTTGGAGGAATGTCCTCATGTCTACTTCAGTGGCAGTGCCCCCTCCTTCCAGAGCAAACGCATCACAGGTCTGACTCTACTCTCCAACTGTCCTGACTCTACTCTCTCTACCTCGTGTGTCTGATCATCTGTCTGTAGTGTCTGGCATCGTTCTAACTCTGTCTTCTTCTTCTTCCTCTCCACCTCACCATCCCAGGCTCTGACGGGCAGGAAGTCCTCCTGGTAGCCATCCCAGAATTCTGCAGCACTCGGACGGCCTGTCTGGTGAACCTGCGCACGCTGGACTGCGAGCCAATCAGCTTCTCCTCCTTTTCGGCCAACGATGATGAGGACAGCGAGATGAATATCAGCCACTGAACAACTTGTTTCACACTGGGTGCAACCTCTGTTTCAACCGCTCCTGGTGTTCGGCCAATCAATATGAAACTGCTAGTATGATGCTGTTGTATAGTACATAGTAAACCACCGTTGTCTCTGAACACACCTTTAACTGACGCCTGTTACATTCTCAGCTCAGTTCTATAGCAAGAGCTCGTCAGTCACATTGCTTATTTGAAACTTGGATGGGTTTGAATATGGATATCAAGTATGTCTGCCCCCATGGCAGAATTACAATGTGCTATGTGAGGAAATAACTGAAATGCAAGCGCTGTACTTAAACAAACCTTTATTACTTGAACAAAATAACAAGCCTTCTGATTTTGAGCTCATTGTAGAACACCTCAAAATGTCCGTTTCCTCATCCTTCAGGAAACGTTCTGAGTGTGTCCACATCTGTAAATCAATGTTGTTGTTGGATGAAAGAAATAAGTAAATCAACTCTCTTTTATAATATCTACCGTGTGATCCTGCTGTTTTGCGTCACGTAAAAAGACTAATGGAAAGACACTGTTTCTACATGGCAACCAGCGTATCAACATAACCAGAACCTGTCTGAAATACATTCACTTGGAGCAGTATGACCATCAGGACAGTCCTGCAGCCTACTAGCTTGATTCTATAGCCCCTCCCCCACCTGTCCAACACTATAGCCCCTCCCCTTCCTGTCCCAGATCATTGCCTCGCTCTCGGCACCCTTGGGGGAACTCCTCCCCCTTGTGGAACCTTCTCTTTATCAACACATCTGAGACAGACTAAGTGGACCTACGAGAAGGAGAAGGGCAGTTTGTGTGTTAACAGACAGACTACTGAAACAAAAGGGAAGTAATAACTGTGTGTGTGTGTGTGTGTGTGTGTGTGTGTGTGTGTGTGTGTGTGTGTGTGTGTGTGTGTGTGTGTAATAGCTGGACCAGTCCCTTGGTTTCTTCAGTAATCATCGACCTTAATCTCGTAGTTGTAATCCAGGATAGAGTCGGTGAACCCTTCCGACGTCGACTTGTCCCACGGGAAGTCGTACCAGGCAGTGGTGCTCTCTGTTGTCGTGGCGACCGTCGTGGTTGTCGGGGGCGACGTGGTCGTGGACTTCATCATCTCCTGCCGTAGGCGGCGGAGCCGAGCGAGCCGCAGCTTCCTCAGGCGCATGCGCCGCGTCTCCATATCCATGACGGCGCCGCCGTTGCCGGGGGCCGGCTGCCTGTTGCCGGAGACTTCTGTGTTGCGGTGTGTGCCGCTGTTGCCGTGGCTGAGCAGACGGATGGGTTTGTTGCCGTGCAGGGCCATGATCTGTTGACAGACACAACAGTTGACTGATGCCACGAGGATACATGAGAAGGAAGGGAATTGAGAAGGAGTCTGGATGTAGAGAGGGAACTGAGGGAAGAGAGGAAAGACAGGAGAGACTGGAGGGAGACCAGGATCAGAGAGAGATCCAGTAGATCTCTACAGCAGACCTTCGGCTCACCTGTTTGATGCGGTCCCAGTTGGACTTGGCCAGAGTGAAGCTGCAGGCAGTGGCTCCAGGCTCGTACCCCACCACGCACAGCTTGGTGAGGGAGGAGAAGCCGTCTGCACGGGCCGTCACCCGGTACTCCCCCGGGTTCAGCAGGCGCCAGTAGTCCCCTGACACTCCTAGTGGGGCAGGGGTCAAGGGTTATGGTTAGGGTTTGGATGTTGATTCGCAGAGTTTTTGCACCAGAAAGACTAGTCTCTTGATGAGGTCATGACGTCGTTGTCCTCAATTCTCATGCACAATGTCAGCCTGGGGATTCGATATGGGTTACAGTTAGAATTTTAAATGAAGTATAAATCTGAGGCTACTGACCTGTGGTCACATCATGGTTGACCCCCTCTACTGAGACTGTGGCATTGAAGAGGGCATTTCCTTCCTGGTCCTTGACTATGCCACGTATCCCTCGATGGACCTGGTAGAAGGGGGAGGGGGGTCAGTTACCGTAACAACTTCCTGCTTCCTGTCCATACTGAGAACAGACGTGTGTGTTTGTGTTAGTGTGTTAGTGTGTGAGAGAGAGAGAGAGAGAGAGAGAGAGAAAGAGAGAGAGACAGTCACACACCTGCTCCATGAAGATAAGCATGGCCTCCCTGTTGTTCTCCCACTCCGTCATCAGTTCACTCTCATGAGGGAACTTGTCACAGCCCAGGAACATGGACAGCTCAAAACAGTTGGTATGCAGGTAGCTGAAGTCATTCATGCCTGGAAAGGCAGGGACGGAAGGACAGAAAGAGGGTGAGAGGTGCAAAGATAGAAAACTAAGTTTGAATCCAGGCCTGGAAAATTCCACACGCTAAGCAGGAAGTCCTCACTCACTTCCTGTGATGGGTTTCCACTTGGCCCGGTTGACGATCCCCTGCCCTCCGGTGACGTCGTTGCCATGGCAGCCACCTTGGTGGGAGCGTGTCATGCTCAGGTGTGTGGAGGCGTAGGAGATGGCCAGCCACCGGAACAGGGAGGCGTCCGCCGTGGCTCGCGGCTCGTCCTCCGGCTCCGAGTACTGGTAGCCCCCTCTCCCTCTGTCATCCTCCTCTTCCTCCCTGTGCCCGTAGCTCTCATGCCCTCCATGTTCGTATCCTCCATGCTCGTACCCTCCATGCTCGTACCCTCCGCGATCGTACCCTCCGCGATCGTACCCTGCGTGGTCGTACCCTCCGCGATCATACCCTCCGCGATCATACCCTCCATGCTCGTGACCTCCATGTTCGTATCCTCCATGCTCGTACCCTCCGCGCTCGTACCCTCCGCGATCATATCCCTCGCGCCCGTAGCTCTCGTGCCCGTGTCCCTGTCTCCTCCAATCCTCCTCCGGCTCCTCCCTGTGTCCCCGGTCCCTCCAATCAGGCTCAGGCTCCTCCTGGTAGCCCCGCCCCCAGTCTGTGCCGTCGTATCCCTCCTCCTCGTACCTCGAAAGAGGAAATACAGACCCTCCCTTACACGAGCGTCTGACACGGACACTTCCTCTCCTGGACATGATGGAATTTGGACCTTCCAAGAGTTTATTAGGAAGTGTAGAAGACCAAAGAAATAGAAGGAGATGGCAGTGAGAGTTGCAAAAGATAGAAAGGGGCGAGGAGAGAGGAAAGGAGGAAAGATAAGCTCCCTACTGTCTCTTCTTGCGGCTGTGTGTCCTCTGGTCGTGGCCGTCGGCTTTCTTCGCCAGCCGCATTTTGTCGTACGGGTACGCCACGACCTTCTCCCCGCCCTGCAGGTTGGCGCCCAGCACGAACGGGATGCTCTCCATCCACGAGATGATGTGTCGCGTCTCCACGGAAATCTGGAACAGTGGGGTTGAGGATGTCATCTGGTGGGTATGATGTCAAGAGCTCACAGTCAGTTGAAACACACACACACACACACACACACACACCGAGCTGTTCCCCTCCAGGTCTCCAGGGATAGGGATGTGATGGTTAGGAGTGATCTTGGGAACCATGCCCCGGTCCTCAGCCTCCCACAACACACTGTTCAGGTCCGGAAAGTTCTGGAAGATGTCACGTCCATCCGCAGTCCAGTGCCCAGAGGTCCATCCACTCAGCTCTGAACCCTGAGGGAGAGGAGAGACAACAAGTTCGAGAGACGGTTGATGCAAGTCAAATAGCTACCTGTTCCCCATCAAGTTCTTGCGTAGTAGCTTCTGAACAGTCACTTCACCAGTCTAGAACAACATTTTCCATGAGCGGTTTTCTAGAACAGTTTGTTTTGACGCCATCAAACCAAGACGTGCACCCGAATGCACAGAAGAAAACGTCAAAACAAGGTGACAAAATCAAGAGAAGGTGCGACTGACTGCAAGAAGGGCTTTCTCCTGGCCATCAGGGTTGAGCGAGGGGACCAGGTGGATGCGGATTCCCTCCACCAGGCGGCGCACTCGCGGGTTCCCGTCCTTGTACTCTTTGCACAGGTACTGCATCAGGAGCAAAACCATCTCCCGACCCAAAGCCTCGTTGCCGTGGAGACCGGCCGTAAAGCGGAACTCCGGCTCACCTGAGAGGGGGAAATAGACACGAAAGAAATATGTATATGCAATGACAGTAGCTGCTCGACAGAGGCTGAATCTCCTTATAATGACTCCATGAAATCCATCCACTGGTTGGGAGAGATTGCAGTGCTGCTTGTTCCCATTTTGGGGTCACAGGTGACTGGAGCCTAACCCAGTAGCTTTCAGGCCATAGGCAGGGTACACCCTGGACTGGGGCCAGCAAGTTGCAGGGCAAACACAGAGACAAAGACAACCATTCACTCACACATCCACTCTCTAGGGGCAATATTTTCAGTACACCAATTAACCTATCACACGTCTTTGGATGGTGGGAGGAAGCCGGAGTGCCTGGAGAGAATCCATGGTAACATGGGGAGGACATGCAGACTCCGCCCAGAGAGATCATGTGATGTTGGATTTGGCCCAAGAATCGAACCCATGATCTCCTTCCTGGGAGGCAAGGGCTCTAACCACACTGCCAACATGCACCCCAACTTGGAAATCATTGTAGGTAAAGCAATATAATCTCAATCAAAACCTTACAAAATCGTGCAACCCTTGATGAGACTGAAGCAGGAAGGGCTCGTTACTAAATTAACCAATCAGAGTGGATGTTCTATATTGCAATGTTTGGTCACTGTCAAAACTCCTTCAGCAAAAGGCAGAGGGAAATAACCAATAAGTGTTGCTCTACTTTCCTAAACCAGTTTGTTTCGTTGGAAATCGGACAGTTATCTCATGCCACAACAGGGAGGACGGACGAGTTTTCATGGCAGTTTGTGTCGCTACGTTTGCTGCTAAAACTCATGTAATCTCAATGAAAAGAATTCAGTCTACAAATAGGTGAGTAGAAACGTGAGACCGAATGGGGCCCTCCATTCATACTTTGATAGACGATTGCATTGGGTCGATGACCGTCTGTAGACAACACTGTGATTGGTTCGAATTCCCTCCTGTTTCAAGTGTTGATGATGGGATGTGAGAACATGCTAGAACAAAGTGATTCGTGTGGCAGTGTGCGGTGTTCCTGCGGCTCGCACCTGTCTCATGTTCTGTGGGGTTGTCAGACAAGACCAGGGCCAGGATGTCTCGCCCTTCAGAGCTGAGGCCCAGACTGTAAACATGGGTGATGTTGGGACACTCATCACCCACAGACTTCATCAGCTGTACACAGAGAGAAAGAGAGAGAGAGACAGAGAGAGAGACAGTGAGAGAGACACACAGAGAGAGACAGAGAGATATACACAGAGAGACAGAGAGAGAGACAGACACAGAGAGCACACAGACGCTGTTTTCAGTGGTGTATTATCATTAACAAGTCTGACTATTAGAGGATGATTGGAAGACAATTTAGAAAGTGCTGGTCTCCTTGGTGTTCCTGTGAGGTGCTGAGCTGTTGCATGACTGTGGGGTGCTGAGCTGTTGCATGACTGTGAGGTCCTGAGCTGTTGCATGACTGTGAGGTCCTGAGCTGTTGCATGACTGTGAGCTGTTGCATGACTGTGAGCTGTTGCATGACTGTGAGGTGTTTCAGATCAGGGCTCACCTGGACCATGGCAGAGTAGTTGTGGTGTCTGAAGTCCAGGTAGTCTACTGGGGTCACCTCGTTCTGCTTGTAGTGGACAGCATCCGGATCTGGGTGGGACGGACACACTTGGTGATAAGGTGTGTGTGTGTGTGTTGGGGTTTACAGTGTGTGCATATGTGTGTTGGTGTATGTTGGTGTGGGTGTTGGGATTTAAAGTGTGTGTGTGTCGGGGCTTACAGTGTGTGCGTGTGTCTGTGTGTCGGGGGTTTACGGTGTGTGTGTCTGTGTGTTGGTGCGTTAGTGTGTGTGTGTGTCTGTGTGTTGGTGTGTGAGTGTTGGTGTGTGTGTGTGTCTCACCAGGCAGAGGGCAGCCTAGGACCTCCAGCCTCATACACAGACTACCGTTCCAGCTCTGAGGGAGCACCCTGATGTAACGCGCCAACATGGGCACGGCAAACTGGTTCAGCACTGGAGTGTCCTTGTCACTGTTCCCAAAGAACAGCTGCACGTGCAGGGAGAGAGAGAGAGGGAGAGGGAGAGAGAGGGGGAGAGAGAGAGAGAGAGAGAGAGAGAGAAAGAGAGAGAGAGAGAGGGAAAGGGGAATTGAGTGAAGCTGTATGATTGGAGCAGTATGATTGGAACTGTGCGATTGGCCCAGTCACAGGTTTCCTCACCCAGTCAGAGTAGCCATCATGTATGGTGATCCATTCTCTGCTGTCATTACTGAAGGCTACGAAGTATGACGTCACAAAGTCTGTCCTGCAAGGTGAAGACACAAGCTCACACACAACAGATCAACAGTCACCGCAAACATTTACTGTGTGTGTTTGAGTGTGTATGTGTGTGCCTGTGTGTGTGCATGTGTGTGTGTGTGTATGTTGTCCTACTCGTTGCTGGAGTCCCGTCCCTGGGTGATGAGCCCAGTAAACTCCGTGGCTCTCCTAGCGTCAATCTCAAACCAGTGGATCTTATCCTCTGGGTTTGCACACCAGGCTCCGCCCCTCATGTCGTCCTCATCCTCGGAACCCTGGGAACCAAGGCAACCAAGGCAACCGCACAGAATTCTCTGAAGTCTGTTTATGTAATGCTCATCCGATGCTGGATCAGATCAATCACAATCAATAGCATCAAGAGCGTCGAAAAAGCGGAGTCATTGTCATGTAGTGAACAGCCAGACCACAGCCAGGCTAAGCTAACTTGGTTTGAGCAGACAGGTAGCTTGGTTGTGGTCCAGGTTGAGGTACCTGCATGTTGAGCCGGGCCCTGTGTGTGGAGTAGCGGTACTGGGACATGGAGGAGGACAGGAGCTGGTCTGCCTCCACCTTGTGAGACTCCATCCCCAGAGGAGGACATTCTGAGGATACACACACACACATGTACACACACACACACACAAACACACATGTACACACACACACACACATATGTACACACACACACACATGTACACACACACACATCGCATGTACACACACACACACATACGTGGGGTTATATAAGGAAGACTTCACTGGTTTGTGACTGGCTGGGTGTCAGTGGCGAGTGCCAGATGACAGTCATGTCCATGACTTACTCTTTGGCTCTTTAAAGATGCGCGGTCTCTTCTTGGCTCTCTCCTCCTGCTCCTTCCTTGCCTGCTCTCTCTCTGTAAGCAGGAACACAACCACCACCTGTCAATCACTCTTTAAAGCCATCCCCCTTTATTTGTTCTTCTCTCTTCTGCTCTGCACATCAACAGTGTTGACCTAGCTGGTCTCTGGCCTTGTGATTGATAGTGCATGCATGAATGCACACACACATGCTTGCACGCACGCACGCACGCACGCACACACACACGCATGCTTGCACGCACGCACACACATACACACACAGGTACTGTTGAACAACCATCATCACAGATACTTTTTTAACCTTGTGACCCACTACGGTTACTCTTGAGCTGGGAAAGACACATCTCCCCTGCTGTGATTGGTCGAACCGCCACACAGGATGTACAACACTGACACCTGTCGTTAATCATTGGTTCCCAGGCTCAAACCAGCCTCTAACATCAGCCTTTGAAGCCAACGACATGCCTTTCAGTTGTTTCAAGTACTATGAGCGCTGAGCCTTTAACCAGCCTCAAACACCAGCCCCTAACATCAACCTCCATGAGATTAGTGACTAGTCTTTAACTAGCCAGTAACCTTCCATCGTATTTCCCTCAGCATGCAGGGTGACACGCTGTCGCATGACGTTGCAGCTGCAGCTGGTTCTCGTCTGTGCAGTAACTCTATCAACGTTCACTCCCTCAGACGTGGTATCAACCCATCTCATCTGCCACCCCTCCTCTCTGTTTCTCTTTATCCCAGCCTCTCTCTCTACCTCTCTCTCTACCTCTCTCTCCACCTCTCTCTCTGTACCTCCCTCCCTCTCTCTACCTCTCTCTCTACCTCTCTGTCTACCTCTCTCCCCACCTCTCTCTCTCTACCTCCCTCTCTCTACATCTCTCTCTCCCTCCCTCCCTCTCTCTCTACCTCTCTCCCTCTCTCTCTACCTCTCTGTCTCTCTAACTTTCTCTACCTCCCTCTCCACCTCTCTCTCTACCTCTCTCTCTCTACATCTCTCTCTACCTCTCTCTACTTCCCTCTCTACCTCTCTCTACCCATCTCTCTCTCTCTCTCTACATCTCTCTCTACCCCCCTCTCCACCTCTCTCTCTACCTCTCTCTCTACCTCTCTCTCTACCTCTCTCTCTCTACCTCTCTCTACATCTCTCTCTGCCTCTCTCTCTCCTTCTATCCAGTTGGGATCCTTTCTATCACTTCCAACAGGTCATCCAGACGCCACCACAAAGTTCCCTTCACATTCCCTATCAACATCGCCCCCCTGTCCTTGTCCCTGTCCCTGTCCCTGTCCCTGTCCCTGTCCCTGCCCCTGTCCCTGTCCCTGTCCCTGTCCCTGTCCCTGCCCCTGCCCCTGTCCCTGCCCCTGTCCCTGCCCCTGCCCCTGTCCCTGCCCCTGCCCCGCATGGTTCACTTCTCTCTGCAGTGTGTGACCTCTCATGGGAACTCTGCAAGCCGTAGCAAGCGGATTGTAGTTCCACATCATCTGTGACCGCACAGTGTGTCATGGGCCACAGTCTGAGTGGTGCGTGTCCTGCAGACCACGTGATGATGCCAGATGTTAGATGTGGGAGATCTGTTGTCCATTTTAATAACGAGCGGATGTCTGATTGATCTTGAGGGGTGTTTACGCCGGGCTGGGAGGGAGGGAGCGGGGACTACTCACCCTGCTCCTTTCTCTTTCTCTCCATCTCCTTCTCCCTCTCTGACTCCATCTCTATCCCTTTCCTCTTCTCTTTCTCTCTCCTGTCGGCCTCCTTGTTCACTGTGGAAGGAACAAACAGCAAACAGGCTTGAAAGTGTAATGAAAGACCTTCAGGATTTCAGCTTTGCATGTTCGCTTCTGCTTCAACTATCGGGTGAAGACTTGTGTACATGTCACCCGTGCAAACAATGGGACCTGTGCGATACATGTNTGCTAATCTGTTAAATGTTACTGGTCTGTTTTTAGTTAGTTCTTCTGCCTGGCTTGACTTTGTTTGTTTGTTCCAGTCTAACTTGCTGCAGTTTCTACATCAGAAAAGAAACATGTAATTTCGAACAGTCTTGAGGTTGTTGTATGGATTGAACACTAGATTGTATGCAGGGTCCATCTAAAGACTCTTACTGCATGGTGACATTAGAAACGTTTGATGTACACGTCTGGGCTTAGGCAAAGGGGGGACAGGGACAATAAGACTTCCCACAACAATAACCAGGCAAACTGTGTGTGTATGTGTGAACTTACCCGTTGCGTACTCGTACTCATCATACCAGTTGCCTGTAAAAGGAGGCTCAGCAGAGGGCATCTCTGTTTGAAGAGACAAATCAAACGCACCTTCACCCTCCGACACTTAAACAGAATGCAGCAGCCAGACACCAGATGCGAGGACAGTCTGGCTACTGTACACACACACACTACATACTGTGGATTTTACACAAGCCTTTTCACAAGATCGTTTTTCAGCAGCTCTCCGAAGCTGTGCGGTAGTGTCACAACGCAGAGCAAGTTTGTTCGCACCGCAACAGATGTTGTAGATTTGTGATGTTACCGTTACACCCAGCCTCTCGAACTGTCTAGTTAAACGTTCACATCAGAAGTGTTTTCGACTTCAGACTTGTCTAATGAAGGGCGTCACAACAAAGCTATGAAACTCTTCAGGCAGGGAGGCACCAGCCACCCCTGCCCCCTTCACCACACACACACACACACACACACTCACACACACACACACTCTCTCTCCTCGGAGCAGAGGCGTCAGGCTCCATGGCCCAGATTATGGAGGGTCTGGCATTATGGTTGTTTGTGAGCGCAGCAGAAGGTAGGCGTGACTGCGGTGGGAGTCACCTGTGATGGTGAAGTCCTCCTTGTCTGTGGGGTTCACCTCCTCCCCCTCCGGGAAGGGAGGCTGCTCTGGAGCCTCGACTGAGAGATGGGGAGAGTGTGTGTGGGGGGGAGAGGGGGAGAGTGTGGGAGAGAGAGTGGGTGAGTGTGTATGAGGGGGAGAGTGGGAAAGGGTGAGTGTGTGTGGGGGGGAGGAGAGGGGAAGAGTGGGAGAGGGAGGAGATCAAGGACAGTCACTTAGTAAAAAGTCAGAGAAAGACAGAATGGAGAGAAAGAGAGAATGTATGGAAAAGAAAATTGACATGAAGCAAAGGATGAGAGAGAGAGAGAGAGAGAGAGAGAGAGAGGAGGAGGAAAGAAATAGAGAATGGTGGAAAAATTAACTCTGGGTAATGAAATGGTGTTGACTATATCACATAAAGACCGGTCAGATGAACTCTGACGGTCCCAGACTCTTTCCATGATCTGCACTGATGGAAACAACCTGTCAGCCCTCACAGAGTCCAGGTGGAGGAGGGAGGAGGGAGGAGGGAG
>BROE01000008.1:4547621-4614786 GCA_036571765.1 Plecoglossus altivelis | reverse complement strand
ACACACACACACACTCTTACCAGCAGCTCCCCTAGGTCCGTGGTCTGGAAGTGCTGCAGGGCCTCGTTGAAGGAGATGAGAGGGCTGGGACAGGAGTCCTCACTGAGAGCTGAAAACACACTACAGCTGACACACACCACCCAGCAGCCTGGATGCCTTCTCTCTGTAGTAATCCAACCCATATCCAGTACTCCTACCTAACTAGTAACTAGCACATTAGTTAAGGTCTAACAGTCACGAACAGACACAGAGCAGTGAGCCAATAGGCAGCCGGGGAATTGTCTGTCACCTGGTTGGATGTTCTCAAGAGCCTCCCACTCGTCCCTCGCCTGCTCCAGCTCTGTGTTCTCCTCTGCAAACACACACACAGCTAGGTAAGGAACACACACACAGCTAGGTAAGGAACACACACACACAGCTATGGTTACAGACAAGCACAGACACACTACAGCTAGGTAAGGAACAACACAGCACAGGCTAGGTAAGGAACACAACACACACACATCATGTAAGGAACACACACACAGCTAGGTAAGGAACACACACACAGCTAGGTAAGGAACACACACACAGCTAGGTAAGGAACACACACACACAGCTAGGTAAGGAACACACACACAGCTAGGTAAGGAACACACACACACAGCTAGGTAAGGAACACACACACAGCTAGGTAAGGAACACACACACACAGCTAGGTAAGGAACAGACACACAGCTAGGTAAGGAACACACACACAGCTAGGTAAGGAACACACACACAGCTAGGTAAGGAACACACACACAGCTAGGTAAGGAACACACACACAGCTAGGTAAGGAACACACACACACAGCTAGGTAAGGAACACACACACACAGCTAGGTAAGGAACACACACACAGCTAGGTAAGGAACACACACACAGCTAGGTAAGGAACACACACGCAGCTAGGTAAGGAACACACACACAGCTAGGTAAGGAACACACACACAGCTAGGTAAGGAACACACACACAGCTAGGTAAGGAACACACACACAGCTAGGTAAGGAACACACACACAGCTAGGTAAGGAACACACACACAGCTAGGTAAGGAACACACACACAGCTAGGTAAGGAACACACACACACCGCCTAGGTAAGGAACACACACAGCTAGGTAAGGAACACACACACAGCTAGGTAAGGAACACACACACAGCTAGGTAAGGAACACACACACAGCTAGGTAAGGAACACACACACACAGCTAGGTAAGGAACACACACACACAGCTAGGTAAGGAACACACACACAGCTAGGTAAGGAACACACACACAGCTAGGTAAGGAACACACACATAGCTAGGTAAGGAACACACACATAGCTAGGTAAGGAACACACACACAGCTAGGTAAGGAACACACACGCAGCTAGGTAAGGAACACACACACACAGCTAGGTAAGGAACACACACACAGCTAGGTAAGGAACACACACACAAGGTAATGAACACACACACAAGGTAATGAACACACCACACAAGCAGCTAGGTAGGAAACACACATACACAGGACAGGTAAGAACACACACACACACACAATAACACAGCCTTAGTAAGGACAGCACACACAGCACACACTCTCTCTCTCTCGCTCACACACGCACACACGAACAAACACACATTTTTTTCTCACACACACACACAGCTATGGTAAGGAACACTCACACACAGCTAGGTAAGGAACACACACACAACACAGCTAGGTAAGGAACACACACATAGCTAGGTAAGGAACACACAGCTAGGTAAGGAACACACACACAGCAGGGTAATGGAAACACACACACAAGCTAGGTTAAGGAACACACAACACTAGCTAAGGTTAAGGGAACACATACACACAGCTAGGTAAGGAACATACACACACAGCTAGGTAAGGGAACACACACACACAAGCAGGTAAGGAAACACATCACACACAGCTAGGTAAGAACACACACCCAGCTAGGTAAGGAACACACACACAGCTAGGTAAGGAACACACACACAGCTAGGTAATGAACACACACACCGCTAGGTAAGGAAACACACATACACACAGCTAGGTAAGGAACACACACACAGCTAGGTAATGAACACACACACAAGGTAATGAACACACACACACCAGCAGGTAAGGACACACACCACACAAGGCTAGGTAAGGAACACAACACACAGCTAGGTTAAGGGAACACACATACACACAGCTAGGTAAGGAACATACACACACAGCTAGGTAAGGAACACACAGCTAGGTAAGGAACACACACACAGCTAGGTAAGGAACACACACACAGCTAGGTAAGGAACACACACACAGCTAGGTAAGGAACACACACACAGCTAGGTAAGGAACACACACACAGCTAGGTAAGGAACACACACACAGATACGTAAGGAACACACACACAGCTAGGTAAGGAACGCACACACAGCTTAGTAAGGAACACACACAGAGATACACACACACCTGTCTCATCTTCACTGACACACAGAGGTGTTGAGGCAGCAAACAGACCCATGTGCCACCAAGCACCACACACACACACACACACACACACACACACACACACACACACACACCAACCATTCCCCATACACACACGTCACTGTTTCACAACACACACATCACCATTACCAAGCACCGGTCCCTCCGGTGGACTCCTGCCCTTTCAACGTCTGTCTCTCACCACCCCTAGAGTCCTTCCCATGTCTCTCTCCACCCCTAGAGTCCTTCCCATGTCTCTCACCACCCCTAGAGTTCTGCCAACCTTCGTCCTGAACCACCTCCCCCCCCCACCCACCCAGCTGCAGAGGGCCCCACCTGTAGGAGCTGCCTGCCTGGTAACTAGGAGACACTGGGTCTCTCCATGGGGAGGAGGAGTCAGAAGAGTGTGAGACAGAAAGGTGTGTGTGTGTGCGTGTGTGAGTGCGTGTGCGAGTCTCACCCTCAGTCTTGAGCTGCTCTCCTCCAGTAGCCAGTGTCTGCAGCAGACCATTCTGCTTCAAAGCTGAAATCTACAGGGGTCGACATGCAGACAGGATGTTACAAGGAAGATGTCACCGATAAAAAAAGGCTGACTGGCAGGTTATGGCAGAGCCACTGCGGACCTCCGAACCACAGGTGCCCCGCAGGTCGATGTACTCACAGGTAGCGGCTTTAGCTGGGAGTTTCCGTTGGTGTGGTCTTTGACCCGGTGACCCGGCGTCTGCCCGTTCATGACCTACGAGAGACACATCCAGTTAGACGCGTCCGCCCCACGCAGTCCGAGGGGCAAGCCCAAGGCACAACACGGCAGAGACGCGCGCGGACAAACCGTCTACAGACCTCGCTGCTTGGGGGATGCGCGGGCACAGAGGTGCGAGAGGTAATGCTACTGACTGGAGCCGACTGTACACTCACGGGTTTGAGGTGGGAGTGGCCATTGGAGAATTCCTCTGTCGGTTTACATTCATGGGACAAACCATTCAGACCCTGAGGGAAGGAGGGGGGGGGAAGGGGAGTAGGAGGAGGGGTTAGAACAGACAAGGTATTGGCCATATGAAGTCATTCTTGGCAGTTTACATTAAGTGTCAAGAACTTGGCACGGCCCAGGTAAGGTCTAAGTTTCCTTCTTTTCCTGTGGTTCCCTTCAAAGTATCCTTCAGCTTCAGACTGGCTGATATGACATGGCAGCTTCCCCATGTAAGAATAATAACGGAAACAGACTACATACTGTTAAACCCTCTGGTGGGGGAGGAAGAGGAGTTAACAAGGAGAGGAGGACGTGAGGCTGTGTTCTGGAATAAGACGCAGCCTAGGTGTGGATTAGGGAGTTACCCAAGTCACACCTGGCAATGGGGGACAAGGTGACAACGTGCCAAACTAGCCAAACGAGATTATCACTAGGCAGAGAAGAGGAATCGTTTATTTCCAAGTACAAAGGTACTACAGGTGTGGCAGAGGAAGTGCAGCGTTTCTCCTTTCTAGATGTTTCCCCCCCCCTGCAGGCTGCCTGCATGGCAGACATGATCTCCATGTGTCTTCAGACTATCCACCACACTGGTGTCGTGGGCTCTGTCTAGTCTCTGAACCCCCCCAAAACAAGAGAACTGCGTTCGTTTGGTGGACCTACCTCTGCGTACGCTGCGACGACAGCCACATCTCCTTCCATTGCATAAGTTTCGACGTGCGAGAGAGCGAAGAGGTGTGTGTTTGTGTGCCTGGTCGCGACCCTCTACAGTCCTCTGGCTTCGGGGGCCGAGAGCGAGGCGGTCAGAGTGGCCGTAGTTTGGTCCCCCATGGCGTTTGGTCCGACGCTCTGTAAAATGCTCTGTCCGACGCTGTCTCTTCACTTAGTCTCTAGAAGCTTCTCTCTCTAACTCTCACACACGCACGCACGCGCACACAGTGGGTCCCGTCCAATGGATTGATTTCACTGAACGGAGCTACTTCATCTCAGGTTAGTCCGTACTCCTCGGTCACAACCTGCTTTCTGTTTCCTCTTGTTTTAACGGAGAAGAACGCACGAGTCAGTGGTGAAATCTCACAGTCTGTTGAGCTGTCTATAGCTCTACACAGCAGCCCTGCAGTCAGATGACTGTTCTAGTATTCTGTGGAAGAGGGTGTTGAGTCAGAAATTGCACCCCCCACCCCCCCCGTACACCTGATTGTCGAAAAACGTCCTGGTCTGTGTCACTGACCGCTGATTGGAGGACGCCAGTGGGCCTCTCTCTACTTCCTGGCCTCTGTGAATCTCCCCGGCAGGTGAGACTCCTCCCCCATCAGAGAGAGTCTAGCGCTGGGTACGGGCACTGCTGGGCTGGGCTGGCCTCTGCCTGGCCTGGACGCTTCATTGCTTTGGCACTTAGGAACCTGAGGGCCACCTTGGTATTAGCACAGCAACGTAGCTACATCCACTTGTGCTCTTTGATGGTCTTGTGTCCCTAACATTCGGTCTTCAGAAGTGGACATCAATGTTGGTGCTTGATATCCGAAGGCTTTGGGTTTAATTTTCTTTTCCTTTTTTTGGGACCAGTGATGACAATGGGAGAGAAAAGGTTGACGGACTGAAGATCTTCTCCTAACAGGATGCTACCAGTAGGGGGGGTGGTCTTACCTTGTGCCAGCCCAACTGGTCGTCATGGACAACTGAAATCTGGGGCAGAATAGTTTAGAGATAAGGATAACCGCTTTTGTAGAAGTCACAATCGTAAAATGTCACGTGTGTTCATGCACATAGACAACTAATCAACGGTTTAATTGCATGTCTAATATTGAAGTGATCGAACTAATCCAAATAAAAATGTAGGGGGTAATTTGCCTCCAGTTAAGCTGATAACTGCTTTAGTAATCGAAAACGTTGGATAGACTTTGATTTTATGAGAAAATAAGCGCAAGAAAACTAATCGACAGCTCAAATACAAAATAATTAGCTACTTGTGCACTTCATACCTATCTGGATAATTTGCTGGTGCTCAGATCTCCAGCTGGCAGTAACAGCTAGTGCTAGCAAGTTAGCCACTAGCTTAATAATATTCTAGCTAGAAAGCCTCTTTGGCGAGCGATAGTTTGATTGGTTTTGTCGTCGCCGGATCATTTACTGTAGCTCTAGCTAGTTAGCACCAACTCTGTGCTTCAAATCTTTATCCACAGTCTTTAAGCGCTGTATTTTGGGGGAATCAAAGAGTACTTGAATAACTATACGCTTCTCAGGTGCATCTTTTTCAAACTGAAAATGTTGTATTATTTTCTAGCTGGCTAAATCTCAGTGTTACGATAGCTATCCAGCTACCTACAATCTGGGATGCAGGCTCAATCTGTTCCACAAAGAGAATTACTGAAACATACGTGTGATCATATACAAGATGCACATAAACATCGTTCGTCTACATCAAACTGCAACTCATTATCTACATCGCAATCAAACAACGTTAAATATAATCAATTTTACCTCAATTTCTCTCCCTCCAATCTCAGTTTGACAGCTTCCCTTCCCCCTGTCCACAGTTAATTGCAAGTGCATCTTGGGAATTGTGGTTCCTGCCCAGCGGTTGGTTTTTCAATTACGTCATTATTTTAACATCCACAATAAACTCAGCAAAGAACTGGCAAAATATTTCTAAAATCGTAAGTCGAATCTTTTTATACATGTAACTATTTTAGAAACAGAGCAGTGTTATTATCCTATCCAACAAGCTACCGGAGAACAATATTTTAGATAGGTTGTCCCTGTAAGACTGCCAGTGTGGTCCATTTACAGGCTGTGGCATATGTGCTGAATGTATGAAACATCAGTCCTCAGGCCAAAACGCACCCAGACAGGCCAGCCCACCTAAGTAAACCTGTGACATCATTGTAAAGTCCGGGTGGTCTGTGGTTCTCTAACAAACTGGTGCTTTCCTCGTCCTTTCCATTCTCAGGCTATGGCTGCTGACAATAAAAAGGAGTAGAGTCCGAATGCGGACATCTGAGTTGTCATGGAATATTAAGACTCGCGTATCAATTGCACCAATACAGCCTTTTAAACATGTCAGTTTTTCATTCGTGTTTTTGTCCACTATGTGCTAAAACTGCACTGTCACTTATATTTGCATGGTTAATTTAATGTATAAATATTCAGAATAAAGTTATTAAATATTAGGGGGTTATATATATATATTAAGGGGGAAAACAGGGACCGCGGACCGAAAGTGTTAAATAACGGAAATGCTATGAGGACTGTCGACGCCAATTTCACGCCCCCGGAAACTTATTTTCTTGTTTTGATTCACTGTATTAAATGTCCGGCCATGTCATTGTGGTTGTCACAATTATTTAAGTACGCGTGGGAAACAAATAAAGGAATAGGACAAAAAAATAAAAATGTTAAAATGAATATTTATTAACACTAAAAAGTGATACATGATATAGTATAAAGATAATTTGGTTTAGAAAAAGGTCAAGGAGGAACTGAAATGTATACTTTCCATGTTTCCATGTCCGTCGGCGGTTTTCCTCCATCATTCGAAAAGCTCAAACGTTACAAATCTCATCGCCTTATACATCTATTCCTTATTCTACGATTCTTATATAGGCAGCCATCAAAACTGATGTCTGCATATAAGGCATTTTTCACTTGAACTTTGTGGCGTAGAACGGGTATTCCATTAGGTGTGAGGCGTTTTCCTTTGCACAAATGTTGAGTGTGGACTCCTTGCAAGTAGCCGAGGAGGAGGTGGTTGAGTCGAGCTCTAATCGTTTGGGAGATATCTACACCTTTGTCGCTGAGGGTTGCTATCCCCAGACCATGAACCCCATACGGAAAAAAAATCTCAGGAGATATGCTCAGAAATTCATAATCGATGGTGAGTCAGTAGTAATACCAGTAGTGGTCAAATTAGTGATATGATGACTTCCGCTTTAGATAACGAAGCAATCGCATATTGTACCTAACGCAGTCTATTATTGGTTACTCCAGAAGGCCGACTGTACTATGTGGGACCTAAGAAAGAGGAAAAACGTGAGGTGGTCATAGAGGCCGAACAAAAGAGGCAAATATTCCTAGATTGTCACTTCAATGACATAGGTCATCACCTGGGTCAAAAGAAAACCGTCCACAGGATCCAAAGCAAATACTACTGGCTGGGAATAGTGAAGGATGTGGTGGACTGGGTGAGACGTTTGGGAATCTGTCAAAGCACATTCTGAGAAATACAATACAAACACACGCTGTTCGTTGTTTGAAAGCATATTCATAACCGTTCAATCTAGTTTAATTATTGTGCGCTGTCATTGCAGATCAAAGAATGTGAAACATGTCAACACACAGAAAAGAGCAAAAACATGACCAGGACTCTCCGGCCAATCAAGGTGGACGCTCCTTGGGACATCGTAGGAGTTGACGTGCACGGTAAGTTCAAGTCTCAATGACCACCTCGATAACGTTCCAGGTGACTGTTGAAGCCTCTAACGTCCTGCGGTCACTTAAACCAGGTCCCTTCCAAGTGACCAAGCAAGGAAACACCGACGTAGTCATAGTCACCGACTACTTCAGCAAATGGGTGGAGGCCTTTCCTGTTGTAAAGAGAGACACCTCCTCAGTTGCAAAGTGCATCTCAACATCGATATACAGGTGACGGACGTCTCTGAATGCTGTGAATTATACAGGGCTTCATAAACGAACAGAAAGGACGACACTTAGGCATGTAACTCAGCATGTACATGAAATATGTATATACATATTTATTTTTATTCCATCAGGTTTGGGGCTGCTAAAACGATACTCTGCACCCAGAACTCCGAATTCTGTGAAGCGGTGAGTTTGGTTCTGCGCTCTGTTTAATTTGACCTTAACCGAGAAGAGAAGGTGTGACTGTAACCGTTGGACTACCGACAGGTGACCAAGCAGCTGTGTGATCGGTGGAGCATCGTCCAGAAGGTGTGTCCAGTAGAGCCGCCTCAGCCCAACCCGCTACACGACCAGTCCAGCGACCAGCTGAAGGAGGCCATCACATGCATGGCAGCAGAGAAACAGTCCGAATGGGACGATTTCCTGGACCCTGTCCTGTTCTCTTTCAGAACCTCCACCAATCACACGACGAAATTCACACCCTACTCTTTAATGTTCAATAGGAAAGCTAGTTTACCCTTCGAGGTACAACCTGTTTGTCTTTCTCTCCACTCCACATTTAATTCCTTCCGTTTCATTTCACTTTGGGCCATTTGCATTTATTCTTTTTTGTTGTTTTAGACTAAACTTAGCCTCGTCACTTATGGCCAGGAACATGATATGTGCTCATTGAAGGAAGTCACCCCCTACATAGCAGCAATGGAACATCAGCAAAACTCTGTGAAACAGCTGGTGAGTTTAAATGAAAATGATTCCGTTTATTTGTTCAAACCTTTTTTTCTTCTTTTTTTCCCCCAAACTTTTGTTCAAACTTTTTTTCCCCTAAATGTTTGAGCTCGTTCAACCTGTACTGCTTGTTCACCCGTGGGCGTGTGTGTTTTCAGGTTCTAGCTAACATGAACGCAGCCTATAAAAAAGAGAAAAAGAACAACAAACGCAGAACTCGGAATGTGACCTCGATCACCTTCAAAGTGGAAGACCCGATGTTTGGCTCCAGAGAGTCTCCATCTCCCAAAAAACTGAAAGAAAGTATTTATTTATCATTCCCTGTGGAGACCGTCCTTGCTACTGAACAAAGTAGCTCCGATGACAAAAAGTGTGTCTTGGAATATCCCTTGCCAGGGTCTGACGTGCATTGATGTTGCCGAACGCCGTTTCTGCTATGAAGGGGAATACAGGGAGAACCATTCAGAGACTTTGCCAAGATGAAAAGTTCGGTGAACTGGTGGCTAAATCAGTGAAATTGAGGGTACACTTGAGATGCAGCGATTGGTTGTCTAAATATACTGTTCCCTAGAGAATTTGTGTCCAGCTATCGTTTTTTATGAAACAGATAAGAGCAGGCCTGTATTTTGTGTGTGATCTTGTACTTTACTAAATTATCTTTGTGGTTGTGAATATACTACCCCATGATTTTTGCGGGTATGAACAATGCCTTTTTGCTAAAACGTGAACATGTACTCGAACATTTATAACACCTTTTTAAAGATGGAAAATTGTTGACAAATGTTTTGCTGCTATAAGTGTAAAGTTATTTTACATGTTTTCTTGTGAAAACTGTAATATTGTAAAAAAACAAAAAACAAATTGTATGTTATGGTTTCATTTAATAAACTGATGACCTGATGGCGAATTTACTAGTGAGGTCCGTCCAAAATAATGACCGCTTATTGAAAATACACCGCAGTTTGCATGACGTTCGTGAACAGACCCCAGTTTCTATTCGGCTTGTGGGAGGAGCTTGGTCAACGCTTCCTGTCCATGTAGGAAATCCACTGTAATATGTGAAGTTCATGCTACCGGTACAATACGTTAATAGCAGAAATCATTTTAACTAACCAAATCAGGCAATAATGTCGACATGATACGAACGCAAGCTATTGACGAAAGAATGGTAAGGTGACCGCACAGGACAGACTTAAAGGATCCACTGCGTGAGTTGAATGACATGCAGTAAAGTAGACACTTAGGGAGAAATAGTTTACTGTAAATTTAACCACTAAATGTGTCTAATCCGCGTTGTATATAAAAGCTTCTTGTGAGAAGAATCTAATCTCTCAATAGAATGCAGGTAAAAGTAGCAGTGAGCTGTACCTTACTTTACGTCTTCGTTGATATCCTCATCACTACTATATTATACGCACATGGACCACACTTGGCAATCTTTTCGGAGGATTTCCGCAATTTTGACTTTCTCAGCTCAGTCCTGGACTTATGGGGGACTGTGCTGGTCCGGGCTTGTCTTCTCCTGGGAGCTTCGTTAGGGGTGCTGTGGAACAGAGAGGATGGGCCCCGGAGGGTGTCATTCCTGATCACCTTGACCATCCTCGTCTGTCTAAGCATCCTTACCTATGCTCTGGCCAAGCTGCTGATGCTGACAGAGAAGGGAAGCTTGGCACACCAACCCTGGGTCCTCTGCCTGTTCTCCTGGACCTGTGCGTCTGCTCTTTTGACTGTGCTGTTCTGGAGTTTGCTGGGGAAGGAGCCCGCTGCCGTGGGCGATGGAGGAGGAGGCTGTGAGGAGACGGAGAGGCTGGTGGGGAATGCTGAGGAGCAGGGGACGGAGGGGGCGGATGGGACGGTGGGGGTGGAAGAGCAGGGCAAAGGGGGGAAGGCTAAGAACGGGAGGAAGAAAGAAAGCAGGGACATAGTTAACTCGGGAGCCACGCTGGGACGATTGTTGTCGTACTGCAGCAAGGACAAGGGGCTGCTTTGCATCGCCTTCCTGTTTCTTCTCATCTCCGCCGTGTGTAAGTCACCCTCTGGGCAACGCCTGTCACCGAATCAAACATAATCGTAGTGTTGTGACATTGATCTAATGTTGTCATAGGCTGTTTAAGACTTGACTGAGTGGTTAATGACATATGATGCATAATCGTCTATTGATGAACTTGTGGGTCAAAGGTTCAGTCTATGATGTTCTCCCTAGGTGAGGCGTTTATACCCTTCTACACTGGACAGGCCATAGATGGTATAGTGGTCCACCAAAGCATGGAATACTTCTCTAAGCCTTTAGGCATCCTGGCAGTGCTGGCGTTATCCAGGTCAATGCTCGTATTTTGTCTTCACCTTTCATGATAAAAACCCCAATGGATCATCAGTGTGTTACGGCTTCAAACACTCTGGTTCTTTCCCGTCTCGTTCACCTCAGCTCACTTGCTATGGGAGTACGAGGTGGAACCTTCACCTTGGTTTTCGCCAGAATAAACCTCCGCCTCCGGAACCTTCTCTTCCGATCACTGATGCGTCAGGAGATTGGGTTTTTCGATGCCAACCACACAGGTGACGTCACAATGCGCCCCTCCCTCATTCCCTCCGTCCGCACCCTCATGTCCCACAGTGAGACGGCTGCTCTGTTCCCACAGGCGACATCACTTCCCGACTGACCTCTGACACCACCCAGGTTAGCGACCTCATCTCCAACAACATCAACGTGTTCCTGAGGAGTGTGGTGAAGGCGGTGGGGTACTTTGTCTTCATGTTCGGCATGTCCTGGAAGATGACCCTCGTCACCATCATGGGCTTCCCCTTCATCGCTGTCATCTCCAAGGTCTACGGGGAGTATTACAAGGTACCCCCCCGTCCCTGCCGTGTTTGGTTGGGTCCGCTACTTAAAAAAAAAAGGTCTTATTGCTTCCAGAAACAATCCAAAGTCGAACCGGCAACTCAACGTATTTAGCAGGCCAAACTAAGAAACTTGAATACGACTTATACGAGGAGTTGACTGTTTGCGATCCCTAGAGATTGACCAAAGACGTCCAGACGGCGCTGGCTGAAGCGAACAAGGTGGCGGAAGAGACCATTTCTTCCATGAGGACGGTCAGAAGCTTTGCCAGCGAGGACCAGGAGGCAGACTCCTACTACAGCAGGCTGCTGGTCATGTTCCAGCTCAATAAGAAGCAAGCACTGGCTTACGCCGGCTACATGTGGTCCAGCTGTGTAGGTAGCAGGTAGCCACAGTCTCTCACACTTACATGAGGCATGAAGGAAGATGTCACAACAGCCCAGAGAATCTCAATCCTAGATGTCTTATTACTGTTTATGCTGTGATCATAGCTACTCAATTTGCTCTGCACTGTCCTCTACAATACTTTAATCATATACTTTAGAGGGGTTTTAAAATGATTAACTATAAGCCCCCCCCCTCAACCCTTTGACCCAGATCTCCGAAACTTAAAGCTCTTAATAAACTACAGCTGGCTATCCTGTACTATGGAGGTCACCTGGTGGTGACAGGTCAGATGACTGGGGGGACACTGATCTCCTTCGTCATCTATGAGCTGGAGCTGGGAGCATGTCTGGAGGCAAGGCCTGCATGCTTCTCCAACACTCACCCCCCCCCCCTTATTATTATTAAACATAGTAGGACTTTTCAATGAAAGGGATTTTACTGTGGAAGCGTAAAGCCGAATCACATCCGACCGAACCGGATGTTGTTTCGGTGGTTTGCCCCTATTCATTCCCGAGGTCCGTTGACTTGTTGCAGAGCATAGCGTCGGTGTACACAGCCCTCATGCAGGGGGTGGGAGCAGCAGAGAAGGTGTTCGAGTACCTCGACAGGAAGCCCAAGCACCCTCAAGATGGAACGGAGGCTCCTGACACGTGCAAAGGCCTGGTGGAATTTAAAGACGTGTCGTTTGCCTACCCAACTCGCCCCGAGACCGAAATCCTAAAGGTATGCGTGCATTATAGATGACCTGGAATGTAATCTGATTCAAAAGCTGTTTTGACCCAACGAGTACATCTGATTTCATTTCACGCTCTAGCTAATGCAGTACGCTGTGGCCACAAAGTAAAACTAGCGCACATGTGTATATTCGTACGTCATAAATGACAAACCGTAAGCCGGACGGACAGGTTATGAGAGTGTTACATTGTGTATCCAGGGTGTGTCCTTCACTCTGCGGCCTGGGGAGGTGACAGCGTTGGTGGGGCCCTCAGGCAGTGGTAAGAGCTCGTGCGTGGGCCTGCTGGAGAACTTCTACCTCCCTCAGCAAGGCCAGGTGCTGCTGGATGGGAGGCCGGTGCACACCTACCAGCACGACCACCTCCACTCACGGGTCAGTGCCCAGAGCCGTCGCTTGTGTCAAGCCATGTTGTGTTTCCCATCCCGTCTGGTTAGAGAATGTGTGTCAGCACACTCTTACTGTACAGGTCACTTGTCGTGTAAGCTTTTACGATTGTCAGCTGGGATCGACCAAGTGGATTCGGCGGATCCGTCTTAACCACCAGGGGGCAGGCGCGTTCAGTTGTTTCTTTGTCTTGCTGCAGATTGCACTGGTGGGTCAGGAACCGGTCCTGTTTGCCCGCACTGTCGAGCAGAACATCACCTATGGGCTGACGGGGGTCCCGATGGAGGCGGTGGTCCAAGCGGCCACCAAAGCCAACGCTCACGAGTTTATCACGGGCCTGACGAATGGCTATGACACAGGTGAATGACCACAGAGCTGCTCTCCTGGCTGTTAGAGACCAAGCACATGATTAACTTCAGACGGACCATCCTCCACTTGAGCACATTGTTCATCGGAAGCATGAGAAGCTTTAAGCAACCTCTCCACGTGGTTTTTGCATCGCTTTGCATACTTGCTGGCCCACGCATGGGGGTTATTTTCTCAGCCTTGAGAGTCGTCCTGAATTAGATTTTGCCACACGGCTTTCTCTGTACATGACTTTTATCACCAAAGAACAAAGGATGGCAGGTGGCCAGGTTATCATTTTGCATGAGGTTTATGCTGTTTGTTGGTTCCTGCAGGTGTGGGTGAGAAGGGGACTCAGCTGTCTGGGGGACAGAAACAGCGAGTGGCGATCGCACGAGCCCTCATCCGCAGCCCAAACGTCCTCATCCTGGATGAGGCCACCAGTGCCCTGGATGCGGAGAGCGAACACATTGTAAGTGTGGAGGTTACGGCTCCCTGTTCCTCGGGTGTGTTTGTTGTTCATGAATCACAATGAATCTGCTGAATTATGAATCCTAAATCACACTGAATCGGTTCAATGAATAATCCAAAATCACACTGAATCTGTTGGAAAAATGAATCCTAAATCACACCGAATCTGTTGAATGAATAATCTTAAAACACACCGAATCTATTGAATGATGAACCCTAAAATCCCACTGAATCTGATGAATGATGAACCCTAAAATCTCACCGAATCTGTTGAATGATGAATCTGCTACTCTGTAGTAGTAATCCTCCATTGAAATGTCGCTCATTCCCCTGTGTACGTCTGCCCCTGTCTCCCCCAGGTTCAGCAGGCTTTGAACGGCATCATGCGCCAGCACACCGTGTTGGTGATCGCCCATCGCCTCAGCACAGTGGAGCGAGCGGACAACATCATAGTGATCGACCGGGGCTGCATTGTGGAGCAGGGCCCACACAGCCAGCTGATGGCCAGGCAAGGCCTCTTCTACAAGCTGGTCCAGAGGCAGGTCCTGGGCATCGAGACGGGAGCGGAGCTCCTTAACCCCCCAGCGGAGCCCCCCAGGAAGTCAGACAGCGGGGGTCAGCGAAGTAGACTAAGTAGCAACACCAGTGAATCGGAATGTAACACGCGCTACTGAGTTACCCTGATGGGAGAGACCTCATATGGACGGATTACTCAGGGGCATGGATACACTAAGCAGAGAGTGTCTGGATAGTGTGTGCACTGTCTATGTGAAAAACCAGATTTAAGAACGGCACTTTACACTCCTATATTATCACTTTACATCCAGTACAAACTGATTGCTGAATGACCAACAGAGCGCCAGGGAGTTTGATGATGATATATACGTTTCCAGGAAGGTCTTTCTGCATATACATATAATTATATACCAATATACACTTATTTATAAATACAATATACACAGACTACACTTCAACCAGATGTCTAAGACTTCTCTGTAGTGTTAACAAGGTACAGGAACAAACTAGAAAATGTGCCTTGGCTGGGGAAAGAATCTACTTGATTTCATGACTATTTCTTTATGCAAAGACAGCTCTGAAAGTGCAATAATAATATCTTATAATAGATCTCTTAAGGGCATAAACATATTTGGAAAAGATGAATGTATGACTCTATACCATACACCATTATTTATTGTGTAGTGTACTTATTTCTGTGGTGCTGTTTTCATTGGAAGAATAAAATAATATGAATGTTGTAAAATATTATTTCATGTTTAGCGATAGTATGATGTCATGAATAGGGGCCAATCCACCACATTGACGGAACTACAGCTTCCGGTATGAGACGCCAGCCCAGACAGTCAGCTGGCAGTTGAATTCGCTTCCTCAGATCTCAGGCTCTTCCGAAAACGACAGGGGATCTGCGTGGGGAAGAAGCGAACATAGTGGGAGCAATGTCTGGTTTTGGGAGCATGTTTAACTCGTACTCGATCGTGCAGCTTAACGAGTTGCTTGAAGATAATGACAAATTACATCGGTTTGTTCAGGATATGGAAGAGGTAGGTCAAATCATTTGGTTTGTTTCATTTGAACTTCTCGCATATGTTGCCAATCCTTTGTTTTGTTGTTATATGGGTTGTAAGTGCTTTCACACCCGAATATATCCGAAGTAGGACGTTGCAAACATGGATCGTTTCCCTGTTCTTTTCAGATACTTGGCAACGTTTTTGTTCGACATCATAACAAGTAGTCTTATCTTACCTACTGTGTTGGTAACATCTAGCCTTAGCTGTTTTAAGTTTGTCCTTCACTAACACCTTGGTATTCATTTCCGTGATATAGATACATAGATGAAGGGAAAATCCTCAATTGACGATTAAAATTGAAATGTTGACTGAAGTGTTGGGATTGACGTGCCAACATTGTTACAGTCGACGGAACGTATACTATAAAGCCAAACACTGACATTTGCGATCGCGACATCGTTTCCATCCAATATTTCCATGAAATCCGAGGATATGATCACAGGCTACATGTGTACGTCTCAATTCGCAAGCAGTTAAACAGACGTACAGTTCCAGGTAGTCATAGTTGTGAGTGACACAGCAAGATTTTATCGTCAAGTCGCCAAAGTACGACTAGACTAACCTACTACATTTGGCCACTGGCTTAACGTGTTTCACTCAATGCCTCTAATGGCAGCTCATGAGCTGTTTTCCGATATATTATTTGTTTCTAGATGATGTCGATAACTCATGAAGTCCAGAACAGAATATTGTATATTTGCCTTTCAAGAAGTCAACGGTTTCTTGTCCACCTGTCATACATGCGTGTCTAGTGAGTGTTTCCGACATGGCATGGGAAAGCAATCATAAAATCAATCATAGAACTATCTTGAAGCTATATCAGTTATCTTACCCACCCCTGCGTCTATAATAGGCTATTGAGTCGCCCAAATCTATTTTTAAAAATGGTACCAGCTCATTTGAAAATGTTTACATGAGTTATCAGCAAATCACCACCACCTCTCATGTGTATCCTGTTGATCTGGCTTACAGTTTCATTTTCCTTAAAGCGAAAGCCATGGCAGACGTTGCTTAAATACAGACATCTGGCCATTTTTGGACGGATAACTGGTACGTTTTTGACAGTTGCTTAGTCATTGCCCAAGAACTTTATGGACGAGCTGATGGGCTGCTGCGAGTTGATACGGGTGAGACACGCCTCTGTTGAAGAAGTCGGGACCGTTCTCGTTTGAACGGGTACAAAGTTGAAACTGATAAACGGTATAACCGGGTGCAATCGTAGCATGACAGTGGGAAAATGCGCACCGTGTATTGCTGCAGCATATAAATGAACAAGCGACACTTGTGGACAAATGTCTTACTCGCTGCAAACGTGGACTCACTGATCAGTATGCGTGAAACTCGACAGGGAATACGTCATCGTGGTATTGGCTGAGAGTGATTGTAATGCAGGCTACATGCAGATGTTCTTTTCCACTCTTTAATTGTTCTCGTAGGCTACGTCAGACACACATAATATGCTTTCGTCTCAGCTTAATTGGCTTTCCCCTAATGACTTTGAAAGAGCGTGCTATGTGAAAGAACAGGTTAGACACTAAATGTATTGGCACAATCTAAATGGCACAGCTGTGCATGAATAGGCCTATCAGCACGTGGCAGAAATGCGAGCAAACGGGGAAAAAAGTTTTCTTTAGTGCCAAACTAACAAGAGGATACCTGCTAACATGACCTCGTTTTCTATCACCACATGACCCGCTTGCTGATTAACTCAACATTTTGCATTGGAAGCGATTAGTGAAGGGAATCAACGTTGTGTGAAGTCGTTCTGCCGCAGACAGTTACTCGGTAACTCAGCGATAACTCGGTTTGAGTGCGTCTCTTTCTCTTCATGACCACTGCCTGTGGTTAGAACGATAGAGGAAGGAGGGAAGGTGCGAATAACTGGCACCCATCTAGTCCTGCGGTTACGTGTTGGTTAAACAAGGAACTCAGCCGAAGTGATTCTTTTGTTTTAAAAAATAAAGCAATAGAGGCATCCGGTATTAGTTGTAAATGCTGTTTACCAAGTGCTTTTCATGACGGTCTTTGATTGCACAGCTGGCTGGCTTGATTTAGCTGTGGGACTGTTTTTACCGTTTTTGTGGCTTCTGTTTGGCTTCCGAGTTCGAAGGAGGCATTTCTTCCAGCAAACAATTATGTGTTGGTTTGACAACACAGGCCTCCAGTTACAGATGCTATTTATGGCCATGTGTTTTTCTTTCCCCTGAGGCTTTCGCTGGACACGAGATGGGATTTTTGGGAGTAGAATGAGGGTTGACTCCTGTCTTAACAGTGGAAGTGGGTTCAAACCCATTCAAACCTCTTCCCGTGTCATCCTCCTGCCAACCCGACCTGCAAGTTTGTCATTCAGCGGAAGGAACATTTGTTTGGGTGTCGGAGCTGCGTGTTATATTTCCAGGCCCTGGCCGCGTGCTGATTCCTCTCGTGCCAAGCTATTTCAAACCTCATAGGCCGTCCAGCTCTCTGTGTTCTGACTCATATAAGCTGAGACAGAACGGATCTCGCTTTGTCGTCATTAGTTGGCAAAAGTGTCCAGATTCTCTCGTTTCGTTTATCTTTCGACGCCACCTGCCCGTCTGGGCGCGGGTAAAAGTATCTGCTTTAGAATTGAAAAGATGAGTCGTTCTAATCGTTACCACAGTTTCCGTGTTTGCCTCTCTACCCTTGCAGGTGCAACAGGTGCAACAGAAGAAGGAGATGATCCTGGCCAGTAACCGCAGCCTGGCGGAACAGAACCTGGTTCTCCAGCCCACCCTGGAGGAGCAGAAGACCCAGCTGACCAAGCGCTACTGCAGTCTCCAGGAAAGCTACGAAGCTTACCAGCTCCGCAAGTCCACTCTGGGTAACCGTCTGGATCAGCTGAAACCAAGCCCTCCTCTTCAGCCCATCCGCACGCTGTGTTATTAGAGTCTGAGTGTTGTGCTACGTGTGCACTGGGATTTTCAACTGTGTCATTGACCTTCGCGAAGGGTTGAAATATTGTCATCTTCCCGTTCGTTTTCTGGTGCTTTTACATGACATGTAATACACCGACCTGGCCAGTTCAACCGGTACCTCTGGTGTTCCTGGAAGTGGCACTAAGTCATAAGGGCCCCATCTAGGCTTCTTTCCTGCCTGGCTCGATCCCAGGAGTCATCCAGGGCAGACTCATGCTCCAAACTCTCTGTGTATGTGGTGTCTGAGACAGGTCAAAGGGGTTGAAAGTGGGGGGAGGAAGGGAGAGAGAGGGGGGGGATATGTTGCTTCACGTCCCTGTTCTCTGGCACATTTCTTCAGGACTTTGCCGTGTGTGACTAAGACACGGGGCGATGACACGTCTGACCTTGCGTGACGCAACAGTTGCCAGGCAACTCCCTGGAAACAGTCCGCCGACAATAGTCCTCTGTTTGTTCCTGGTCACTTCAACTCCGCTAAAGTTTAACTTTGCATCTCCTACGTTCACAAGAGCAAGTTTGGTTCCCTCTTCTAACCACGCTGGCCCAAGCGTTTGCCTCGACGAGCGTTCTCTAATGAACGTCGCTACGACATTCCAAAGGCCCATTTGTGTGGGTTAGGGGTACAATTCCTCAGCAGGCAGTCCACAACCACATGTGCGTCCATGTCATTCGTTTTGTTAGACGAACGGGTATGAGAGAGAGAGAGGGGGGGGGGTTGGTGACATAAAATGTAGGTTACTCTCCTCTCCCCCGCGTGCGCATGCTGTCCTAGTTGTGGATTTGCCGTGAGCCGAAGCGGTGCAGCTGGGCAAGAACGATCCCGCCAAGAGCCAGTCGTCCGCTCGACCCAGATGAAACTCCCCGTCGTCTAAGGCACATCTCAGTCCTGTGTTTTCCTTACTCGTGCATTTCCCCTCATCCTGTAACCTCCACGGTAACAGGGAGGCAGTTTGAGCCTCCCTGTTGGGTGGCACTGGGGGGGCCAGGGTGGCACGGGGGCAGGGCAGACGGTACCCACCCCCCCCACCACCCACCCCTCCCCGCCAGTCAGGATAACAGCCCACAGTGGCTCATTGTGCTGCTTTTGCTTGGATGGCGAGAGGGGAAAAACAACAAGGGGAGAAAGAGGCGGGGGAGGGGTGTTTGTGTGTGTGGTGGTTGTGTGTGTGTGTGTTGTGTGTGTGTGGTGGTGTGTGGGAGGGAGGGGGGGGGGGTTACTGAGAGAAAGGCAGGCTGACTCCCCCTCAGATTCTAGCGTGGAGGCTGGGCAGTATCCATTTCTAAATGGCAGTTTCCTCTTATGATCCCACCGGCTTCAGCTCTTTGTGTTGTGTTTTGTGTTGTGTGTCTGTGTTGTGTGTGTTTGTGTTTGCTTTTTTCGTTTGGCTTCTTCTTCCGAATGTGAGTAATCGCTTCTCTATTTGTGTGGCAGATGGGCGCAGATACCTTCTCCTGGGACGTCTGTTTCTGATTATGGAGGAGGAGGAGGGATGAGGGGCTTCGTTGGTGAGTTGGGGGGTGCCTGCCAGCACCAACGATTCAGTGTCTTACTCTTTCCTTTTTCTTAGTTCTCCTACTATCACTCCCGAGGACGGCTGCCCTTTACCTTAGTTTTTCGGCCTGAAGGTGGCCTGGCCTCCAGGCTTGGCCTAACACATCTCTCAAAAGATCAGTCACAGTCAGACGTATGCCGGCATCTTTCAGTGGCTCATCTGTGGTGGGTTCTCATTGGCCAGCGTCTGGACTCACTTGTCAGTGTCGGTTCATTGGTGGCGGAGTAATACCGAATAAACTGGGTTTCTGGCTCACATAGCTGTGAAACGCTTTATTTACATCATGCCTGGGGAAAGCTGGTTAAATTAAGCTTCCCTCTCTCTCTCCCTCTTTCTTTCATCTGGCTCTCGGGTAGGGGGTGGGGGTGGGGGTGGTAGGGGCAAGCTAGGCCTTTGTCCAAGCCTGACCCTGATTTCTCTCACGCTCCCGTACGACACATTCTCCTGAGGTCTCTAATGGAATGTGGAGCTCACTCCTAATCCCATCAACGGTCGTGCACACGAACGTAGTTGTTGGGAGCGTATACCGGAACAGTATATCGGGCTGTTTCGGTTGCCATGACGTTTCGCGCGCGCACACAGTCACAATTCTAGGTGTGTGCGTGTGTACGTAAGACTTGATTTGCATGGTGTCGTGTTCTCTGTGTAATCCCCGCCCCAGCTGGTGTTGACTTTCAGTGAGCACGGCAACTGATACCAAGCCCAATGGTACGCTGCCTTGGAGACACTGGCTCTATTTTGGTGCATGAGAAGGCAGTGTGGGAGAGTCAGCAGGCATGTGTGAGCAAGACCCAGTGACCCAGCTGCCTGCTGGTTAGGTGTGGGATCCCACCAGACTGACTGAACACTCTGAATTCTTAATCCTGGCAATCCTGTCTTGTGATTTATGACACGACTCATTATTTCCACAAGTTGGCTACAAGTACTACAAGCGACAATGAATCAGCAAAATGTTATTTCTATATGTATATAAATTATTTATTTATATGAAATGTATATAAATCAATGTTATATTTATAGATATCTGGATCTTTTCTTTTGGAATATATCAAATGTCAATATATTGATGTGTCAGCGAGGTGACTCTTTCTTAATCCACAGACCAGAAGTCAGGGAACAGTTCTCTGGATATGTTGCTGGCCCTGCTGCAGGCGGAAGGAGCCAAAATAGAAGAGGAGACAGAGGTAAACTGTTCTGCTGCCACCCAGTCATGGCATGACTTCATCCCTCCTGTGGGCGTCTGCCTGTCTGTAAACTGGCTCTGACTGTTGCTTTGTTTGGGTGAAGGACACCTTTTTTTCCCCTCCTCTGTAACCTGTTATACTGGATACCCCCATGTGGGAGTTTCTCTCAGGACATGACGTCTCTCCTATCTTGTTTCACATTGATCTACGTGGCTGACATTGTCTGCAGCTAATGTCCATCTTAGGTCGACTGTTCTAGTTTGACTCTCATCCTGAGTCTAAGACTTGCTGTGCTGCTGTGGTATAAAGTCTCTACTGGCAGGTTCTGATTCTTCTCTGTGTGTGTGTGTGACAGAACATGGCAGACTCCTTCCTGGATGGTGACATCACAATGGAAGCCTTCCTAGACGACTACCAGAACAAGAGGAAGTTGGCTCACCTGAGGAGGGTGAAGATAGACAAGCTGCGGGAGCTGGTAGTGAACGGTCTGCCCCCGGGCCAGTCCCCTGTCTCTCGTCCCCAGGAGGTCTCCACCAGGCCCTCTCCCCTGCACACAGAGGCCAGCAGCAGCAGCAGCTCCCCGGGCCCCCAGCCCCAGCCCAGGAGGCCCCCCCCTCCGCCTCCTGTCCAGCTGCCCCCAGCCTCAGCCCCACCCCGTGCCCCGCAGTCTCCTGCCTTCTCATACCCCTCCACCCCTTACCCTCCCATTCCCCCCAGGGTGGGCCAGTCTTTTCCCAGTGTCAACTCCGGGTACCCCCAACAATATATGTCCCAGTACCCCCCTGCCCTCCCACAGAGGCCTCCCCCTCGCATGGCCCCGCAGCCTGGCTTCATTATGCAGTAACAGTGGCGCTGTTCGCTGTGAAGGTGCGGGTCATGCAGTGAACTTTCGCTGCGGCATCCCCGATTGGTTGATCTCCTGGGTACAGCTAAGTGGGAACGCGACCAATCACAATCAAGATGGCGGAGAGACATAGTCTGGGTTGTTTACACTCCGCCAAACAACAGAATCAACAAATGACTCCAGGGATTTGCACTCCTCTCATCCGAAACTATGCTCTGTAATCACTCTGGCAAATACAGTTTTCGCCAGACCGGTTTGATTCTGTGGAAGCCAAACCCCTTGCCCTTTCAAACGCTGTTGGGAGTCTGTAGTGAAAATATCAATCTAGGGTTTACCGGCTTGGATCAGCACATAAACTCTGAGCCAAATATCAACACTTTGTTGCTAGAGCGACTTCCTGAACCTGTGTTCTGTGGCAGACGGGAGCAGCGGCATCTTGCAGGGCTTTATTACACTGTGGCCGTTTGCTCCCTCTAGTGGTCATTTATTTCATCTACATGTCATTTTGCTTGTCTGGATACAGTCCTCGTGTTTGGCCCTTACAGTCTTTTAAAGAAACGGAGGTCTTCTGGTAGATGTTTTCTTTCACTCAGGGACACACCGGGGCTGGACAGATCTATCGTACCACGTCTCAAAAAGGTAGCACGGATATAAGATCATGGCTATACGTTCTGCAGTGGCTAGGTTTACATTCGGAAAAGATCAGTCCTCTACATGCTGGTGAAGGTGCACGGAGGCCCTTAAAGCCACCTGTGCTGTTGAACGGGAGGACTACAGCCACAAATAGTGAAGGTATTTTTAATCTGGTATTACCCAGGCTTCTTTGAGAAAGACTGGTCAAATACATGCAATCACAGACCATACTGTGCCGTTATCCAAACAAGCATCTCCCACGTCATCACAATCCCAATCTTGATCTGCTGTGTCGTAAATCTTTCGCAAGGTACTTTTGATCGCAAAAGATTTGAAACGAGTAATGAATGAATACTTTAAAAGTAGACGTTAAAATGTTTCCCGGATGGACTGACAGTCATTTAAATGTTTGTGCAGAGTTGCTCATTACCCATCTGCTTGTTTGTTGTTTTGTAAGGCAGGCTGAGTTTGTTGTCCACCTGTCTGTCCTGCAGAGAACAGTGGTACTAACCCACAGTCTCTCATGACGTTAAGTCTTTACTGTCAGAATCACTGAACCTTTTTAACGCCACATCTTTAGGATTTTTGAATGAAGATGTTGATGTATGTAATGTTGGTTTGATCATTTCTCCTTGTAACATTTTTATTTTATTGAATGGATCAGTCGTGTCCACTTACTATGAAGTTATAAGCACCGAGCAACTCATGTATCCGTTTGCTGTTTTCAGTGTTCTTTTGGGATTGAAAATCACGTTGACTTTAAATTATTATATTTTAAAGTCTGTCTGGTTTCTTAAGTGTTTTTGATTTACTAAGGGCCAAAGATTTAAGAGGGGATCATTCGTGAAGGTATCATATGGAATTTGTTTCCCGATCAACGTCTTATATTGTCAGCCAATAGGAGCCAATCAAGAAGTGAAACTTCATGTCTTTTCTTCTGTTGAGTTTCTTTTCTGTCAACAATTGTAAAAAAAAATATAAAAAAAACAACAGCAAAAAAAGTTTCTAAATTACATAACTTACACATACAGCACTTAATATTCATCACTCCGAAACTGTTTGTTTTCTGAATGCTGTACTGTTGAAGAACCACAGAGTGCCTAGTAGATACTAGATCTGATCTCTGGAGTCCCAGTTTAAGGACTGGCCCTCCTGCGTGTGGACCCCCACAGTTCCTCCTCACCACAGAGGGCCTCCTGCATGACAAACCCTGAGTCTTTTTGTGCTGAAACTGGGCACACATGTCTGAGGCTATGTGGTGTCAAGCTGGCTGGCTGGCTGGCTGGCTGGCTGGCTGGCAGGATTCACATCTCAGTGCTGTTGTTGTTGTTGAGCTGGAGTCCTGAGAAGTCTACTGGACTAGTGACTGGGAGACATGTTTTTGTATGCAACATATGCAATGGTCTCTTTATCCGCTGGGATAGTTGCAAGTTGGAGACGTTCTGCGCATGCAAGTCTGGTAAATGAATATCTCCAACCTTACAGTGCTCTGCCTTTGGACTCGTGTCAGACTAAACTGTACTAATGTTGGGAAAGACATTGAGTGGTTTGGGAGACCGGATGTGGAAAAAGCCATGTTTCTCATTTCCAATTGAGGAAGGAATTGTCTATACCAGCTAATCAACTAACAATTAATGAGTGTGTTTTTGCATGTTTGTATTGGAAAGGCGAATATTTAATGTGTCTAATATTTTGACTTCATTTTTCTTTCTGATATAATTTCGTTGTATGGACTGTTTCTATAGATCTTGTTTTATATGTTGAGATTGGGCTGTTGTAGAGGTTGAATTCATGACGTGTTCAAGGATCAAGTTCATAAATAAATCTTTTTTTATAAAGCCTGCTTGTTTCTCTTCATTCACGTCATGGCGTAAGAGGAACAGCCTCGTATTGATTCGTGTAGGGCTAATCAATATATTGATTGGCTTGAGAATATAAAAACAGCAAAATGGTACACTGCAGAAAAAAAGAAGCTTTTTTTGCAACCGCATTCAGACTGCTAAATCAGAAGGTATGGTAATGTTGTTTGCCCTGTTGAAAACATTAGACAGGAGACCCATCTAGCGTGCAGCATGGATAATAAACTATGTTCCTCTGAGTGATTTGCACCGTCTTCGAAACCTATGATTTTGAATGCACCCCAAGTAATCAGCACGTGTACGCATTACGTTTCCATGGCTACGTCATGTCGTTAGGGGATTCGACTCCGCCATATTGTAGGAAATCCGTCTGTGCCCTGTCAGATTACCGTTTAATCCAAAGGGATACAGTCGCTCCTGTCTATTACAACTGGAAAGGGGTTTGATAACCACGTAATCTGCAAGGAAAAGCAGGTTTGATAGATAGCAGTTATAATGAATTAATAAAGTTAGACCAGATCCAATTGAAAATGAGTCTAACGTGAGCTTTCATTTGGTTTGGTGATTTGTCAAGAACACATTTTGTTGATGCTAGCAAAGTAGCTGGAGAGCTAGTCGTTGCTAATGTGCGCTATTTTGCCAACTCTTAAAAAGTGCGAAATCGGAGAATGCAACACTTTTGTCAGAAATCTGAAGACATGTTTTATATTTTCGCGTAACTAGCTAGACACAACCTTGATTTTAGACTCTTTTTTTTTTACTGGATAGCTTTTAAATTTTATTCTAACCTTTGCACCACCCTGCGAGCTGCCTAGTGAGCTAACGTCTACCAAATCTGCACTATTCCTGCTTGGATCGGACAGAAGAAAAATCTCCAGGCGCAAAACGCGTCAAAACGGAGTAGCTGACGTTAGTCTGCTGGTGTGCCAGCCAGTTAACTAGCTAGCAAGCAAAGCTAGTTTATAATACTTGGACCTGAGTGTTGATTCCAGGAAACCAAAATGTCTGGAAAAGATAAAGACAAAGACAAAGAAAAAGAAAAGCAATCCACCACCGAACGGCTCATAAAAGGTGAGTTCACCATATACGTGATCGATCTTGGAATCCAAACCAGACAGACATTACCTACGTATTGCATTAGTTAAAGATCGAATCTTTGTTGTCATGCAACAGGTCTTCTATCGTTGTTGATTTGGATTACTTTAATTTATTAACGATCGTTTGGCTGCACTGGTGGCTGTCGGATTGAAATATTATTAGTGTTGTTTTGCAGGAGCTATAACCTCCCAGCTGGAAATCTTCCAACTCAAATGTGTTGTTGTCCAACAGGATTGTGATGGAGGATGTATTAGCGTATGCAATCAGGAAAAAGCGGCGTCAGGATTGAAGTGTTGACAGGTATAGTCTAGCATTCCAAAGATGGTGAACATTTCTAGGACAGGACAAACAAAAAGTAAAATGTTTCCCCCAAACCAGAAGCGTATTAAAAGACGTTTCAAGCCCTTGTCTTTGAAATCCTGTGGCCAGAGCCCTCCTCTCCAAGAGCACAGGAGCACGCACGCTGTGGTCTAGGAAGGATGATAATAGGATACATGTCATCGAATCTATTCTAGTTAGAGTGCGATATGTTCTCCCATTTATTCCTCTAGTGGTTTCATGTAAGATGTTTGCAAGAAACTGATACCACTGGTGGTTCCTATGGGCTTGTTTGATAAGGAAGCTGGTCGGTGACATTTTTTGCAGCCTATTTTCAGGAACAGGCTGACTGTGAGTGGTCTGCAGTTGCCGTGATTAGGCTGACAAGGTGGATTCCTGCACTCCGCTGTTGTAGTCCCTTGGACAGACCGGACCTCATTAGCAACTGCCCTGTGCCCTGCCTGGACAGCACACTCACGCCAAGGGCTGCCAAGCAAGCCTCTACCATCTCTCCAGGGAGACCCCCCCCCCCAATGCCACCAGCGCTCTGCCAGCCTGGTCAGGGGGAGCTTTCCCCGGGCCGGGAGCAAGAAATACCCTGCAGGGGGGGGGGATAGGAATGCAGAGAGTGTGCGCGCCAGTAGGGAGAGGGTGAGTTAATTGCGGAAAGAATCTCCTCAACGATGTGCCCAAGCCTGAGGGTGTGGAGACGAGAGAGAAGGAACGAAGGATGGAAGGAGAGGGAGAGGGAAAGAGTTTCTTTGGAGCCAACCTGGAACGATATCAGAGGTTTTTAAAAATAAAAGATAAAAAAACACACCAAAAAAAAACCATTTGCCAGACTTTCTCTGTGCCTGAGCCAGGGAGGTACCATAGGTGAGGACATGGGACCAGCTGCGCTGCACTTGGCCGTGTGCGTGGCTTGTTACCGGCTGCCAGAGATAGGCTCTTTTTTTTAATAGGCATGAGTAATAGTCAGAAACGAATTCAAGCAATTGAGAACCGACCCAGCCACACAATCTTTCCTGCTTCTTTTGTTAGAATCGAACCAATCTCCATCCTGTGGCCCGATTCGGTAATTAATACCTC
Source organism: Plecoglossus altivelis (assembly GCA_036571765.1). NCBI lineage: Eukaryota > Metazoa > Chordata > Actinopteri > Osmeriformes > Plecoglossidae > Plecoglossus > Plecoglossus altivelis. The sequence continues at coordinate 4,587,702 of BROE01000008.1, read as the reverse complement.
TTTGTGCTGCTTTTGATTGAAATATTGAATCCTAATCTATAACCACCTTGTCATTATGAATAGACTAGATAGATGCTACCTTTTGTTTCCCAGGCTGTTTGTTGTCATGCCAGTGGGGCTAAGATGTAGTGCTGCTTTGGAATAACACTCATAGTCATTCAGAAAAGGCCAGCCAGCGTTTCATGCTAATTCAAACCAAGCCTATATTATCTGAAGTGGATGTTTCATCATGGTTAGTAGGGCCCATAGGGGTTTCTCACTCCAGTTTGGCCTTATTAACCATTTATTGGTGAGTTATTGGATTGGACTGGAATCTTTCATTAGAGGTTTTAGATCGGCATTGTAATTTGGATTCTGAACCAGAGGGGTGAATTTCTCAGTCACCGCGGTGGGAGTAGCCATGCCCGGGACACCTCTGAGCCCGGCAATACGATGACACCGTGATACGACACCAGCCTTATGGTCCTCCAGTGATTCATCATCCCGCTTTCTCAACAGTTGTTGGGAGAAGCCAGTGGAAGCCAGCGCACCCATGGTCTTCCACCCTTCTCTCATCTCTCCTCCCGCCTCCCTCTCTCCCTCCCCCTCTCCAGTGTCCTGACAGATCTTGAACCCTGGGGCCATAGAAGCAGCCCTTCAGTGTGGCTAGGCTCTTAAATAAACATACTCTGAACCTGGAATCCCCAGCTAATAGAGGCTTTGCCTAATCTCTACTTAACGCTCGTACCCCGGGCTTAGGGTTCCTTTCGCAGCCTGCCTCGTAGGTCCAGGAGCGCTTACCGTTTATTTATACCGCACTTGTCAGAGCATGACAGCTTGTCCTGATCGTAGGGGTGGCCAAGTCGGAGCAGGGCTGCAGGAGATGCCCACACCCGCTACCCGCAGGTCAGTGCTTTTTGGAACCCACATCAGCCTCTTTAGCCGTCTCCACCAAACTCTCCACCATCACCCCCTCCACCCGCACACCGGCGCGGGCATGGGACATTTGCAACCGGAACCATGGTTCGTTAAAAGGCTGTCCAGCTTTGTTGCTGTTCTATTGCAAGCCAGTTAGAAATGCATGGTCAGACAGGCTTTTACAGTGTCAACAGTCCCCCAACCACCACCACCACCTCCCAACACCACCACCTTCCAACACCACCCCTGCCCCCTTCACATGCGCTCTTCCCATTCTGGCCACAGGCGTGGCTACTACCAGGAACGCAGCTAATAATCTGGGGAAAGGTCTTTGAGAAATGTTGTTTTACCACACACTGCTTGCTAATGATTTGGCAGATCAGTAGCTGTCATTAGCCACTCAAAACCCATTGTTCGCCAACGATAATCTCACGACTCCTTGCTAGGCAGACTAGAAGCGACGTGGTAATCCCATTCCCGCGCTGCAGGTTCGTAGGCGACAGTTCGAGGTGCAGATCCGAGAAGAACATCTTCCTGGCATCTCCATCGACTAGTAAACCCCTGAGTTTGCAAGCTGCTTTGGGCGGGTGACCGCTCATGGGACACCCAACAGACCTGGGGTCGACGGCTCACTGCCTACGGTGTCCAGCCCTGCAAGTTTGCATTCCGGTATGGCGTGGCCCTTTTCAGCTGGACACCCTCCACCCAGGTCTGGCGATGCTTCTAGAGTGTGGGGTGAACCTTGAGTTGAGCTAATCTTGGCGCTACATCTCCGTGGATTTGCATCAGAACACTGTCTCCTTGTTTTAATAAACGGAGCTTGCCGCCCGCGTTCTCCTCTCGGTTCGTTTGTCCGTCCAGTTCTTTAGATGAAATCCGACCTTTAGATTGAAACGAATGAATGCTTTGTTTTTGACTGTGGTGGGGACATTTTGTTGTCGGTTAAGATTGAATATATAAGTAACTCAGAATGATCATTGGCCAAGTGGTTGTTCTGTTCAATTGGGTACGATGACATTTAGCTGTTCGGCACGTTTGGATTCTCTTGCAAAGGATCGTAAGGTTGTGGAGGAGATTACCAAGGCGTTCAACTGAGGTAAAGGATTGTTACGTGTCTTAAGAGGTCGCAAGTGACATTTTCATAGCTTAGGCTATGTCCTCACCCCCCTGTGACCTGAACGTCGTGCAAATGTGATATCACGATCTTCTTGTGTTCTGGTGGAAGATTCTGCAAACGTAGAGATGACTTGAGGCTCTTGCGGCCTGCTGTCACAACTACAAACCACAGCCAGACTCTCCGCCCATCCCTTCATCGTAAACTGTTTTGGTTGATCTACTTGGCTTCGATTTGGAGACGCTCGCGTACTGTATTGCAACAGTTGAAATACCCCCTTCTAGTTCAAAGCACATCCTAATTAATGATCCTGTGTCTGTGTTGACATATCAACAACATGCTTTTGGCGGCTCTCAGTAGAACCTTCTTGAAGTCAAGAGGCACAAACTTCACTGGGTCGTAGAGTTTTTACCGGTTGTCCCATCCCCTCCCCTCCTGTCCCCTCCCCCCAGCCGTGCCCTACCCCCCACAGCAGCGCCTGACAGTCAAGGAGCTGTTTGAGGATGGCAAGCCCAACCCAGAGCTGCTCCGGACACACCTGGTGAAGGAAGGCCGCCTGGAGGAGGAGCTGGCACTGCGCATCATCAACGACGGCGCCAACATCCTCCGCCAGGAAAAGTGCATGCTGGAGGTGGAGGCGCCCATCACAGGTAGGAGTGCTCAGGGCGGAGGTCGGGCGCCGGCACCATTTCGTTCAGAGCGGACTTCCCGCACACGGTCGACTGTGAAGGCTTTGGTCCACGATATGTGTTTGTTCAGCCAAGGCTTTCGTTCGAAGCGACGGACATGGTGAGGATTTGAAGTCACAGGCTTGAGTGAGTTGCTAGGCTGCAGGGAGCTCGACGCTCTGTGGATGAAGACAAGATGTCTGCCTCCATACATGCTGAACATGGCTGTCTTCCTCCTGTCCTCCTCTGGGAGGCAGGAGATGGTGTCATGGACTCCAGCCCCTCGGGGCCAGAGTAAACAGTGCCTGGCCTGGGCACTCTTCCATGGGACCACTGTTTGATTCCATCGACAGGTGGTGGAGGGAACCTACTCCTTTTGCCAGTCAGGGGTCTAGGAGCCCACTCCAACACTAGCTTTGGCAGATCTTCCAAAACTTCTTTCTCTCTGTATCTCCCTCTCTCTCTCTTTCTCCTAGCTGTCCTTAGTTTAGACAAGTCCCCTCCATACCCCTCCATCGTCCACCTTCACCTCCCTCTCCCTCTGTTTCTCCCCCCCGGTCAGTGTGCGGCGACGTCCACGGCCAGTTCTTCGACCTCATGAAGCTGTTCGAGGTGGGGGGCTCACCCAGCAACACGCGCTACCTCTTCCTGGGAGACTACGTCGACCGGGGCTACTTCAGCATCGAGGTGAGCCTGAAGTCTACCTGGCTCGTCCCCCCTCTCTCCCTGGCCTCCGTCCCTGAGGGAGGGCACCGCACAGGAACGTGTCATTAAACACGACAGGCCAGTCCAGCTCTATGAAACACACATCCTGTTGTAATGTCTGCCACAGGTTCCCCTGGCAGCTACACACAGCTATACACACAGCATGGAGTGTGTGTGTGTGTGTGTGTTTGTGTGTGTGCCGGATCGGTGTGTCATGTTTAATTAGCCCTTCCTTTATTTACTGAGCTCTCAGGGACACTGGCCTCTCAGATGGCATTATGTCACATTGACAACTGGCTTATGGCCTGGTGAAATCAGTTATGACATCACATTCATAGCTTAATGCCAGTTACCAGCAGACAGGCATTGACACTTTCTACTGCCTGTCTCTCTTAGGCAAAGCGTGGTGAACCATAAATCAGGGGTCGGCAGTCTGTAAATAGTTGGTGTAATGTAGGTGGGTAGGATGTTGGCTGGGTCAGGGCCACGGGGGGGGGGGGGGGGGGGGGCAAGGTGATGGGGGAAGGGGGTCTGGCTTCTGTGGCTCCCTCGCAGTCAGACAGACTTGTTCGCTATGCCGGAGGGAGACCCAGGGCCGCCTGCATGCTCCCCTCTCGCTGAACCATCTGTCTCTGTGTAGAATCACTGCTGCTCCTGCTCTACCCCGGCCCCCCACCCCCCTCTCCCCCAAAACTCCATTGCCACTGTCGGTTTACATAAAGCGAGCTCCAACGTCAGGGCCAGGAGAGTGAGAGATGGTAAATTGCTCATTTGACTGTAATTGTTCCTGCAGTTGTTTCAGATTGCTGGCGACGTTGTCATCGCTAGACTGGTTCTGGAGGGTCTGCCAGCAGTGTTTGGTTATCATGGTTACTGAATTATGCAGGATATTAGCAAATTGGACATGGTAATGAGGGAACAGTTTCAGCCCAAGGACCATTGTTATGGAAAGTGGATGCAAGCATTTTAATATTGCACGAATCTGCTGATGAGTTTTACAAATGTTTTTTTTCTTCCGGCGTCCTCTTATCAAGCTGGCCGTTGTTCCTGAACTAGAATGGATTTGTTTTTAGCAAAAACCCAACAAACTCCGAGTCCCAATTGTCCTCTGTGTATCCAGGGCTGCTGGGGGGGGGGGCAGGATTTGGCAAGGCATTGATCGGTCTGTGGATAGTGGGAGGGTGAGGTGGGGACGGGGGCAGAGGGGTGGGGCAGGGGTTGTCTTTTGATGGGGGCACATGTGAGCATGGTGAAATGTCACAGATGAAAAGTGTGGGAGTGAAAGAGCATAGGGAATGACTGACCGAGTGAAGCTGCTGGCCCACCAAGGCTCCCCTTCGGGGGCGTGGTGGGGGCCCGCGGCTATTCTGGGAGGCACTCTGTCCACTCGTCGCCCAGGATGCGTCTGAGGCCTAAGGCCTCACTCGGTACCTCTGTCAGCTTCTCTCTCCTGTTTCCTGTCCAAGAGCCGCTTGATGAGGTAATTAACTGAGAGGCCACACCTGGCTGTTCTGGTAAAACCTTGTAGAGATCTGTGGCTAGGTGTGTGCCTGGTGTGCTGTGAGGAATGCACTCCCCTGCCTGTGTTGGTATATTTAGCGGGAAGGTTATGGTTTTCTGGCTGTGTCGTGTTTGAATCCTTGAGACGCAGCTCAAGAACACGGAGGGCTTTCTAGTCACGCGAAAAGATGAACACTGGGAAATGGAACTCAATGATGTGGTTACCTTGGTAACAGAAAGATTGACTTTACCCACTCAGAGTTAAGCATTAGAGCGTTTCAGGCCGCCTATTGGCTGGGGGCGGTTAAAAAGAAAGAAAGAAAGAAATATCAAGTAAAGCGTGAGCAAGTTTGAGCAGACCCTGTACAACCTTCCCTCCTCCTCAGACTCCTGAATACAGGAGCGGACTCTCACCTGTGGCCACTCCCCCCTCACCAGACACTGCTGGCCTGGTGTGTGTGTGTGTGTGTGTATGTGTGTGTGGCCTGGCAGGGAAGCACTTATGCTGGACACACAAAGCTCTGCGCTGTTCCTTTTGTCCAACTCCCCCGCTTTAGCCTCCACGCCAGGCGCCTGGCTAGCAGACAGGGGAGAGGAGAGGAAGGGAGGGAGGGTTCTCATTAAAACGACAGGCAGCCAGAGGCTCTCCTCTCTCTCCCCTCACCGCTCTCCCACCTTCCCACTGCCCCCCGCGTCAACTGTGCGCGATGCATCATCGAATGAGTCCAGGATTAGGATTACGTCAAGGGTGTCCCCTCTTCCTCCTCTCTCTCTCTCTCTCTCCCCCCCCCATTTTAGCTTTTGCTGTCATTAGGATGCACACCTGCTAGCCTTGGTTTCCACGTCGTCCTGTTGTCAGGCCCCAGACCCAGGGCTGTGGCTGATGCATGCTAATGCTACGCAGAGTGCCAAGCCGTCCCTAATGAGGACCGGGAGAGGAAGCAAGCTCGTTTGGATTGTAAATGCCCGCCCGCTTTACAGACCGCCGTCGCACATTAAATGCGGCCCGGGGTTTCATTTGTGTCCATCTTCAAAGACTTGGAGGATAAATTATGTTTTTTTTTTCTCCTTCATTTGAATGTAGTGCTTTTTCTAATTATGCTCCTTTTGTTAGGTGGGGGAGGGCAGCTGGCAGAGAGGATTGTGGTTGCTTTTCAGATGAGATCAGTTTCAATGTTCTGTTTCATATTGACATTTGGGGCGAATGCTGGGCTTGTCTTTTGTTTTAGACGTTAGAAAAACCCCATGATCTGCCACCTTGTTCACCCATAGCAACCTGCCTTCTCCTCTTAGAGACCTGGGATCTTTGCATATCTTATCAGTGTGAATGTCACCTCTGTTTACCCACCTCTGCCCGTCTCAAACTCTCACTTCGTCTCTCTATAACTATCTCCTTCCACCTCGCTTTCTCTATTACATTCTCCCCCCATCTCTCTCTCCTCTCCCAGTGTGTGCTGTACCTCTGGTCGTTGAAGATCAACCACCCGACCACACTGTTCCTCCTCAGAGGGAACCATGAGTGCCGGCACCTGACGGAGTACTTCACCTTCAAACAGGAATGTAAGTTCTTCAGTCCTCCAGTCCCCCAGTCTTCTAGTCATCCAGTCCCCCAGTCTTCTAGTCATCCAGTCCTTCAGTCCCCCAGTCTTCTAGTCATCCAGTCCCCCAGTCTTCTAGTCATCCAGTCCTCCAGTCCTCTAGTCCCTCAGTCTTCCAGTACCCAAGTGCTCCAGTCCTCCAGTTCTCCAGTCCCCCAGTCCTCCAGTACCCAAGTGCTCCAGATCTCCAGTCCTGCCAGAGTGATGCAACACTGTGCTCCCAGTTGTGGAAGGGGGCACGGCAACCTGGCCAAGTCAGGCTTATTCCATCATGCAGCCCCGTGCGATAGGACACAGTTATCGGTACGATATACCGTTGCACGTGCACAAGGACTTCCCCTCTTCCTGGAATCTGGAAAGTGCATCTATCAGCAGAATTCCCCTGTCTGCCTCGGCCCATTGCAAGAGAGCCCTGCTAGTCTCCCTGCAGTGTCTCGCAGCTGCGGAAGCCTGCCAGCAAACACATCGTCTCATCAGTAGCTGCAGCCATGCGTGCAAACCAGGGCTAGTCTCCTGTAGCAGACAGTGAGCTGCCCTGGCACGGAGGGCATCCAGGCATACTGTTGATGGTTTTCAGCCAGTTACACACTGTCATCGAGGTGAAACGCGTGTCTGTTGGTGTTTGTGTCTGGGTGTCTGCGTGTGTGCGTGCGCGTGTGTCTGCGTTTGTGTCTGGGTGTCTGCAATTGTGCGTGCGTGTGTGTGCGTGTGTGTGTGTGTCCCCATGAGGGAGCACAGGGAGTTCTGACTGTATGTGGCCCAGGTGTGGAGATATTAGTACACAAACACATCCAGACAAAACACTTTGACAAACCAAAAAAAAGACGTCTGGGTTTTCATAAACAAACTCCGCACTGCTAGCCATACTTATATCCAGTGAAAGATGCTTCACTCTAATTGGATTATAATGAGAGCGCTCATTAGCATGTACTTAAGCTAATTGGGCGGAGGCAGGGGAGGGGGTGTGAAACAGGAGGCCCTGCCGATGCACCTCCTTCAGGATGAAAGACAACAATAAAAATAGATGCGTCTCCCACCCTGGAAGCCCGTCCTCTCTCCTGCGTTCGGCGATGCCGTGGCTCCATCTGTTCTGCTTAGGAAGCAGGACGTTGTCATGCTGCTGTCTCGTTGCCATGTCGCTGTCGGGTTGTCAGGTAGCAGTCCTCAGGCGACTGAGGGAGGCGTTCTGCGGACTGGCGCAACTACGCGATGTGCTCCTCCAGCAGGAGAACGCCTCCTGATCTTTTGTTTTGAGTCAGACCAGTTTGGGTGTTCGGCATCAGGGAACACCCAGTTGATCAGTTGACTGCTGAAGAGACCTGTTCATGACTGAGGGAGATCTGCACCGTAGCAGGGAGGTGAAATTATACACACAGATTTGCTAGAATAATGGTCAAGGCCAGACTAACGACTGTCTCCTGGCTTCAGTTTGGATGGTTAAGACCACGGCTCAGGTCACAGAAATGGGCTATCAGGTTGTCTGTTAAACCCACCAGGCTACTGGCCTGAGTCCAGCCCTTCGTCTTCTGAATCATAGGCCGTCTGTGCTGTCAATCAGCTCCATAGCTCTGATGACATCACCGGCGCCTTGAGCGGCATTTCCCTCCTCACCTTATAAGGAGCTCACGTCCTGTCCGCGATGTAATCTGACCTGTTGACTGTTGTGTCGCTCCGACGCCAAATAATCTGTCAGTCTGTCATTACTCAACAGGCTCAATCAGGCAACTGTTGCTGTGTTGTCCTGCAAACAGCGAGACACACACATTCTCATACCACACGTACTATATATATATAGCATTGCTAAATAACACATACTGTGTCTACACTACCAGGCAAAAGTTTGGACACACCTTCCCATTAAAATAAAAAAAGATATTTGTGTGTGTTTTAATCACTACGGAGGACAGGCTATACAAAAATGTAGGCCCACATGTAGGTCCTTGCAGTCCTCAGGAAGCTTTCCGCTAGTAGCTAGCGACCGTTCTAGTCTGTATCAGCTGGGCTGAACCAGTGTCTGTGTCCTTGTGTGCTGCAGGTAAGATCAAGTACTCAGAGCGCGTCTATGACGCCTGCATGGAGGCCTTCGACTGCCTGCCCCTGGCCGCCCTCCTCAACCAGCAGTTCCTCTGCGTCCACGGAGGGCTGTCTCCGGAAATCAACTGCTTAGACGACATTAGGAAAGTAAGTTGCTGCGGAAACGCGAAACCAAATGAAATCACGACCGATCCAAGCTGAGATATCACCGCAGAGTGCTAAACTGTACGTGGGTTTCCTAAGTAAACACATGAATAAGGAATACAAGTTCCCTGGTTGTAGGTGTGTGGCTGGTCTGTGTGTGATGGCTGTCTGTGTGTGTGTGGAGTGTAGCTGGTTTGTGTGTGATGGCTGTCTGTGTGTGTGGGGTGTAGCTGGTCTGTGTGTGATGGCTGTCTGTGTGTGGGGGGTGTAGCTGGTCTGTGTGTGATGGCTGTCTGTGTGTGTGTGTGTGTGTGTGTGTGTGTGGGCGGTGTAGCTGGTCTGTGTGTGATGGCTGTCCTTCCTGTCTTCCTCCCCAGTTAGACAGGTTTAAGGAGCCTCCCGCCTTCGGACCCATGTGCGACCTGATCTGGGCTGACCCAGGGGAGGACTACGGCAGCGAGAAGTCTGCAGAACACTTCAACCACAACTCGGTGCGAGGCTGTTCCTACTTCTTCAGGTGACGCACCGCCTCCAGCTGCCTCCTTCAGCTGCCGCAGCCTCAGACAGGCAGGGTTCACGACGACACAGCCGCCACGGAGGCAGGGCTAGGTCTATAGTTTGGACTAGCTGGAGCTTGTTAGCTTTGGTTCGCTGTCTCATCAGGAAATACTTTCTTCCTGCACACCTAGACGTTCCAGATGCGAAGGCTAATGGTTGCATTAACTGAATACAGGTGGACTTTGCTAATTGCCAGAGCAGCTTCTTATGGAAGGTGAACAGGGGGGAAGGGGTGGTAGGAAGCCTCCACTAAAAGCTCTCCACCTCAGCACCCGGTGGCCTGCAGCCTCTTTGGAGCAGTGTTCAGACGTCCTAAATCTCCCGTTGCCGGCCTCTGGCCTGGCTGCATCATTAGTGTACGTCTCACAAGCCCCGGAGCCAGACTGGGCTATTAAAACTGTATTTCCATAAGCGAGGAACAGCCAGAGAACAACGTTAATGACCACACGCTGTCCCCCCGATTCGATTCTTGGTTGGGTCTCTGGTTCCGGGGGTCGCCAGGTTTGGAGTCTGGGCGATCTCAAATCAACTCCAAGCTGTAACCTCTCCCGGTACCTTCGCTGGCTGTTCTGACCGGTTGATTTCTCTTTCACTTGCAGTTACCCGGCAGTGTGCGATTTTCTGATAAATAATAACTTGTTGTCGGTAATAAGAGCGCATGAAGCACAGGATGCCGGGTAAGAGTTTCTTTTTCTACGTATTTCAAATGGGAACAATTATGAATAAATGGATTCTACAGTTTGGCCTTTTAATTATTGTATCGCTGTCGTGTGTTGTCGTGTGTGTGTGTGGGGTTTCTTTTTTCTTCAGGTATCGAATGTACAGAAAAAGCCAGACCACAGGCTTTCCATCATTAATCACAATCTTCTCAGCACCAAATTACCTAGATGTGTACAATAATAAAGGTTTGTTGACGCTCTCTTTGAAGCTCACCGTTCGGTGCTACCGCTGTGTGGTTCCCGGCTATGTGTGCCGGGGAGGGGTCAATTGACCCTCTTTCTGCTTCCTGTTTGTCCTGTCCAGCTGCCGTGTTGAAGTACGAGAATAACGTGATGAACATCCGCCAGTTCAACTGCTCGCCTCATCCGTACTGGCTGCCTAACTTCATGGACGTCTTCACCTGGTCGCTGCCCTTCGTCGGAGAGAAAGGTGAAAACAGGATGGGGTCGTGTGATGCGGGCGGGGCAGGGGACTGGAGGGAAAGGAGCGTTGCGTTTTACCGTCAGAGCACGGTGGCGGGATGCTGACCTTTCACCCTGGTCTGGTCTCCCCGCAGTGACGGAGATGCTGGTGAACGTGCTCAACATCTGCTCCGATGATGAGCTCATGTCGGAAGGAGACGACCTGTGCGAAGGTGAGCGGTTTCAGGTTGACCCCCCCTCCCCCGCGGTGCGTGGCGGCCCGTTCGCTCGTGGCTCCTGGTACACATGTGCAGACAGGCACACTCACCAGCCCACACACACACACTCACACTCACCAGCCCACACACACACACTCACACTCACCAGCCCTCAGTGGAGTTTCGCAGTAAGCCGAGGGCTCTATTTTTCATTTGAACTGATTTACAGGCAGCATCTCGCTATAACTATGACGGTCTCACACGCGTCTGGAATTCATCAAGTAGATCTCAGGAGGCCTCCCCCTCTTTCTCCCTCACTGGTCCTCCTCCTCTTCCTCCATGCTCCTCCCCCTTTCTCACTGCTCCTCTTCCTCCACGCTCCTCCCTCTTTCTCCCTCTCTCAGCTCCTCTTCCTCCACACTCCCCCTCTTTCTCCCTCTCTGCTCCTCTTCCTCCACATTTCTCCCCTTTCCTCAAAGTTTCCCCCCCTACCCCCTCCCTCCTCTCTTTCTTTCCCTCTGTAATCACTCTCTCGCCTGCTCCTCTGCCTTTTCTGTAACACACCCCCTTGTCTAAACGGACTGCGTATAGAGCTGGCAGGCTTCTGGAGAGGGGGAGTCTGACTGTGTATAAAGCTGGCAGGCTGGTGGAGAGGGGGAGTCTGACTGTGTATAGAGCTGGCAGGCTGGTGGAGAGGGGGAGTCTGACTGTGTATAGAGCTGGCAGGCTGGTGGAGAGGGGGGGTCTGACTGTGTATAGAACTGGCAGGCTGGTGGAGAGGGGGAGTCTGACTGTGTATAAAGCTGGCAGGCTGGTGGAGAGGGGGAGTCTGACTGTGTATAGAGCTGGCAGGCTGGTGGAGAGGGGGAGTCTGACTGTGTATAAAGCTGGCAGGCTGGAGGAGAGGGGGAGTCTGACTGTGTATAAAGCTGGCAGGCTGGTGGAGAGGGGGAGTCTGACTGTGTATAGAGCTGGCAGGCTGGTGGAGAGGGGGAGTCTGACTGTGTATAGAGCTGGCAGGCTGGTGGAGAGGGGGAGTCTGACTGTGTATAGAACTTGCAGGCTGGTGGAGAGGGGGGGTCTGACTGTGTATAGAACTTGCAGGCTGGTGGAGAGGGGGGGTCTGACTGTGTATAGAACTTGCAGGCTGGTGGAGAGGGGGGGTCTGACTGTGTATAGAACTTGCAGGCTGGTGGAGAGGGGGAGTCTGACTGTGTATAGAGCTGGCAGGCTGGTGGAGAGGGGGAGTCTGACTTGTGTCCTGTGATTGCAGGTGGAGTCCCGGCCGTGCGGAAGGAGGTGATAAGGAACAAGATCCGAGCCATCGGGAAGATGGCCAGGGTGTTCTCAGTGCTCAGGTCAGACACCTCACTGCACTGGGTCACTTGTGGATGTATTTGTACATCCTATCGCTCTGCGAACGCATGCACACACTGTCACACACACACACACATACTGTCACACACACACACACACACCAGGGGGGATCCGTTCATTAAACATGCCAGACAGAAGGGGGGGTGTTTATGAGGCTGAGGGAAGCCAGGGAGAGGGTAGGATGGAGATGTTGTGTTTGACAACACAAGCCTGCTGCCTGAGGATTAAAGAGCCGAGGGCACAGTGAGTCACAGTGCTGAGAGAGCTGGAGAGACAAGGTGCATGATCACAACAGACGCCACTCCACATGAACCAGGCAAGCGGTTGGGGAGAGTGGTCGGTCTCCCTTGGGAGCCTCGCAGCTCTGGTTAAACCCAGCGTGACTGTATCTCTGTGTGACTGTATCTCTGTGTCTGTATCTGTGTCTGATTCTCTGGATGTCTGTGACTGTATCTCTGTGTGACTGTATCTCTGTGTGACTGTATCTCTGCATGACTGTATCTCTGTGTGACTGTATCTGTGTGTGTGTGTGTGATCTCCAGGGAAGAGAGTGAGAGTGTCCTGACCCTCAAGGGACTGACCCCCACAGGGACCCTGCCTCTGGGAGTGCTGTCAGGGGGCAAGGACACCATCCAGACTGGTAAGAGAGCCCCAGACCCCTGCCCCCCCTCTCTCTTCTACTCCCTCCTCCACCTGCTGTCTCTCTCTCTGTCTCTCTCTCCTCTTTCTCTGTGTCTATCTGCCTCTCTCTCTCTCTCTCTCTCTCAACCCTCTTCATGTGCTCTGGGGTGGCCCTTAACACACTTCCACTCCTTCAGTACTAACATCTGTGCCCAGAGCCATCCTCATCCCCCAGAACCTCGCCTGTCACAGTGACATTGTCGTGGTCACATCGTCACGGTGACGTCATTCACAGCAACGCGAGCAAAGTTCACTAATGAGCAGACCCACAGCCTGCCGGTTTTCCCCCGTCTCGCCGCGCGGCCACATTCACGGTTAACCCGGCGTCCGACCAGCATGGCAGATGTGCGTGAAGGACAGCCACGCCCTCGGCCCACCTTGTGACTCAGCGAACACCTCCCCCCTGGCTCTCTGGGTTTGGCTCCACCTCGCTCCCCTCTCCTCCCAGCTGGATGACATCAGCAGAACTTCTTCTGGCTGACTCTGTCCACTCAGCAGGGTGTCCCTGCCTCTCACCCCCCTCCTATCTCTGTGAGGCCTGGGAAAAAAAGGATTCATCCCAGATCTAACATAGAGGCCGGGGTAATAGGGCACATCGTGTATTCATTTAGCGAACGCTTTTATCTGGAGCCATTTGCGGGGGATTTGAACCGACGACCTCTTAATCTACAGTCAGATGCTGTTCCGCTGAGCAACAGCCGTCTAATGTGGGTTCAAGGCTGATGGAAGAACGCTTCGTGGGTCTGATGTTCCTGAGGGAGACGTTGAGAGAGAGAGAGGTTGGAAGGAGAGAGAGAGAGAGAGAACGAGGTTGTAGAGAGACAGGAAGATAGAATGTGAGTCTCTCTGGTAAGAAGTGTCTTAAAGGGGGTTGTAGGTGGATCAGTTCTGGTGCTCTGGGTGTTGGAGGGTTAGTGGGGGAGGATGGAGGAAAGACCAGGAGGTCTTTGGGCTGCACCGTAGGCGGGCTGTCCGGCTTGTCTCAGAAGTGACCAGAGGCCTGATCTAAAGGTCATCGCCCCCCCCCCTCCTCTTTCCCTCCTCCCTCCCTGACACCACACGGGAGGACCTGTCAGAGGAGAGGGGCATGCTGGGAGCAGGACTGGTCCGTGGCGGAGGTGTAGAGAGGACTAGGAGTGGAGCAGAGCCGCATGACGTGACCTTTCCAGAATGCCATTGTCTCTGTCATCTGCACAGGCAGGGTGCACAGTGAACCAGACACAGCTGGGCTGCAAAAAGAACCAGAGAGAAGAAAGAAAAAGAAAAAAAAGGGGGTTGGCTGGTTGAGGTGCATCCCTGCTTTTCTTCACCTTTCCTTTGTGATGACATTTAAGAGGAACCTAACTGGGTATGACTGGAGGATAAGCTTATTACAAGTACTTAGAGGCAGACCCCAGCCAGCAGATGCCTACTGTTGGCCAGCTCCCCAGCTCCTAGTTTGACAGAGGCTCTGTACTACAGCTTTCCTGCCTCACCCTGTTACAACCCTCATTACATGTGAGGAAAGAGACTAATGCTGCCATAGTACCAGAACTTTCTCTCTCTCTCTCTCTTCTGTCTCTCTCTCTCTCTCTGTCATTCTCTTTCCCTCTCACTCTCTCTCTCTCTGTCACTCTCTTCTCTCTGTTACTGTCTTCCTTCCTTCTGTCTCTCTCTCTCCTTCTCTCTGTCACTCTCTTCTCTTCCTCTCTCGCTCGTCTGTCATCTTAACACCCGTCTCATGCGAGAAACCTTTTAATGAAACCCTTGGAAGAGAAAACATGGGAAATGGAAAACTGGGAAAAGGAAAGGTCCCTTTTTATAGAGAGGAAGGCCAACGATTCCCAGAACATTGTCCAGGAAGACTCACCGCAGTATGAAGAGGCGGCTGCCTGCATCTGTTGGCTTGCACGCGCGCGCGCACGCATGGCCGTGTGTGTGTGTGTGTGTGTTTGTTTGGGTGTGCGCGCGCACGTACGTGCCCTTTTGACCCCGTCACGCCCCCTGCACCATCCTAGCCCTCCCCCAGCCCCCCACTCCACCCCCTCTCTCTCTCTCCCACGTAGCAGGAACAATGTGCATGCCACATGCTAACTTCTCCTGTGTTCCTGTTCTCTTGCCCATGGTGTCTGGGACTGTATCATTGCACCGGGGGTTCTGCTGTGATTTGGGTGGCGTTTGATCCCCTGTGGTTGATTTTGACGCCTGGTTTCTCTCTTTTCTCACGACCACTCACGTTTACCTAGCCACCATTGAGGCCGCGGAGGCAAAAGGTACGCCAGTGGTCACTTTGTGTGTGTGTTTTCAGTGTGTGTTGTGTGTCCCCCCCCCCACCCACACGCCGCCCCCCTCTGTGCTGTCTTTGATTCATCTTTTTGTAAAGTTCAAGATTTTTGCCATTCTTGTCGTGTTTCACCATATTTGATAAGAAGTCTTTATATTGTGGTTTGCTATTACAACGATACACACAGCAGTGAGTTGGTCTCCTAGCATGACCCAGAGCCTCCCATCCCCAGTCAGTTATTATGGAAGTGTGCTAGGATCCTTTTAAACCCCTCTTCATGCAGATGAACTTGGCTCTGGATGTCAGGGAGGAGAAGGGGGAGGGGGATTTCGCGTGGAGGAGAAACGAGGGGGTTTCCTTGGAACCCGTAATAGCTTGTTGTTGACAATCAGCTGTAGGGCTGAGGTCACAGGGGTGAGAGGTCACCAGCCTTCGCTCCTAGAGAAAAGCCTGCTTACACTGAGCACACAGAGAGGCTTGTGGCCCCGGGCTGCCCTCCCCCTCCCCCTCCCTCCCAGGGTATATTTTCAGAGTCTAATCCTGTTACACTGCTTGCCTGTTGCTGCAATGTCTGCTGTGTTGACATGGGCCTCTTAGTATAGATATATACTGTCTTGGAGGGCATCTGGGTCATCATTCGGAGTGGTGGTTTAGG
The DNA here is from genome assembly GCA_036571765.1 of Plecoglossus altivelis. Taxonomy (NCBI): domain Eukaryota; kingdom Metazoa; phylum Chordata; class Actinopteri; order Osmeriformes; family Plecoglossidae; genus Plecoglossus; species Plecoglossus altivelis. The sequence continues at coordinate 4,572,169 of BROE01000008.1, read as the reverse complement.
AGGAAAAAAAATCTTCATTTTTATTTTTACGATATCCTTTTTGATTTTCCGAAGCCCATGCTTTCCCTTGTGTGTGAGAGAGGTTTCTGGTTATTTACATGAGTCTGAGATCCACTTTAACAGTAGTCATCTAGGTGTTCTTTTAGTATTGCTTGTGCTCATCAAAATGCGTCTGAACAGTCACTTACCGTTTATATCTTTGCCCATGTTTTCTTCGCCGTTGCCATGGCTCTCGGAACTTTCAAAGTAAGTCGCCCCTGTATTGCGAGGTGTTGTGTTGTGTTGTGGTGTAGCGTGTTCAGTGAATGTGTGGACTGAATGTGTGGATATTCCGGCGCATGTTTCTTTAGTCACCCTCCATCTACATGTCCTGCCCACACGCTGTTCACACTCTCGGGTAGATGTGACCTGGTATTTGACCAACGTGGGCTCAAAAGACGAGGGCTTGATTTGATCAGATCACGTGAAAACTGTTTGGAGGAAAGTCCTTTTAGGCTGTTGTGTGTCGTACTCTTCACAGGTTGACCAGACGATTTCTGTGAAAATGTTTTTGTTGGGTTTTTTTTTAACAAATATTTTACTCTAATTATGTATTTCTATTTTCTTCCAGCCATTCAAGGGTTCTCTCCAAAGAAGATCCGTAGTTTCGAAGAGGCACGCGGCCTGGACAGGATCAACGAGAGGATGCCCCCTCGTAAGGACGGCCAGCAGCCTGTCGGAGCCAACTCTCCCAGCAAGAATGGCACAGATGGCTAGACTCACCAGCCCTCCACCCGGCCCCTCTCTCTCCACCCAGCCCCTCTCCCCTCCACCCAGCTCTTCTCCTCTCCACCCAGCCCCTCTCCCCTCCACCCAGCCCCTCTCCCCTCCACCCAGCCCGTCTCTCTCCACCCAGCCCCTCTTCCCTCCACCCAGCCCCTCTTCCCTCCACCCATTCCCTCTTCCCTCCACCCAGCCCCTCTCCCTCCACCAAGCCCCCCACCTTCCCATCCACCCATCCCCACCCATCCATTCCCAGACCATCTTATTCACCCAAACCCCGTCGCTCTCCTTCACTCCTCCCCTCTCGCTCTCTCTCTCTCTCTCTCTCTCTCTCTCTCTCTCTCTCTCTCTCTCTCTCTCTGTCTCTCTCTGTCTCTCTCTGTCTCTCACCCATTGAGACTCTGCCTCCTGCTGGCCTGCAGGGGAACAGCCACAGGAGGATCCCAGCACTGGGAGAACAGTTTCAGCCACCGCAAAGTTCCCATGTGACGAAATATGAAACGATTTATTTATTAAAAGAATTATATTAGGTAAATATAATAGAGAGAAAAAAATATGAATTTCTGACTGTATAAGTATACCAATGTTATAACTATGAAAAACGTCAAAGAGAAAACAATGACATTTTGTAAATGTGAGTTGGTAAATGAGTTAGCTAGCGAAAGACCTTCTCCAAAAGTTGTAGTACATTTTTGTTTTCTATCAATGTCTTTTTTTTGTGCTTGACTAAGAAAAAGGTTGTCTTGATACCGTATGCAGGTAAAGTAATCACCGTCATACACATTCAAACGGAGAGGCAAAAGACACCAAGGGAAGTTTCTAGAAAACGATAGAAAAAAGGAATGTCATACCTCCAGACGAAACTGCCACCGTTTTTATTTCTACCGCAAAATAATTATTTGCAGCTGTTTTGGTTCATTTCATTTCAACTTTTAAAAAAGGATTTGTATTTAGGTACTTTACTGTCAGTTGTGGGGAACGTGTTCTACTTCTTTTGCTCAATTCTAAGATTGAGAAAGTATTGAAAGGTTGACGCTGGATATTCGAGCAACACTAGATGGCGATGTCTGACCTTCAGCCAAACCAAAGTCTGATTTCTAAAGGGATTCGCTGCATGTTTTTGTCTTTCTAGAAGGAAGACACAACTATTTATGACTTTTACAGGGACAGTTATACTGAAGCCAACTGATTGTGAATGTTGCGCTGGATATAGAAAGGGAGACCGTTATAGCTTCAAAGACAACAATCTCACGTACCAAACGCAAAGGACAATACGAGTGTCTACTGAAAAATCTCTTTCTGGACAAGAGTAACTTTCCCGTGGAGCAGTGAAATCCTAAACCTTGCAACCCTCCTCAGTGACTCCAAAAGTGTATCAGTGTTCGTCTATGTTTAGACAATGACGCTGTTTTTTAACAGACGGTTTGCGATGCACAAGAGGTCACGTGAGACACACTACGCAAGAGCTCTAGGGGTCCCCTAGGGGTCCTCTAGAAGTCCTTTAGGGGTCCTCTAGAAGTCCTTTAGGGGTCCTCTAGAGGTCCCCTAGGGGACCCCTAGTGACGTGATTCCGTATCCCATGACCCCTCTATGGCGAAACGTGAACGTTTTCAAGTTTGCCATCATGACACTGAAACCAGTGAAATGTTCTGGTTTCCAGGCACTGTGATAACGATCCAAAAGTGGGCCAAGTTGTCCTTATTTATGGTTGAGGAAGTGATGAAAGCCACGTTTCCCTTACTTTGCGGATATCTGACTTTCTGGAGTTATGTCATCACTCTCTTGCACGTTTTCAGCTAACGTTATAACCGGCACTATCTTCGCAATTCCTGTCATGTCAAGTATTACCAATGTTGAGTCTTAACTTTTGAGCTCCACGGCGGGGGCGGGGCGGGGCTAGACGCGGAAACCAACAGCCAAGTTTTGAGATTTACTATTCACATGTGAATATCCCTTTTTTGTAAGTCTTTTCGAATCTTGCTTTCATGAGCTGTGCCACATGCTACACACGCATCCAGACCTGTGTAGAAGGGGGCTGGGATTGGCTGCAGTCCGCTGCAACTCCACCCATCTGATTCACACAGATGCTTCAGCCCCTCCCATATTCTGAAGTTCTCATTCGTTTCTCGATATTTTCGATGTTCTTTGAGACTTGCTGGAAATGTGTTTTTGAAATCAAGCGTTTCGGTTTGAAACGCGTTCATTGAAACGGTCAGCGGGGGGGGGGGGGGGTTAGGGAGGTGGGCCGAGATTAGGGCGGGCCACAAGTCCAGCCTCCGGCGTTCCAAAACATAGTGCCAAGAATAGATTATCGACCTTTAAAAGTCTCTTCATAGCTGTTAAAAAGGACGAGAAATCCTTTCGTCAAGTACAGTACTTGTATTGCGAGGCCATGGAAAATCTTGATCTGAGTAGATGTATCACTTGGAAGAATTAAAATTGAAATGTAAAGTTTTGTCTCATCTCCCAGTTTTTATTTTCTCTCCTCTCCCTGAGAGTAGAGCATCTGCCAACTTAGTAGCCATGAAAGTGTGAGAAAGTATCGTGCTGAGTGTCAGTCTTTTCATTCAAACCCATAGAAGCTTTGAGAGGATGTTAGGTTGAGTCATTATATACAGTATAGTCATGTATTGTTATTTTCTGTGTACCATAAAAGGATCTATTTTCTGCTTTATGACTGAGGTCAAATGGCCAGGCTTTGTCAATACTGGAAGTGTCAATGATACCATGCTGGCTCATGAATGACTTCAGATATCTTGGTCAGATCTGGAGTTTTTCGTCGTGTTTGCGATCTGAATCATGCGGTGGTATGTTCTGGTGAGGTCACTCTGATGTTCTAGACGTCATGTCACACAGACGCTTGGAAGAGGAAGACGTATCACTCTAGGCTCTCGGTCTCTCTCTCGGTCTCTCTCTCGTCTCTCTCTCGGTCTCTCTGGTTATAACTCTTGTGCTGACTCCAAGGCAGCACCAGGGTTAAATGACCATGTTTATCTATATTATGAATCTGAGGCATCAGCTCAGGTGAAACTCCATTCATACCATGCTGTTATCTACGCTGTGGTATAACCTGACACTTCTGTATTTTAACACAGACAAGAGACTTCTGTTCAGTTATTTACTTCTGTCACATTGCGCAATATCCTTGTCAGATCTCTTCCTGATTCAAACGAGCGGGTCGTTGTCAAGCTCTGCTGGAACCTGACGACGACCCCTTGGTTAGTGTCGTTGGTTAGTATCAGGTGTGTTGGAGCAGGTGAACATCTATAACATGCAGGACAGGGGGTCCTTGAAGACCAGGTTGAAGAACGCTGAGCTGAAGGGCAGCTGCAGTGTCAATGATGAGACATCCAACACTCACACACACGGTGATAGAGAAGCTGTGTGACTATGATGATGGACCTGGAACTGAGTGTGTGTGTGTGTGCATTTGTTTTTGACCGTGTGTGTGTGTGTGTGTGTGCGTGCGTGCGTGCGTGCGTAGGATGGTAGATCAAAACCAGTATTTATGGTTCCTGGTCTTCAAGCATCATTGAATGATTGTTTCTGAGGTAACAGGAACAAGCTTTGCAACCAAAGCGTAATGAAGTAAAAAACACCAGGCAGTCTAAATGAGGTCACAATGATAAATCAATGAGGACAGTCTTCATTTTGTATAAACTGTTTTTTTTATTCAATAAGTTCCTCCTCATAAAACAGCCACGACTACTTTAGTCACTGTGGCTCTGACGTCTTGTTAGACAACATCTTAAAAGTTTAAAACGAGGTTTACATTTTCAAGGCACGCAAATTTACATTGGTATCATTTTAAGTAACTTGTCCACCTACCCATCTATTCACGTAGCAGTAAAAGATAAATATACAATAACATAATATAAAAAGATATGGCAGCGTGTGAGGAGTGTATCTCCTGGTCTTGAAAAGTAACTAAACACCAAAACCTGTTGTTTTAGCCAAGTTTGAACACTCACGCATGGCTCTAAAGAGGAGTGCCAAGGTTAACATTGTGGTGTCTAGTTATTCTTCAAACATAAAGTGCCCTTTAAGAAGTTGGGTCGTCAGAAAGAGACCTCAGTGCATAGTTTAATCAGGCTCCTCTGCATCCAGCATTCCGCATCCTGCATTCTGCACATCATTGGCACAAACATCCTTTTGTTTCCGGAGAAGATCGACAATGAAGCTCTTTGAAAGTTCGTGGACGCTTTTCCAAGCTTCTTCCTGCAGGTCTTTGGCTCACGTCCGTGCATCCCTGTCCATCTCCACTGGGAGGCGCTGTGTCGGCGCCAAGTCACACCCTTCGCGGAGCTGTTGGCCTCAAAGCCTGAGAAAGAAACACAAACACGATTTCAGCACCGTTCCTCGATGTTGGGCTGACAGATTGAGCTGTCACCCGACTAAACGTACAGGTGTAGTACTACTGTACGCGAACGGCTCGAGGCTTTAGCAGCAGAATATACGAGACGTTTACCTGGCGTGCTGCCATGAAACCTGGAGCGGGAGCTTGCGGTTTCTTCGCCGCTGAGGGAGGCGGGGGAGGAGGAGGAGTTCTAGTGGGTCTTATAGGCTGAAAAGAGATGATGAGGAATGCTGAAAGCGCTCAGCCAACATTAAATAATTGACAGGACTCAAGGAAATGGTTTGACTGTACCTGGGACTTGGATTTGGGTGCGCTTGATACAGTTGCTTTGGTGTGACTGAACGCAGGGTTATCCATCGCGTGGGATTTTCGCATATGGATCCTGTTGAAGAAGCAGAGAGTCAGGTCGACGTACAGACATAAACGCCCGCTGGTTCGTGCAAATGGATAGTGCCGGTGGAAACCTCGCTCACCCGCTTAGACCAGAACCCTGCCGTCTCTTCCAGAGCACCACGGCAGCCACAATCACAGCAGCCAGGACCAGCAGGGAGATGGTCACCGCTATAGCAGTGATGGCCTCTGGAAGAACAGGAAAGACAGAAGAGAAGACACCACTGATCGGTTACACGATAGCCTTATCGTGGGCTGGAGGATACACGGTAGAATCTGTCCACTGTCCAGATCGAGGACATTTCAAATCACAACCCTGTCACTGCACGTTGATAATGCGCATTTGTTTCCCCTCAACCGGACACTGTCTATATATTTCTTGATAGATCATCATCTATCTTCACTGACATATGGAGTTTTCGCAGGCCCTACGTCTTACCTTTGGACAGGGTGTTGACAGTTCCATCCCTCTGGTCACAGTTAGGGGGCGCCCATCCAGGCTTACACTGACACAGATTCTTGTGGTTGCACTCCTGGGAGACACACAGCCACGACACAGACAGACACTCAGAGGGGCTTCGAGGAACCTTTTTTTAGGGGTGCTAGATCAAAGTAACCGGCACATGGAGCTCCCAGGAGCAGAACGTGGCGACCGTCCCGGTGTTAGCGAGGGACGGCGGACGGCCGTACTTACAGCATGGCCGCTGCAACGCGCTGAACAGTTCGTGGCTCGGTACGCTGTTTGAAGATCCACACACTCGTTCTGGTTACAAACCTTGAGAGAGAAAAAAACAACAGATCGAGAGATGGTGTGACGAAACAGATAAACCGTATCCGATTTCAGGGCGCAGTTCTGTTGCTTTTCTTATCAAGTCAAGTCAAGTTGTGCTTCATTGTCATTCCGCTACATGCAGGGGCATACAGTGGAACGAAATGTTGTGCCTCACAAAACCACAATGCTACATAAGTACAGGCATACAACAATCAAGTAAACATCAAGTAACAATTTTCCCTATACATAAACTAAAAAAATACAAACTATACAAACTGTACCAATACTTACCGATGGGGTGCTGTACATGTGCAAAGAGTACTGAACATGTGCAGGGAATATGAGCATGTAAACATACAACATACATATGTTGCTGATATTACTGATTATCTAGACACCCCACATGCCCCAACTTCCTCTTCTGCATGGGTCCAAAGAAGCAGAAGCTACTTTGGTTAATTACCTTTTCATTACCGCACTTGGTTCCTGTATCCACCTGGCCTAAGTCATTGTTATGGTCGCCATAGAACGTAGCCTTGCAGTCCGAGAACTTCACCATACGGCCGTAATTAGGGTCGTCGTTACCGTTGGAGCAGAACAGTTTCCCGCACAACGCGTCCCTACAGGTGAGAAACCATACGACATCCATCAACTAAGCCCTGATTGGACAAGAAGAGGGTGGAAGGGGTGGTGATTGGACAAGAAGAGAGCTCTAGAGGGTGGAAGGGGTGGCAGAGACTCACTGTATCTGACAGGGGATATAGGTGTCAGGGCCGGGGCGTTTACAAAAGGCGTAGTACACACCCCGGGTGTTCTGGTCGTAGCAGTACTGACGGGCCACTTCGGCCGCTAGAGAGAAACAAGTGAGATGTTAAGGAAGGACGATCTGGGTGTTTGACTTGTATGGAAAACACAGAACTCATCCATCTCTTTATCCACATATCTTTGCATACTTCCAGGACACTGTCTGATCATGTGATAAGGATGCAAACGCTTTCTCATCGGACTGAGCAGATGTTTGTTTGTTTTTTGGTAACAGTTGGAACCCGGAGGATGGTTTCTACGGAAACCTGCTTCAGCCCCCCTCCAATAACAAGCCGACCTTGGGAAGATGGCGAGTCACTCACATGGGCCGTACATCTTGATGCACTGGGCCTCCTTCCGCGGACACTGTCCGTTGAAGCAGTAGCCTTTGTCTCCGTCGCAGGGGATGCCGTTGATGGAGAAGACGTCTTCGGGACAGTCTGGGGACGTCCCGCTGCAGTACTCCGGCAGGTCGCAAACGTCCTGTTTCCGACGACACTCCCTGGAGGACGGAAGGATCTGCGGAAAAGTTCACGTTCCATCATCGGCCTCGTGGTGACAAAAAACCCCCACATGCATATCCAACATTTTGATCCGAAAACTATCATCTAGGTTTGTTTTGTTTTTCGGGATTCAAATACGATATTGCAAAACAACGTTTCCAGTTTGGAACGAGTCGCAGGGGAAGTCCAGTGTTGAACTTCCTGTGTCTACCAGACGGTGGTGTGGCCAGCCTCCAGACCACAGGTCTGAGAGCTCGGACATGGATGAACCGTCCTCCTGAAGGAGGGAAGAAGAAGGCTGGGACGTGGCTGAACTGAAGCAGGCTCTCACCTTACAGCTCTCGCAGCACTCTCCCACTGCACACTGGGAGCCTGCTGTCAGGGTGCAGGTGGTGGCGTTGCAGCATGGGTTGGTGCACTCCTGGAGGGACAAACAATCAGTTGTTTATTCAGTTGACAATGAACAGAACTGGTCACTTTTCTCATGCACACACGCAGTCATGTTCATCAGAAATCTATGCTAAGTCATGCCCTTATGGCAACCAAACCCTTTAGTAGGTATTTAAAAGATTGGAAGACTTGACAACTAGAAGTGTTTTTTCCAGTGTAGGAGAAGCCTAGTCAAGTATAGAAGACACAGGAAGATGCCTCACCAACAGGTTTGGACAGATTCAGTAATCTGACTCTTACTCTAACTGGAATGTGAGGGCCTTCTATTGAAGAGCCTAAATCCCCATAATCTGTCATGTCTGCTTAAGATATAAGCATGTCAACACTAACCCTGGAAGAGCCCATCAACATCATGTTGCTAACTTTATAAATGGGAACGTATAGACATGAGTTACTATACTGCGTAATCACAGTTACGTATTGAAACCATTACACTTATTTTTATGAGTACAAGCTGCAGGGAGGAGAAGCATGAGATAAGTTTGTACTTGTCTGGCACGTTCGGTCAGATTTAGTTGCCCAGGGCAAAGGAAAATATGAAGTGCCAGATAAAAATGTATTCAGAATTTCTATCTGTTAGTAGACCCTTCAGTTCTGACAGACAGCATGAAGAACGTGTTTCATTTTTGTTTCTTCGTGCACGTAGAGGTTGAGACACTTCCACTTTTGTTCCATGTTTTCAGTTCTACATTTGTCATCTGACTTTCAAGCAAAACTCTTATGTTGCAAATATTCTTCTCTAGGAATTACTTACATGTTAATTCTGGGTTGTGAAGATATCAAAACCAAAGATTCCTGTGAACAACAATCCCTACAGACTCGGCAGTGTTGTTAGTTAGATTACCTGCACGGAGCCACAGTCGCACTGTTCATCCTTCTCCAGGAAGCCGTTCCCACATACGGGGGGAGTGATCAGGGACTCAAAGCTGGGCTTGTCCAGCAAGCAGTCAGGATTTCTGGTCCTCAGAAACGCTTCGAAGTTGCCAGTGCTACAACTGCTGAAGGAGCGAGGGATGTCCCAGCTGACAGAGAAACATGGTGTTACCTTCAAGGTCATGTTCAATCAACACACACACACACACACACCACACCTATGTCTTTGAACACACACACACACACCACACACACACACCATATGCACCTATGTCTTTGAACACACACCACACACACCTATGTCTTTGAACACACACACACACACCACACACGCCTATGTCTTTGAACACACACGCACATACACACCACACACATATATGTCTTTGAGCACACACACACGCCGCACACACTCGTGTCTTTGAACACACCCATACACACTTATGTCTGTAAACAACACACACACACAATTACATCTTACAACAACACACTTACACTACCAGTCAATTGTTTGGGCACACCCTCCCATTCGAATTACCAGAACATTATGTCCAAACTTTTGACAGGTAGTGTGTGTACATGAATATCCTGTGCTCTTGTGTGTGTATATTGACACTGCAGAAATGGCCATCGTACCTGAGCGCTGCTGCCATTATGCAGCTGTCTCCAGCACAGGTGCAGCCACTGGAGTCGTCATGGTTCATCCCCAGGTTGTGGCCCATCTCATGGGCCAAGGTGGCCCCCACTGCTATGGCCCGGGGGTTGTGGTTCTGTGGTGGGGTGAGCACAGTTAACGCCGAGGTCATTCTGGAGGTAAATATCATGGATCTTTCTGAAGCAAAGTAATATCAACTCATCTATATTTCAATATTAGCTGTTACTTTGCAAGTTTTTCCAAAGGCCAATTTCAAGGAAGTTACACATCATTCAAGTGTCTGAGGAGTAAACTTCTTAATTTCCTGTTGATAAATTCTCTGTGGCAACACATTTAGCCACAAGCAACGTCACATTGGAGGGATTCTTTCTTCACAGCTGAACACAGTTTCTATCTTTTAAGCCACTTTGTCGATCCTAGGTCACCACACAAAACAACAGTTCCGCAGTAGATTACACAAGCAACCAGCCATGTCACAACCTAATGGTTGACATCGAAAGGTCAACCCATGTACTTGTGTATCGTACCTGCACCACCCCCGTCGAGTGAGCTGAACACACTGTTCCAACGAAAGCCAGGCCCACTGTGGATCCTTCAAAGTCAATACCGCTGCACCCCAAAGACAATGCAACACATCGGTCACGCAAAGCCACAACGACAGCTCGTCAACGACATCAAGAAGAAAAACAGGCGATTGATCAGAAAGCCATGTCAGTCACAGGGAGGCAGGGCTTGTACCTGATGAGATGGGCGTTGTCATGTTTCTTCCTGCCGACCAGGTCTCTATTCCTCCAGTTGGAGAAGGCGTCCAGGGTGGCGCCTGCAGGGGCTGTGACTGTAATCTGATCCCCGCTAGACCACACCTCCAGCCCAGTGAGGGCCACGAAGGTGTTGAGGGGCTTGTACACCTGCGGGAGGAGACCCATGAGACTCAGAACACTTGGATGGGCTCCAAGTTTGTGTGTTGTCACATCCTGTGTGCAGCACGAACGGATGTGTTTCCTTGTACGTACGGCTGAGAAATGACAGGTTTCTCATGCGACTCACCATGTTGACAAAATTGACCACTTCGAAGATCCTCTGCCGTATGTCCGGAAGATTTCTCTTCATGCTTTCGTACTGAAATTAGAAAACGTTCTGCTGAGGTCACTCTGACGTCATCGATATCACACTTCCTGTCTCTCAGCCCCGCTGACCACCGTGACTGCGGTCAAGCACATGCCGTGTGGGTAGGTTGAATGTGACTTGAGATCATGTGTCTGGGGGAACTGTCTCAGAGTTAGACTTGATTCTTACCATACGGTTATCCACGACGAGGTACAGCTCCACGAACTTCTGTTGCTGGAACAGTGACGGTCCCTAACCATCAAAGGAGTTCTGTTCAGTCATTTCCTTCAGCTTATCACTCTTGCGTGGCGTTTTTATCTGTCGCCAGTCAAATCAAACAGGAAATGCCAAGGCGGACTTACGGAGGCGCGGGAGCGGCTTTTGCTGGTGGTGGGGGGATAGTTGCTGTCCCAGCTCGTGTTGGTGACGCCACAGGTCATTGGCGTGGAGCTCTGGTCCTCGTAGTTCAGCACGGCATGGTCCCCAGCATCGTCTCCAGACAAGGGCTCAATCAAATACCTCTGGGCCGACGTCTTGAAGTAACCCCTGAACCAGAACCAGAGAGGGTTTTAATCGCCGTGAGCGTTTGCACAGACAAGGAGACAAAACTGCATCCATTCAACAAATAGAAAGAGATCTTCATTTAGTGGTTAAAGTGTAAATAAGTCTTACTCTCTATACTCAAGGTACCATGGTGTCTTTGTGTGAACAGGTGATTTTTGTTGTCAGGGCGTTTTGGCGCAGAATGAGGCCTACCTGAGTCCATCACATGTGCTAATGCTGACCAGAGACTTGCTGTCGTTGACGATCCTGCCATGGTAGTAACAGTCATCCTGAGGAGAAGGAAGACAGAGTGGATTGGAGTGGATACACAGAAAAGGGATGAATGGATGGATGGATGGATGGATGAATTGATGGATGGGTGGATAGATGGATAGATGGATGGTTGAATGGAGGGATGGATGAATGAATGGTTTAATGGATAGCTGAATAGATGGATGGCTGAATAGATGGATGGCTGAATGGATGGATGGCTGAATGGAAGGCTGAGTGAATGGATGGACAGATGGATGAATGAAGCAAAAAGGCCGTACTTTAGACATAATGTGGAAGTCTTAACCCAACATGTTTTCTAGTTACTAACCAGGTCCTTTGGCATGGATGTGACTTGAGTGCCGTCTTCAAGGTAGTGAGTCTCACTGTAGTCTTTGGTGAGCAGGTCTCTGAGTGGGTGAGAAGCCACAAATAGGATCATGCAAGCAGACAGGTTTATTATCGAACCCACCTATTAAACCCACGTATTCCAAGTGAGTTTCAGAGGTGACATTTGCTGTCGTCAGATGGAGGAAATGAGAAGTTGCCACATCAGTTTCAACACGCCACAAATGGAATTCAGACGTTAGCGTACCTGCTTTTCTCCAGCTGCATCTCTATATCTTTGCCTCTCACCCGCATGCCGTACTTTAATGTTTCTGGCCTTGATGACTGGAAGAGAGACAACAAGGATGATTGTTCATTTGCAGTGGAAACATTTGACAGCAAAAAAACAAAACAAAATTCAGTGCATTCATGTGTGGAGGAGCATTCAAGTGAGCAACTCACCCCTGTGTGTCTCCTGTACAGAGCGTGTAGTTTAATGGGTCGGACCACCTCATAGTCTGTCACCCCGTCAAGTTCAGGACCTCGACCCACTAAGGAGAGACGTGGAGAGGACTGTGTTTGAGTGTGTAAATAAACTCGTGTGTGAGTGTGTAAACTCAATACATTCCGTGACATGGCCTATTGTCCTTTGTCCTCCTATTCAATTATCCAACAGCAGACGTCCGATCTACAAATAAAAGTGTAATGATTAACCTACTCTGATCGGAAAGTAGTTCATAAAGTCAGGAACAGGTTGGACCTGTGTAAGATGTTAAATCGAGCTGCCAAGGTTGTGTCCTACGCGGTTCCAATGGGACTCTGATTGCTGTGCACCCGACCATGGACTGTAATTACAGTCCACATAAAAGGAAAGTTACCCTTTATGTGTCTACTAAGCCAATTCAGGTGAATCCAGACAGGCAGACCGTAACCTTTGGCATGACAACAAGAACCTGTTTTGAACGAAAAATCCTCCGCTGACTTGATCATTCCTAGAACAGACGGCTTTGTGTGGCTTCATTCTCTTTTCAATAACCTTCAACGGTTTTTTAGGGAGTACTCTTCACTGGTGTATTGCGTAATAAAATAGGATCCGAGAACGTTATGAACCTCAGGAAGAATCAGTAAGTCCCGTGTTGGTAATCATTTACACCATGATGAAACCCCTGTTCAGCACAGTTTTGTCATGTGCTAGGATAGTTTCACCAAAGACATGGTTTGTAATTGCCTTTTTTGTAACTGTGTAAATGTGTTTCATTGGAGGTTGTGAAATCAAACCCACGGTCCAGTAGCCTGACTGGAAAGACACCTGAGGGGGAAACCAACTTTGTTGTGGTTCAGAGTCCATCTACCATTTTCAATCGCATGGGTCAAAAACTCAGTAAGGAGTGTGTTGGCATCGTAGAGTTAATGATAAGTCAGACATACTTTTAGATGTTTCCAATGTGTTGACTGTTGACATAGCAATGGCAGATATTGTATCCATGTTTGGTGGCAAAGACCAGTGTTTCTTTTCAAGGTCTGTGTAACCTTTTCATCCATTGTGAAATTCTTGCACATGCTGACATATATAATATAATATATATAAATAGTGGTTGTCTGTAAGGAACTAATGGCTGTTAATCTTCAGCAGCAGTTTAGATATTCCAGTTTCAACCCTTCCAGAAACACAGCATACAATCCGTATCGTTTATCTTTAACATTCACAACATTTCATCCTGACTGAGAAAAGTCCTCTATTAGAAAAGAACCCTTTTGAGGCTATCTGGCATATTATACAGGAGAAACACTGCTCCATATAGCCTCAGTGAGCCAACCAAGATTCTTCAAAGCACCATAGGAACGCAGCTTGGCTGGGTTTACCCATTAATAAGGTATAGCTGTTGAGTGTAGGAAGGTGTATCCTGTGTCTTACCTGTGGGATTCAGCGAGGCCGTCAGGGTAAAGATCCACAATAGAATTTCAAGTGTCATTGTCCGAGCGTAGACAGCTTCTGAAACAGAGGACGGAGGCTCAGTGCTTTATAGGTATGCCTGGTTGCATTCTCATGCCTTGCTGGTGATAAGCCACACCTTTGTTTGACTGCTCGGACCCGTCAAAGCAACTTCCTGAATGACAGTGTTGGTGCTCACGACAGGTATGAACACGCCCCTGGTTTCAGTTTATGATGCTTCAGAAACACCAGGATCACACCACAAACGATGGATCAATTGCCTCCAGTATGGTTTTTGTCTCTCTCTCTTCATAGAACAACTCAAAAGTCTCAACAACTCAACAAAGTGAAGCAAAGGCAGGATGTCAACATGTTTTGTTTTTTTTAAAGGTCAGTTCTACAATACCGTCAGATGCTTTTGGTTCCCAGTGTGGTTAGCCTGTAGTCTGACAAATCAGCAACTTCATCAGGTTCCTTGTAACGCCGACATATCCTCTTAGAGCGTCACCTCGCAAAACGACTTCCTTAACGGCAAAATCACACCGCTGTGAAAGCGGAACATGGTGCCAGAAAACCTCCAAAAGGCAACGTTCAAAGTTTTTTTTTTGATGCTTGCGCTCTCTCTCCTTCTCCTTCTCCCACTCCACGCATGCTTGGATCCCTGCCCAAGCCCCAGACACAGGGAGAGAGGACAATACCACCAATGTGTTGTCTTTCTAACACTGACAAGCTCAGGCCGTTTCAGGACACTGCAGGGAAGTTGAGGCCGTGTCCCCATCTAAACCTTCCTGGAAATGAGACTAAAGTTAAAAAAAAACGGATATCCTGAGGACACCTTCATTGGTTGTGTGGTTAACGTGCTGTTTGGTGTGATGACCTCACCACTGGTTTTGGTGAGGTTGTTTTGAGTTAATGTGACCTGAGAGCGGTCGGAGGTCATGGCCTAACTCAACAATTGTCTGATTCAGAAAGGGGGCGCATTTGTCAGCGTCTCTTGAAAAGCAAAGCTTTTTTTATTTATCCAAAAACGTCCATGCAAGCAACGAATCGAACTGACGCTATTACAAATAGCAATGAAACGTGTCTTAATGTATTTTCATAAAACACGAATTCAGGGAATTCAGAGTGGGTATTCAGGTTTTCGACTGCATTTAACTGATGGTTGTTCACATTCTTTAAAACAGGGACGAGTTTTTAGCCACCTAGAAACTAACAAGGTTCGTATTTGACACATGGCTGGCGTTAACAAAACAATACATTAATCAAACCAAGAACCATTCATCAAATTATGTAAAACATCGAACCAAAACCAAAATCAGATCAACTTCAAATCTTACACACTATCTTACACTTCTACATTTTCGAGTGACATGAGGTGAAATAGAACACATGTCAAGATTCGTTATTAACACAAGTAAACAACACACTGTGAATCGATACAGTATATATGTAGGATACATGTAGGATACACACATTCTACTGACAATCTGTCAAGAGAAAATTCCTGTGTCAATCTGCCCCCTGCTGTTAAGCATCGAATGATGCTGAATCACTAATAGGTCTTTATCAAAATAAATATTTTTACAATGGGATTACCTGCGTCAATCACCAAAACAACGTATTTTTTTCAAAAGATGTTATGATCGATTGTTATTTTACAGAACATCAAATGTGTTTAACAAATGTGACCTTTGTGTTAAAGAATTTGTCATAAATATCGTTATTTTTGGGAGGGGGTGGGACGTGGGGGGTATATAACCGCTTTCGGTTTTAAAAAAACAACATCAAATGTATTTGTCAAACTGGCCTTAGAATTAATTTGGACCCTTATGAGTCACGGACTAATGACGTCATGGTTGATGTTTGGGGGCGGTGACATTACCCTTCCAGTTGTAGTAGCTGTCGGCTACTTCTGCACACTGCTGTCATTAAATATATAATTATAGATCAACTGGAAAAGATGCTGACCAGATCAGTTGATAACGGAGTGACAGAGTTACGATCATGTAAAATGTCAGTCACCCCGTAAGAGAAAATAAGAGATACCCGGTTAGCTTGCTAGCTACAGTAGGTTGCGTAAATCTACAGTACGGCACTATGCTGGTACTAGTACCTAGTTAACGTGGATGACCGGCAGTTAGCAAGATACCATTAAGGCTTTCTATCTAGCAGGTAAGTCAGCTACTATTAATGTCTCATTGCAATGTTAGCCAGATAGCAACCTTGATTGCAATTACCTCCCTGTCACCTATTTCATATTCATCATCTTCATTTGACTGTTTTGCTAGCTGGCTAGCTATATGTGACCTTTGTATAGAGCTTGTTAACTTGAAACGCTGCTGTCCGATCTCCCGGTCGGACAGTAGGTATGATCTAGGTCTGATGTCTAGTCTAGGTATGATCGCTTTCTGTTTTGTCTCCATGTTGATTGACAGTAACTTTAGCTCTGACATTGGACTAATGACATTAGATAGGGTAGCTAATGTCATTAGTCCGCTGTCAGATACCGTTAGTCAACCTCAGCCCATGGTCACCATAGTAATGCATAGTAATGACGTTTTATCGGTGTTTCCCCGCTCTATAGACTCGTCCTTTTCCACCTGACATTAGCAACAGGGCAGGTTCCCTCCCTTCTCACCCCCCTCCAGACCCAGGGCAAGGGCCAGCAGGGTGATGTCCCAAGGCTCCATGGAAGGCGGGGGTCCATCCCAACCCGCCCCCACCATCACCGTGCAGGACTTGTCTGAAAGCCCCCTAGGAGGCCAGGTGAGTGGCTGGAAGGGGGCTAGATGGTTTTTTTGGACTGTGACAGGTGGTTTTAGCCAGCCTCGAGTTATGGGAACGCATATGTTGTTGCCATAACTCTTCGTGACATGACTTTTACTCTAGTGTGGGACTAACCGCTGGACAGGTCTGTAAAGCTGCCTAAAGGGTGAGCTGTTGTGGGGCTGCACTTCCATAGGCCTGACCCATGGCACAGTTAGCCTGCTTAGGCAACACGTTATGATTGGTCAGTTAGAACCAACCTCCTTTTTGCTTATTCAAGTCTTCATATACATTTAGTACTTCACAAGTTTGAACACTGAACGACACTGCTCTGATGTATGTTGTGTGTGAGTGTTTGTGTGTGTGTGTGTGTGTGTCTGTGGTGCCGTGTTTTTCCTCAAACCCCGCTGATGCATTCTCCTTCAGCTCTGAGGCATTAGAATGGCATCCGTCGGGACGGAATGGGAGCGACATTCTATCCCTGTGTGACACAAACGTTGCGACACAAACAGCAATAAGAACAGAGATAAGAACAGAGATAAGAACAGGCCAAACGGTGACGTCAGACATTCTGAAATGTCTCCTGCGATCACCTGACGTGGTCTAAACGATATCATGTTCATGAATCGTGCGGTGTCAGCATGAAGCGAAGTTTGCCTCACATGCTGTGATGGATGATACAGTTGTACACTGAAAACAGCACACTGTGTTTTCAGCAACAGTACAGAGTTGACAGAAGAATACCTGCGGACACAGCACAGGACATATCATTGATCTGCTTATCAGCCTCTTATAAAGCGTTTAGAGAATTCTTTGTGTAGCCACTATATTGCTGGTCTATAAAGAGACTGCAGCCTGTGGTAAGGAGTACTTTGGTCAACTGTAATCCAGATGAGTCATGCCAAAAGGAGATTTCTACTATTAAAAAAAAGTTCTTCGTTGTTTTTGTGACCCTTATTTTGTTGTTGTCCTGTACCTGTTTGCTCTCTTTCCAAATTCACAATGTTGCCAGTGTAACTGGCGATAAGACCGCAAATCAGCTTTCTGGTTGGGCAAGTCATCTTATTGTTTGGGAACCACAATGACCCCATTGATATGGCACTGTGTGCTATTTAGAGTTCTGTACAAGTCTCTCCTTGGCCACAGATACGAGCCTGCACGCTCAGAGCATACGGCCTACTAACACAGAGACAGGGTGAGCCAAACTCCGTGTGCTGTTTGTGTGTGTGTATGTTTGAGGTATGTACCTAGTGTCCACATTCCGCGGAGGGGAGAGTTGCTGGGTCATGCTCTGAGAATAATACTTGTCTTTGTGCGACTGGAGGGAGACGTGGCTCTCTATGCCCCCTGCCCTGCGCTCCTCGTCCCAGGATCAGATGGGCCTTTTCAGGGAAAGGCACAAAGGACTCTGAAGCGACCTCAATTATTAAAGCTGACCCTCGCTGCGTCTCCTGTGAGCCGAGCGTGGAGATGGGGTTGCCCTGAGTAAGGGGGGGGGGGGGGTGTAGTGGTCTCTCTGATCGTGGCGTCGCTGGACCCCTGGACGGGTCTCCCAGGTGCGACTTAGTCTTTGTGTGATGTCACCTTGCAGACGTCACCAGCGATGGATGAAGTCTCTCCGTCCTCCACTTCTTCCTTCGAGATGATTGACGTGGAGTCGGCCCCGCCCACCTACCATATGGTGCAGCCCCATTGGTTCTACTGTCGCCGTGCCGATGACAAAGACTCGTGGCTCCCCTTCAGCTTGGAGGACTCCGGGAAGCTGGAGGAGTCCTTCGCTAATGGTGAGGGGACACTCAGGCAGTCGCACGCGCGCACAATCACTGCACGCTGCATCGAAAACATCCCGATGAGAATTAGTATGAGGGTGTACAGGTTAGAAACACTCATTGGTAGAGTAGAGTAACACAGCAGCTGTGGTTCTCGCTATCTTGCAGCCTACTAAGACAGCCAGCTCTTCAGACAGAAACATGCAGTAGGCGAAGGATCTCATATCACCATCCACTATCACTTTCATCTCTGCTCATTGGTTGCTCCTTTACTGTGTGTGTGTGTGTGTGTGTGCACGCTCTTGTGCGTCTGACTGTGTGTGCACTTAAATAAATATGTGTGTGCCCCAGGAGGGGAGGCGGTTGTGGCGGTGGAGGGGGAGAGGTACGACGTGCGTGTGAGGGAGAGGAAGCGTTACCCTGTGTACTGGGAGCAGGCTCCCTCTGAGGTGCGGCGCTGCACCTGGTTCTACAAGGGAGATAAGGACAGCAAGTATCTCCCCTACACTGAAGACTTCAGCAGCAGTCTGGAGGTGATGGTGACGCACTGTAACACTGCTCAGAATCTAGACACACTGTAACACTGCTCAAAGTCTAGACACACTGTAACACTGCTCAGAGTCTAGACACACTGTAACACTGCTCAAAGTCTAGACACACTGTAACACTGCTCAAAGTCTAGACACACTGTAACACTGCTCAAAGTCTAGACGCACTGTAACACTGCTCAAAGTCTAGACACACTGTAACACTGCTCAAAGACTAGACACACTGTAACACTTCTCAAAGTCTAGACGCACTGTAACACTGCTCAAAGTCTAGACGCACTGTAACACTGCTCAGAGTCTAGATGCATTGTAACACTGCTCAAAGACTAGACACACTGTAACACTCCTCAAAGTCTAGACGCACTGTAACACTGCTCAGAATCTAGACGCACTGTAACACTGCTCAAAGTCTAGACGCACTGTAACACTGCTCAGAGTCTAGATGTACTGTAACAGTGCTCAGAGTCTAGACGCACTGTAACACTGCTCAGAGTCTAGACACACTGCAACACTGATCAGAGTTCATTGTGACCAAAAGAACACAGAAAATTACGCCCATGATGGCAGGACAGACCTTTTGCATGTTAGGGGAGGGGGTACACAGGATCTACACATTATATTTGGTGAAAAAACAGCCTGATATATTGTGTATCTCCTCTCTCTGTCTTATGGTCTCTGTCTCTATCTCGCTGTCTCTCTCTCTATCTCGCTGTCTCTGTCTCTCTCCATCTCGCTGTCTCTGTCTCTCTCTATCTCGCTGTCTGTCTCTCTCTATCTCGCTGTCTCTGTCTCTGTCTCTCTCCATCTCGCTGTCTCTGTCTCTCTCTATCTCGCTGTCTGTCTCTCTCCATCTCGCTGTCTCTGTCTCTCTCCATCTCGCTGTTTCTGTCTCTCTCCATCTCGCTGTCTCTGTCTGTCTCCCAGGATGCCTATATGATCGCAGTGACTCTGGACGAGTGGAAGAGGAAGTTGGAGTTTCCTTCAGGAGAGACTGTCATTCTGCACAACCCCAAGGTAGAAGACCTCCCTGCTCCTCTCTCCCCTTTACCAAGTTTCTTCTGGATCAGCTGGAACTTCCATAACCTTTCCTTACCCCTCCCTCCGTCCAGCTGATCATGCAGTACCAGCCAATAGCATTACAGGATGAGTGGGTCTCCTCCCCCTCGGAGCAGACACGCCCACGCACGGTCAAAAGGGGTGTGGAAAACATTGCAGTGGAGATACCGGAAGGTACATGTGCCTTTGAGCTGGTTTTGTGTTTTGTATCCTATAGAGAGAACAGACAGGAAATTGTCATCTCACTGTGTGTGTGTGTGTGTGTGTGTGTGTGTGTGTGGTTGTATGTTTGTGTGTGTGTGTGGTTGTATGCTTGTGTGTGTGTGTGTGTGTGGTTGCATGTTTGTGTGTGTGTGTGTTTGTGTGGTTGTATGTTTGTGTGTGTGTTTGTGTGGTTGTATGTTTGTGTGTGTGTGTGGTTGTATGCTTGTGTGTGTGTGTGTGTGTGGTTGCATGTTTGTGTGGTTGTGTTTGTGTGTGTGTGTGTGTGTGTGTGCGTCATGTCCCAGGTGAGCCAGAGAAGATAGATCATCTGGTGTTTATGGTCCATGGTATCGGCCCTGCCTGCGACCTACGTTTCAGATCAATCATCCAATGTGGTATGTGTGTGTGTGCCTGCATGTTCACATTACATCTATAAAATCACTGAGAAGATGGAAATGACCAGTATGTGTGTGTGTGTGTGTGTGTGTGGTTCTGTTGGCTGGTTCTCTGTGTGTCTTTAGTGAATGACTTCAGGAGCGCGTCCCTGTCCCTGCTGGGTTCCCACTACAAGAGAGGGCAGGAGGAGGGTGTGGTGGGCAGGGTGGAGTTCCTGCCAGTCAACTGGCACAGTGCCCTGCATGGAGATGCTACGGGAGTGGATGAGTAGGAAAACACACACACACTTTCTCCCTCTCTCTCCCTTCTTGATCTTTTTATATCTCTTCCTCGCGCTCTCCCTCCCTTTCAACACCTTTTTTTCTTCCCCTCTTTTACCCTACGCTCTTTCTCTCGCTCTCTCTTCCCCATTCTCTGACCCTCCCTCCCTCTCTCTCCTTCAATCTCTCTCTCCCTCCCTGTTGTTGTTCTTACTCTCTCTCCCTCCCTCTAGTAATTCTCTCTCTTTTTCTGTCCCTCTAGTTATGTCTCTCTCCCTTTAGCTACGTCTCTCTCTCTCTCTCCCTTTAGCTACTTCTCTTATCTCTCTCCCTTTAGCTACGTCTCTCTCTCTCTCCCTTTAGCTACGTCTCTCTATCTCCCTCCTTTTAGCTACGTCTCTTATCTCCCTCCTTTTAGCTACGTCTCTTATCTCCCTCCTTTTAGCTAAGTCTCTCTATCTCTCTCCCTTTAGCTATGTCTCTCTATCTCCCTCCTTTTAGCTAAGTCTCTCTATCTCTCTCCCTTTAGCTTCGTCTCTCTATCTCTCTCTCTCCCTTTAGCTATGTCTCTCTTTCTCCCTCCCTTTAGCTTCGTCTCTCTCTCTCTCTCCCTTTAGCTATGTCTCTTATCTCTCTCCCTCCCTTTAGCTACGTCTCTCTATCTCTCTCTCCCTTTAGCTACGTCTCTCTATCTCTCTCTCCCTTTAGCTACGTCTCTCTATCTCTCCCTCCCTTTAGCTACGTCTCTCTATCTCTCTCCCTCCCTTTAGCTACGTCTCTCTATCTCTCTCCCTCCCTTTAGCTTCATCTCTCTATCTCTCTCCCTTTAGCTACGTCTCTCTATCTCTCTCCCTCCCTTTAGCTACGTCTCTCTATCTCTCTCCCTTTAGCTACGTCTCTCTATCTCTCTCCCTTTAGCTACGTCTCTCTATCTCTCTCCCTTTAGCTACGTCTCTCTCTCTCTCTCCCTTTAGCTATGTCTCTCTATCTCTCTCCCTTTAGCTACGTCTCTCTATCTCCCTCCCTTTAGCTATGTCTCTCTATCTCTCTCTCTTAAGCTACTTCTCTCTATCTCTCTCGCTCCCTCAATTTATGTTTTTCTTTCTCTCTACTTCTGTCTACTTATGTGGACAGTCTGTACTCGCTGTATGTGTACTCTCTCTGTGTGTGTGTGTGTGTCAGGGACATCCAGAAGATCACCCTCCCCAGCATCAGCAGACTCAGACACTTCACCAACGACACCCTGCTGGATCTGTTCTTCTACAACAGCCCCACCTACTGCCAGACCATCGTGGACACGGTGGCCGCCGAGGTCAACCGGCTGCATGACCTCTTCAAACAGAGACACCCCGGTTTCACCGGAGCCGTCTCTGTTGCCGGACACAGCCTGGGTGAGACCGGAGAGAGAGAGACACGCAGTGTGCTGTTACTCAGTACACACAGACTAGAGTCCAACGACATGCACAGACTTACTACAGAACACGCTCAAATCACTTCAACCACCATCTCTCCCCCCAGGATCACTTATCCTGTTTGATCTGCTGACCAATCAGAGGACAGAACCAGGAAGAGCTGAGAAGGAGGAGGTACTGGGTATTGTAGTACCAGTTGTTTCTATGGATGAAGGTGCTTTGACAGATTTAGATTAGAATGAGCACAGAGACTCCTAGTGACTACAAGTTAAAGGGTCGACCACTTTAGACTCAAGACGTGTGTGTGCGTGTCTGTCTGTGTGTGCGTGTGTGTGTGTGTGCGTGTGTGCTTGCAGTCACCTTGATCGGATAATTAGCAGAGCTCTTAAGAGCAGATTAGTGTCAGCTGGATCACACATATACGTCCTGTAGTGCGTCAACAGTCTGAAAGGGAACCTCCTGGTCCTCTCACTTCCTGCTGTCTGTTTCCTGTCCAGGACCCTGTCTGTGACGAGCCGTGCCCTCTGACCTGTGATGCTCTGGAGCAGGCTCTTATCCAGCTGGGCCTGCAGGAACACCTGGCCACGCTGCAGAGAGAACACCTGGATCTCGACTCACTGGTGGGACACACCACACACACACACACGCTGGCACTCACACACACTCACAACCACACACACAAACACACCCTCGCACACAAACAGAAAAACACTCACACACACACACTTACACACTCTCACACTTACGCACACACACGCACATTTTCTCTACCACATAGGTTTATAAACTCTCTCACGCAAACCCAGTTACACACAGTGTTACTCACGCGCGCATGCACATAGACACCCACACACACGCACACACAAACACCCAGAGGCCCAGTGTGTGTGTGTGCTGACCCTGTGTGGTTGTGCTAAAGGCCCTGTGTCAGGAGAGTGACCTGAAGGACCTGGGCATTCCTCTGGGCCCTCGTAAGAAGATCCTCGCTTTCATCAGGAGGAGGTGCAACATGGAGGTCAGACTCTCTAAAGCTCTGCTTCAACTGGACCTGGAGATACACCTGGTACTGACGCTTTGTGTGTGTGTGTGTGTGTGTGTGTGTGTGTGTGTGTGTGTGTGTGTGTGTGTGTGTGTGTGTGTAGGATGGTCGATCAGGCACTGTACTTCTAGCACCTGGTCTCCAAGCCCCCTCTGATGGCACCTCCCCCTCCGGCAACGATCGCCAGGGTAACCCGTTTCTCTCGGCGACGGCGCAGCAGCGCGAGTACATAAGGGCCCTCTCCACCACCAGTGCTGTGGACTACGAATACTTCGACGTAGGCATTGGACAGGTAACACGCCCGTGCACACACACACACACACACACAGGTGTGCTAGTGGCTGCGTTAGTGGCTGTATGAAGGGCTGTAAAGCCTAATATTACCCCTCCTCCCTTCCCCGCTTCTCTCTACCCTGCTTGCCTGGACAGACCAACGGAAGCATAGCCAAGGGACAGGTCTGTCTCTTCAGTTCATCCAACCCTGAACACACACACACTCATACACTGCTTGGGTTTCCCCCCTGTGATTGGTTGTTGTTCTCAGTCCTGATTGGATGGTCCTTGGCTGTTTGCCTGAAGATCATGGCTGTGTTGTCTGGTCCTTCACTTTCATTGGACAGCTTCCGCAGATGCCGTCTAGCACCACTCACGAGGCCTGGTTTTGCCTCGCTGTCTAAACCTGTTGTTGTCCTGATGGGAGTCTGATCTGTTTGACTCCTGAAGGTTAATGTGAGGCTGTCACTCAAAACTGATTGTAATTTGACTGTAAACAAATAACCTCCTTCTCTCTATGGCCTTCCCTCCTTCCCCTCTCTCTCTCTCTCTCGCTCTCCCTCTTGCTCTCTCTCTTTCTCCTCCTCCTCTCCCCTGCCTCTTGCTCCTCTCTCTCCTTCCCCCTCTCCCTCCCTCCTCTCTTTCTCACCTTAATGTCTCTCCCTCCCTCCTCCCTCCTACGCAGGTATTCCATTAACTACACCTCGAACTGAAACAAATACTATCCAAACCCGACCAGACCTTCTTGAACGTTGGCGTTCCATAACAAACCATCTTAAAGAACATAAAGTTCCCTGGAACATGTCCCACAAGAGGCCCCTCAAAACAGCGCAAGTCCGAACCACCGAACGTACACTCCTATGCCCCACCTTCGCAACGGAGCTTCTACAACATAATCCACCCGGCTGAGGACTACGCACACCACACACACAACACACACACACACACACACACCACACACACACACACACACACACACACACACATCTATCGTATGTGTCCGTACTAAGCGCTACACATAGTCATCCGAATCCTGCGGAACCGTCATCTTAAGGGTTAGCTAAACCCTCCGAGTGCAATAG
>BROE01000008.1:4535040-4546827 GCA_036571765.1 Plecoglossus altivelis | reverse complement strand
GCTGCAGTTTGACCCGGTGGCCTACAGGATAGAGCCCATGATCGTCTCCGAGGACGACCTGGAGCCCATGCTCATCCCCCACCACAAGGGGCGCAAGAGGATGCACCTGGGTACGAGCACGTCTGTCTGACTGACCTGTCTGACTGACCTGTCTGACTGACCTGTGTGACTGTCTAACCTGTCTGGCTGTCGAACCTGTGTGACTGACCTGCGTGACTGTCTAACCTGTCTGACTGTCGAACCTGTCTGTCTGACCTGTGTGACTGTCGAACCTGTCTGACTGACCTGCCTGACTGATCTGTACAACTTTTTTTTTCTCCCTCAAAACATCTGACCAAAAATCCGTTTTTCAACCTTGAAAACACAACATCCACACTAGTAATTGAATGGGTGCTTGGGTGCGTGCTTGTGCGTGTTCCTCCCTCACAGAGCTGAAGGACAGTCTGACTCGTATGAGCACAGACCTGAAGAACAACGTCCTGGGTTCCTTGCGTACTGCCTGGCAGTCTTTCACCCGCCTGCCTACGCCAGCGCTGCCCCCTGTGGACGCAGGCGGAACTACAGAAGACAACATTTTGTCGGAAGGTGAAACGACTGGCTACACTCTCCCTGTGTGTGTCTGCGTGCGTGTGCGTTTGGAATTAGAGCGTGTGTCTCTCCAGATGCGCGTCTAACCCTTTTCTCCTCCTCCTCTCCCTTCTCGTTTGCATGGTCCCTCTCTCCTCTCCTCTGGTTTTACTGTGTTGCTGTTGGTACCTCCCTCCCCCCTTACTCCTAACCCCTGACCTTTAACCTCAGCACCAGCCTCAGCAGCGGTGTCTTCTGCCTCCAAAAGAGGACAGAGTAAGGCTGATATATGGACTAAAATACTGGAGTGGCCAAAAGCCATTAATAAGCTTTACTTCCAAGGTAAGCCAGGAGAGACACAGGCTTCATATGATCGACCACCTAATAACAGAAGTCATCCTAGCCTTCTAACCGTAGCTTAGTTTAGCTAAACCACCGTCTAGCCCTCTGCACGGCAGAACGCTTGCTCTACTGCCCCCCTGTGGCAGGGTGTGGCATGGCAGCCTGTCCGCACTGCTTTTCCCTGGTGACTGCATCCATGCTGTGATGTGCAGCATAGTGTAGCTATGCTGCAAGAGCGTCACGTTTTTGCTCGGCTTCCTTCACCTCCCTCTCCCCTCATCCTTCCTCTCGCATCCCCAGCAGCAACAAGGGGCGCAAGAAGATGCCACTTGGGGTAAACGAGCACGTCTGGTGACTGACCTCGTCGGGAACTGTAACTCTGGTCCTGAATGGAACCTGTCTGACTGAACCTGTCTGAAACTTGACCTGTCTGACTGGTCTAACCTGTCCTGACTGTTGAAACTGTCCTGTCGAACTGTGTGACTGTCGAACTGTCGGACGGTCCCGAACCTGTCTGTCTGACGCTGGTGTGACGTCGAACCTGTTGACTGACACTGCCTAGGACGAGCAACTTTTTTTTTCAGCCTAGAGAGAGGTGACCAAAATCAGTTTTTCATACCTTGAAAACACAACATCGCACATAGAAGAAGGGGTGCATGGGCGTGCTTGTGTGTGTGGTTCCTCCCCACAGGAGCTAAGAAGTTCTGACTTCGTATGAGCACAGACCTGAAGAACAAC
This sequence comes from Plecoglossus altivelis, assembly GCA_036571765.1. NCBI lineage: Eukaryota > Metazoa > Chordata > Actinopteri > Osmeriformes > Plecoglossidae > Plecoglossus > Plecoglossus altivelis. Next base: position 4,545,180 of record BROE01000008.1, on the reverse strand, counting down.
GTCCTGGGTTCCTTGCGTACTGCCTGGCAGTCTTTCCCCCGCCTGCCTACGCCAGCGCTGCCCCCTGTGGACGCAGGCGGAACTACAGAAGACAACATTTTGTCGGAAGGTGAAACGACTGGCTACACTCTCCCTGTGTGTGTCTGCGTCGTGTGTGTTTGGGGAATAGAGCGTGTGTTCTCCAGATGCGCGTCTAACTTTTCTCCTCCCTCCTCTCGCTCTCTCGTTGCATGGTCTGCTCGGATCTCGTCCTCTGGTTTATTGTTGCTGTTGGTACCTCCCCCCTTACTCCTAACCCCTGACCTTTAACCTCAGCACCAGCCTCAGCAGCGGTGTCTTCTGCCTCCAAAAGAGGACAGAGTAAGGCTGATATATGGACTAAAATACTGGAGTGGCCAAAAGCCATTAATAAGCTTTACTTCCAAGGTAAGCCAGGAGAGACACAGGCTTCATATGATCGACCACCTAATAACAGAAGTCATCCTAGCCTTCTAACCGTAGCTTAGTTTAGCTAAACCACCGTCTAGCCCTCTGCACGGCAGAACGCTTGCTCTACTGCCCCCCTGTGGCAGGGTGTGGCATGGCAGCCTGTCCGCACTGCTTTTCCCTGGTGACTGCATCCATGCTGTGATGTGCAGCATAGTGTAGCTATGCTGCAAGAGCGTCACGTTTTTGCTCGGCTTCCTTCACCTCCTCCCTCATGCCTTCCTTCCTCCTCTGCCCTCCTCCAACCAGGACGAATCTCTCTCCCTCTGCCTTTTTAAATCAACTCCACCTGTGTGCTCCACAGCACTGAATGGGAACCGACTGAATATATATTCAGTGATGATTATGCGTTGTTATGCTGGCTCATCAATGGCATCCTGTCAGCTCCTCTCCCCCCACCCTCTCTCCACCCCACCTTCGCCCACCAGCCACGCGTCGTCTCCCCCACCCTCATCTCCCCCCACCCTCTCTCCTCGCGTTCCTCCGTTAAGACCCCCAGTGTCTTCCCACAGGGCTGCTCTCCTTCATCCAAACTGGTCTCTGTCCTTAACATCAGATCAATGTTAGGCCTCTGAGACTCATTTTACGTGTAGCTGCTTGTTATTGGTCGGTGGCTGACCTCCGACCCTCGCCCTCCCCGCCCTCACAGGTGTGCATGAGGAGGCGGAGTCACCTGTGTCTGGGGAGGAAGTGGAGGAGCGTCAGATTAAGGTGGGGATGTTGAACGGAGGGAGGAGGATAGACTACGTGCTGCAGGAGAAACCCATCGAGAGCTTCAATGAATACCTGTTTGCCATCCAGTCTCACCTGTGCTACTGGTGAGCACCAGTGTGTTGTGTGCTGTGCTGTCTGGTGTGGGCGGGTACTTTGGTGAGAAAGAGTGTGTGTTTGAGTAATGTTGTGTTCTTGTGTGTGTGTGTTGTTAATGGGGAGTTTGTGTGTGTGTGTTTGTATGTTGTTAACTGTGCTGTGTGTGTGTGTGTGTGTGCTGTGTGTGTATGTTGTTAACTGTGTGTGTGTATGTTGTTAACTGTGCGTGCTGTGTGTGTGCTGTGTGTGTGTGTATGTTGTTAACTGTGTGTGTATGTGTGTGTTGCTAACTGTGCGTGCTGTGTGTGTGCTGTGTGTGTGTGTATATTGTTAACTTTGCGTGCTGTGTGTGTGTGTGTATGTTGTTAACTGTGTGTGTGTGTATGTTAACTGTGTGTGTGTTTGTGTGTGTGTCCCCACCACAGGGAGTCTGAGGACACAGCCCTCCTGCTGCTGAAGGAGATCTATGACAAACTGGGCGTGGCCTTCGAGCAGCCCCAGCTGTAATAAACACATCAAAGCACTCAGAGCGTTGCCATGGTGACATGTTCCCGCCCGGGTTAGCAGGGGTTAACAGGATTAAGAACGCTTGACCTCACAGTCCTCCGGGTCCAGTCACACACCTGCTTCCTGACCGCCTTCAAACCACCACCACCACCTCCTCCTCCTCCTCCTTCTCAAACAAGATGGCTGCCCACTGGTTTGGTGTTGTAGCTGTTTCCAAACACAAGAACCTCTCCCAGGGGCCCCGCAGGCCCTCAGATCTCATCCAGAGCGGGAGCTGAAGGCCTGGGCTGGGGTTGTATGCTGCTAGGGGATAACGTGAAGCCTGTGTGGCTGGGTGTCTGACACGCCTTTCTAACCATGACCATGCTCTTTTATCCAGATCTCCATTATCTGTTTTTATATCAGATCATATCTTCTTGCTTTGTATTGACTGTATATTCCATAACAATCTATTTATCAACTGGTAATTATGCAGGGCCATAACTGTGGATGTGTGTTTGTATGTGTGCGTGTGCGTGCGTGCGGGTGTGTGTGGTGTGTGTGTGTGTGTGGGTGTGTGTGTGTGTGTGTGTGTGTGTGGGTGTGGGTGTAAGATGCATGTTCCCCGAAGGCCTCTTATGCCAGTCTGTACTTGACCATAAAAACTACAACTCCCAGGATTCCATTGCAATATGACACCATGTTGGAGTCGCTATTCTATGACTGACACAGGAAATGAAGTTTCCCTTGCCTTCTGCTCTTGTTTTATATCAATTTATATGACACGTGTGCAAAGTAGTTTAACTATAGTAAAAAATGGTATCATGTGTCTTTATGGTATGATAAGTATAATATGGAAAAAGACACATGTAGCTTGATAACTAATATAGCTATTTTTTGTGTGAGTGTGTGTGTGTCCCAAGCCAAGCCAGAGTACTGTACTTTAAGACGTATGTGTGCCAACTCAGCCTCGTTCATCATGTTAGGAACAGGGGGGCTCTGGAACAGAAACGTTCCCCATCGTACAGGCCAGTGTTCTGGGTTGGTTTCAGTCCAGCTAACAATCTTTCCCAACCTTGCATGATTTTTATATAAGACTCCATCATGTACCCTATTACTTACTTGGTGTTCTGTTCGTACTTCTGTGGCTGAGTTGAAACACTTCCTGTTGACTGATTCCCTCTGATGTCACGTCCTGTCAGGTAGCTTGAAGGATCATGGCTCACAGGATCAGACTCCCTCGTTAGCTTATGTAACCATGCTCTGCTGCCATTACTTATTACACCCAGCCCATCTCACCCCTCTCCAGCCTCCTCCTCTCCTTCCTTTTCTCCTCCTCCTCTCTTTCATGTTCTCCTTTTATTCTTCCTGTTTCCTATTGTCCTGTTTCCTCTCCTTACATCCTTCCTGCCTCCTTTCCTTACGTCCTTCCTGTCTCCTCTCCTTATATCCTTCCTGTCTCCTCTCCTTACATCCTTCCTGTCTCCTCTCCTTACATCCTTCCTGGCTCTCCTTACATCCTTCCTGTCTCCTCTCCTTACATCCTTCCTGTCTCCTGTCTCCTGTCCTTACATCCTTTCTGCCTCCTCTCCTTATATCCTTCCTGTCTCCTCTCCTTACATCCTTCCTGTCTCCTCTCCTTACATCCTTCCTGCCTCCTCTCCTTACATCCTTCCTGTTTCCTCTCCTTACATACTTCCTGTCTCCTCTCCTTACATCCTTCCTGCCTCCTCTCCTTACACCCCTCCCTCTTCCTTCCCATCTCTCCATGCTGGTCTCCTGGTCTCCTCCCTCCTCTCTAGCTTGACGTCTGCAGATGTGAGAGAGTGTGACAGGTGTGAGTGGGGTTGCTAGAGGAGGGCCAGTGTAGCATGGGCTGTGTGTGTGTTCATCTATTGTGTCACAGTGGATGTCATGTGGAACCACACCCATCTGCAGCATCAGATCTGCTGACTGAATTTACAAGGTTTGAATGGATTATCTTATCCAGGTCTTTGTCCCTGTACTTTGTGTGTGTAAAAAAAAACAATGTACCTATGCTTCATTCTTGAATGCCTGAATGTCTAAAAGATATTGTCTGTAAACCAGACCTTTTGCACTTAAAATAATTTGTTCTAAACCAAAAAAAAGGAAAATATATGAAGCTCAACTTTTTAATTTATACTGCACTATTTATTGTGTGCCACAATAAACCATACTTATGAAGAAACGTGAAATTTATTTGTGTGAATGTTTTTTTTAATCATAATATTTCTGTACAAGGTCGTGGGTTATAGGGTGCTGTAATGTAAACACACCAGCAGGGGGCATGAGTGTAATAGCTTCCCATAAACAAGCAGTTCATTCTAGTGCAACCCTGTTCCTAGACGGTCACCTTCCTGTAGGTTTGCACTCCAACCTTAATCTAGCACACCTGATTCTAATAAAGAGCTGATCAATGCCTTGAATCAGGTTAGGCTCAACTGAGGCTGGAGCCAAAAACCACGAGGAAAAGGTGAGTACGTTTTAAAGAACCGTGTCCTTGTCCTTCCCAAGAGCTCCGTCCCTCTGATATCATCTCAGACTGGCTCCTTGAACCCCCGAGTAAGTCAGCTGACCTCGCAGTGTTGCGCAACACTGTCTTGTCTCTGAGATCGTTCCCTTGCAGACTTTGGCCTCAGCAGCATGGCTGCTCCTGTGAGGAGAACTGCAGCAGGGGGAACCGGAGAACGGCCGGAGAACCAACACGGTGTTTTGCGTCACTCCTCAGTTAATGGGTGGCCAACAAAGTGTACGTTTATGTAAAGAACTTATTGTTAGCTTGTGTGCAGGTGAAATCTCTGTTCAAAGAGACGAATGATCAAGAATCAAGGTCAGCCTGCTTAGTCATCTTAGAAGGTGGTTATTATTCCTGTGTGATGACACATTGTGCGCGTGTGCGCGTGCGTGTGTGTGCGCCTGTGTGTGTGTGTGCGTGCGTGTGTGTGTGTGTGCGTGTGCGTGCGTGTGTGCGTGTGTTCTCATGCTAACGTCGGCTGGCAGCCAGGGGGAGGGGTGCAGGCAGGTTCGTACTGGGTCACTGCAGGTAGAATATGACCAAACAACCAAAGCAGTGTTCCCACTTCTCCTCCTCCTGCTCCCATCATCCCTCTCTCCATCCTTCCCTCCCTCCCCCATCCATCCATCCCTTTCTCCATCCCTCCCCCATCCCTCTCTCCATCCCTCCCCCATCCCTCTCTCCATCCATCCATCCATCCCTCCCCCATCCAGCCCTCCCTTACTCTGTTGTTTGGCTGCTTAACAATGGGGGGGGGAGAGTCTCCCTAGGGAACAATGCCCTCACCCCCTGCCAGGCACCCCCCACCGCCCCTCCTCTCCTCTTCCCTCTCCAACAACCAGAGCTTAGTGGCCTTTAGACCCCCACCCCCATCTCTCTCTTTCTCCCGCTCCCTCTCTCTCCGGAAAGGTTCCGTAATGAACGAGTGGCTGTAATCTGCTCTGCGCAGGAAGGACGGCCCGTGTGTGCTTGTCTACGTTAGAGAGGGGGGGAGGGAGAGAGACAGAGAGAGAGAGGGACAGAGAGAGGGACAGAGAGAGGGAGAGAAAGAGGGAGGGAGAGAGAGAGGGAGGGAGAGAGAGAGAGAGGGAGGGGGGAGAACTCAATTGTGGGAGGGTTTACATGAAGGGAAAGAAAGGACGGGACTGGTGGAGAAGGTGACATGTGATCTGGACTCCAGACAATACAGCATCAGCAGAAAGGAAGAGAGAGAGAGAGAGAGAGAGAGAGAGAGAGAGAGAGACAGTCATCCAGGTGGCAGTACACTGAACCAGGATCAGGTAAATGTACTGAGCTCGGACATTGGGCCGTTGACACTGTGAAGCTGCTGCAGGGAGAGAGGTCAGCCGGAGGGAAGGCTCTGGCAAGAACACGCAGCGCATCTGGAGTCAGAACACACACACACACTCACACGCACACACACACACACGCGCGCGCGCTTACACACACGCTCACACAGCGTTACCATGGGGGCCACTCCAGCAGCCATCGAAGATTGCACATCTCTCCCTGGAGAAAAGCAGCATTGATACGTAAACATCAGGAGAATACTGTGACAAATGATGTTATAGAAGAGAAGACAGCAGCAGCCACGTTCGTGAGAATGCAACAGTCTGCATCCTTGGTTGTGTCTGTGGGTGTTACTGAGAAGTTGCCAGCTGGTAATATGCGAGTGATGGTGTGAGAGAGAGAGAAGGACAGAGAGAAGATAGTATATCCTCTGGGATGAGACTTTCAAACCTAGCTGATAATGTGCCGGTCTGTGATTCCTCACCTACTGTATCAGCATGGACAGGGAGCAGCGTTGACTCCCAGCAGAGTTGGCTAGCAGGTTATTCATGTTGTCGTTAGACTACCTAGGAAATCCTCCTTCAGAATTCTGAAGTAGCCTGCTTCGCTCTACTGCTCCTGTCCTGTTACTGCAGCATGTTTACATCCCCTGGGTTGAATGTGAAGGATGAAACAGGCAGACTGTAGTTCCAGAGGCTGGGAGTGGCAGAGACCCTGGGAAGGCTAGCTGGATGAGGGCCTGGGACAGCTAACAAGCCTAATTAGCAGAGAGGCTAATGCAATGATGGTCAACTGATAAGGTCGTGATGTTATACTGGGTTTGTGCTCAGCTTAGAGTCTCTGATAGAGCCTTCTGGACCCTCTATGGGCAGAGGACTGATGAAGTTGGTGCAGACCTTCTGTCTCCCTATCTCTCTCTCTCTTTCCCTCCCCCTCTACTCTCTCTCTTTCCCTCCCCCTCTACTCTCTCTCTTTCCCTCCCCCTCTACTCTCTCTCTTTCCCTCCCCCTCTACTCTCTCTTACAGTTAGTAAATGACTCAGGTCTTTAATTTGCCCAGCGTATCCCAGTGGGAATTATCTCAATGGTGATGAGTCCCAACTGATCCCTGACGCATGCACACACACTCACACACACACACACTCATACACGCACACTCACACACACACACTTACACACGCACACACTCACACACACACATGTTAAGAGGGATCAGAGAGATCAGAGATGTTTTCATCCAGAATGACTGTGAGGTCTTCTGCTCTGTTGTGGAGGTCAGACCCAGAGAGTCTTGGATTCTGGGGGAACTGAGGGTCTGTGAGAGTCTGTGAGAGTCTGCGAGGGTCGCGAGGGCTGGCGGGGGTCTGTGAAGTCGGTGGAGTCCTGCGAGGGTCTGTGAGAGTCTGTGTGAGTCTGCGAGGGTCTGTGAGCAGCCAGACACCCACCCACAGTTACAGAGAGGTCTTTGTTAAGTTGGTATTCTGTATTTATAAGCCCTCAAACACAACATGTCAACTCCTAGTGCTGACAATGAACCTCACTCACTACTAGCTCCAGCCTTTCGCTCGGTCCCGTGTGTGTGTGTGTGTAGGTGTGAGTGGTGAGGTGTCGAGAGGGGTGAGGTGTGTTGTGTGTGTGTGTTGTGTGTGTGTGTGTGCTGTGTGTGTGTGTGTGTGGTGTGGAGAGTGGTGTGATGTGTGTGTGAGAGTGTGTGTGGGTGTGTGTGGTGTGAGAGTGTGTGTGTGTGTGTGTGAGAGAGAGAGTGTGTGGAGAGTGTGTGAGAGTGTGGTGGTGGTTTTCCAGCATCAGGCAGGGAACGAGGGAGTTGAGCAGCTGGATCCAAGCAGTTCCTCTCTGATCTATTTATAGCTAAACATCGTTTTCATGTTCAAGTGGAACAGAACTGGAGTCTTAGAAACAGCCTTCGCTCCTTGACTGTTCCCTCCATCCTTCCCTTCCTCCCTCTTTCACTCTGTCCCTCCCTCCTTCGTTCTCTCGCTCCCTCCCTCCCCCATCAAACAGAATGACCTGCATTTTAAAGCTCCAGTCATGCTGCAGCTACTGATCTGTTTGTGGGAGGTGGAGGCTGTTTCTCTGAGCGCTTGAGAGAGAGGCAGAGCGAGACGTCAGAAGAATGTTGTGGGGAGAGAATGAGAAGAGAACAGGAGACTTACAGTAGACTGGACGGGTTCTGGTTCTGTGTAGGAGTCCATGTGTTGGCACTATTGTCTATGAATTACGTTCCCATTGTGTTCCTGTATTGTGACACACAATAGCTGGTCTGTCCCCTGCCCGCTCTGACATGGTTTTAGTGTTTCTTAAGCTTTCTCCAACAGACTGGGAGATTGTGTCGAGCCACCAACTTTTCTTTAGTGGTGACAGTTTTCTGTCCTGATTAAACTAAAGTGGAGCTCTCGTTAAGTATGCAAAGTACTTAGATATGCAAAAGAACCCAGTCACGCTTCCTAACTCCTATTTTCACTATCTGTCTTTCTCTGTCTTTGTAGTTTTGTCTCTCCTTATCTCTTTCCCATTCCTTCTCCCTCACTCTCGTTCTCCTTCGTTCTCCCTCTCTCTCTCTTTCTCCCTCCCTCTCTCTCCCTCCCTTCCTCCCTCCCTCCCTCCCTCTCTTTCTTCCTCCCTATCTTACACACACAGACACACACACACACGCTTTCTCCTGTCTGTTGCCCTACAAATGAGCAAAGTAGTGTCTGTGGCCTGGTTGATGTGTGGATAAGGAGACATGGACCATTTTCAGTTTTGTGTTGACGTGCACAAGTGAGTGTGTGTGTGTGTGCATGTGGAAACGAGAGTGCGTGGATGATGTAAGACACTCAAGACCCTGTCCCCAGGGTGATGTAATGTCAGCTGACCTAGTTACTGTCAGAACATAGGCAGAGCACCATCCCAAACACACACACACACACTCACACACATACACACACTCTCTCACACACACATACATACACATACAAGCACACACTTGCTCCACACACTCTAATGCTTTACTCTGTGAAACCACAGCCCCTGCTAAGTGTGTGATGCCTCCCAGAAGAGGTATGAGAACAGCATTACAGCAGTGATATCCTCTATTACCCTCTCCTGTCTCCCTCATCTCCCTTTCTTCCTCTCTTCTCCTCTCCCTTTCTCCTCAATCTTTCTCCTCTCTCTCTTCTCCCCTGCTCCTTCCTCCTCTCCCGCCGCTTCTCCTCACACCTGCTCCTCCCAGCTCCTATCGTCCTCAGGGGACAGTGAGAGAGTGAAATTGTTTGCCAGGAACTCAGTCAGTTCAGAATATCCCCACTAGAGGGAGCCCTCCCATAACACAAACTGTAGCCTAAATCAACGTCGTCAAACAGAGGGGAGAGTATTTAGGTCAGATCAGGCTATAAACGGAAGAATGTAAAAAAAAAGATACAAAACAAGTGTACTTTACAAAGATGCTCGTGACATTGGCGCATGCACGGGGGGTTGTCGAGGGGTGTCATACTATTCCAAAGCCTCCTCTTAAACCCCCGATGCTCGTACTTAGACTTGAATCATCAACAATTCCCCCACGGCCAGTCCCGTTTCGAAACGACCGTTCGGCTTGTCGACCGAGAGAAAAGATGCAAAAACGCGCGTGACCTCCAGAGGGCGCGGAGAGTCTTGCTCTGTATTCATCTCAGCTGGGAACGGTATTTATTGCAGGAAACATAAACACGATGCAGTGTGAGGTCTTGGGATGCTTTGAAGAAACCCCATGTGTGTTCCTGCTGGTTCCAACTGGATCCTGCAGGGGGGGGTTTGAACACGCACACCCACCAGCAGGTCTATATTTGGCCCACAACAAACGCACATGCTACTTTCAGTCAAGTTTTAATTGAATGGAAAGAGCTGTAATGCTCTAATTGGACACGGCCATGTGCGGTTGAAAGGCGTTCCGACTGAACGGCAGACTGGCTGGGATGGCATGTCCGTACGGTCACTCGCTCAGATCATGTGACTCTCTGTGTTGTTTCAGCGAGGCTGGAGTGTTAAAGAAGACAGGCCATATTTGTCTGTTGTGGCGTCTCTGTTCCAGACTGTTCTTCCCTGAGGGCCACACAGGCCCTGGCTGCTAGGTTGGCTCTCTGCTTGTTCTAGAACTGTCTGTGGGTTCCCCACGAGGATTCTGTGTGTGTGAGCGTGTGTGTGTGCGTGTGTGTGCGTGTGTGTGTGTGTGTGTGAGTGTGAGTGTGTGAGTTCTTATGCGTGTTCTGGGTTATTTCTGGTTCCAAAGGAAGTTCTTGCACAGCGGTTGATCTTCTCCTCTCCTGGTCTGTCCTCTCAGAGGGTCTGAGAGAGCACCTGTTCATCTTGCGCAGACAGCTCAAGAACAGAGAAGGAGAGAGATAGAGATGATGTACTGACAGACAGACAGAGAGAGAAAGGTTTGGGGGGGACAGAGAGAGAGGAGTGGAAAGTAGCAATAGAAAGAGAAAGGGGGATAAAGACAGAGAGAGAGAGAGAGAGAGAGAGAGAGAGAGGGAAAGAGGAAGACAGAGAGGA
>BROE01000008.1:4515262-4535024 GCA_036571765.1 Plecoglossus altivelis | reverse complement strand
AAAAAAAAAAAAAACCAAAAAAAAAAAAAAAAAAAGGGGGGGAAAAAAACAAAAGGAATTTTTTTTTCTTAATACGTTGGTTCTGGGGGTTATTTTCTTTGGTTTTCAAAGAAGTTCCTTTGGCCCCAGGCGTTTTGATCTTCCTCCTCTCGTGGTCTGTCACTCTCAGATGGTTCTGAGAGAGCCACTGTTTTACATTGCTTGCGCAGACAGGCTTTCAGTAAACAGAGAAGGGTGAGAGAATAGATATGATGTACTGACCAGACCAGATCAGACAGAGAAGAGAAAGGTTTGGGGGGGAACAGATGAGAAGAGGAGTGGAAAGTACAATAGAAAGAGAGAGGAAGGGAGTAAAGGAAAGAGAGAGAGAGAGAATGAGAGAGAGAGAGAGAGAGAGAGAGAGAGAGAGATAAGAGCGAACTATGTCAGGAATCTCTAAAATGAGCCCTGCCCAAATGTTCTCTGTCTCTGCTCACAGACCTCTAGAGAAATCAGATAAGTCAGGTAGACCTGAGGGACTTTACATGTTCCCTGCTCAGCAAGTATCATGGAAGTCTCTCTTAGTCAAGACTCGTCCTGTTTGGGTACCGTGAACGTGATGGTATCCTACTTACTGGCGTGGGAACCTTCGTTTGGGAAACCTGAATGCTCATGATGCGTTCTCTTCTTCTCATCCATTTCTCTCTTCTTCTTCCTCTTCTCTCTCTCTCTTTCTCTCTGTCTCTATCCTCTTCTCTCTTCTTCTCTTTCTCTCCATCTCCTTCTCTCGTTCTCTCTTCCTTATCTCTCTCTCCTTCTCTCTTAACTCAAGCACTCCCATCTTCCTCACTTCCTCCTCTCTCGCCTTCTTGCCTGCTTCTTATCTGCTGCCCCCTTCTTGTAGTTCTTCTTCACCCGTCCTGTGTGAGCAGAGTAAACAGAGGGTCAGGGTTGAAGCGGAGAACAAAAGGTGGAGGCAGCAGGGCCGGTTCCCTGCTCTCTGCCTCCTTCTCCCATCGTCCCCTTGTTCGCTCCCGGCCTCCACAGAGGATTGGTGCAGTGCACTCATCATTGCATTAGTCATGGTTCATGTTGTTTATACATCACAGCTCCTTTGGCCTAGATAAAGTGTGTATGCATGTGTGTGTCTACGTGTGCGTGTGTGTCTATGTGTGTGTGTGTTTGTGTATGTATGTGTGGCTAATGTGTCTTCTCTCACGTGTGTAGGAGGATGCGTGGTTTGATCAGCGCTGGAAGAGGCCCGTGTGCTTGTGTTCAGTTGTGCATGTACACCCTCGTTAGATGGGAGACTCAATGTGTCAAGTGCATATGTTATGTAAGCCATCCATGAGAATGTCTTACAGTAGGGCTGTGTGTGTGTGTGTATGTGTGTGTGTATGTGTGTATGTGTGTGTGTGTGTGTATGCGTGTGTGTGTGTATGCGTGTGTGTGTGTGTGTGTGTCCACAGGCAGCACACAGTCCCAGTGTTACAGAGAATCCTTGTACACAGTTGATTGTTCACGTTATCACATTCAAGGCCAGTGGACTTTCATGCCATGACAGGGCAGTGAAGGGAGTGGAAGAGCCTAGATAAATGTAACCAAACATCACAGTAAGGCTTTTGTTTCTGTCAACTAGGCTCAGATGCTCAAACCCAATCTGTAATCCCCTGTCCACTGAGATGTGTGTGTGTGTGTGTGTGTGCTGTATGTGTGTGCTGTGTGTGCTGTATGTGCTGTGTGTGCTGTGTGTGTGCTGTGTGTGTGCTGTGTGTGTGCACTGTGCATGTGTGTGTGTGTGCTGTGTGTGAGTGTGCTGTGTGTGCTTTATGTGCTGTATGTGTGCGCTGTGTATGTGTGTGTGTGTGTGTAGCTGGGTAGTGGTTCAGGTAAAGCCAGTTCCTCCATACGTAGAGAGAAGTTCAGACCCTCTGCCCACAGCCCTGCACACATTCCTGAACACCTCCTCCTGGACTCGGGGCACAGACAATCATTTCAAACCTTCTTCTTGTCTTCTTACCCCTCGGTCTCCCCCTTCTCTCTCTCTCTCTTTCACTGTCCCTCTCTCACTCTTTCTCTCATCCTCTCTCATCCTCTCTTTCTTCCTCTCTGTCTTCCTCTTTCCCTCTCTCTCTCTCTCTCTCTCTCTCTCTCTCTCTCTCTTTCTCTTTCTCTTTCTCTGTCTTCCTCCCTCTCTCTCTCCCTGTCTTCCTCTCTCTCTGTCTCTCTCTCCCTCTCTTCCTCTCTCCCTCTCTCTCTCGTCCTTGTCTTCAGGAGACACAAGGGATCTTGCTCTGTCTGACCAAACAAAGTTACCAGACTCTCTTTGAAACAGGAAACTTGAACGAGTAAACCCCTCCCTCCCCCTCATCCCCCTCCTCCTCATCCCCCTCCTCCTTTCCCTCCCTCTAGCTTCGCTGTCTCACAGTTGACTGTCCCTGAGAGGTGAGGAGGGGGGGGGTATGCATACTGGGGCTTGATAAAATGAGTAGACTGAAGAGAGAGATGGAGAGTGAAGGAGAGAGAGAAAGGGGGTTGTGGGAGGGAGCAGTCTGCTAGCCAGCTGATCTGCCTCTGCACACACACACACACAACATGAGGACTAGGGCAGAGAAAGGGCAATATAGAGAACGAGAGCGAGAGAGAGAAGGACTGCTGATGCTTCAGTGATCGGTAATCTGTGAGTCAGTGTTGCGGAGGGGGATATCAGGAGCAGCTTCTACAGCCTCGCTTCCAGTCCCAGTCGCACGGCGGAGCCAGCAATGCAGAAGAGCGGGCTGAGGCGGAGGAGGAAGTGATCAGAGAAGAGACAGCGGGGGATGTCATCACGCCATCAACTTCTCTAGAGAAAGAGTAAAGAGAGAAGAGAAAGAGGCAGAAGGAGTGGAAAAGGGAGCTCAGGGAGAGATAAACAATGTTGTGTCAGTCTCCTCCGGCTGTGGCGACTTGTTTACGTTCTGCGTTCGGACCCTCGTGAGATCTGGGAGCCGTCAACTCCGACGACCCGTTAGAATCTCGCCAGAACCAGAGCGGGAGCGCGGAGACAAACAGATCCCACGCCCAGGTTGAAAAGCTGAGCCAGAGGAGCGGATCAGAACCGGGGTAGAGAGGGCTGGTTGTGCAGGGATGTCGTGGCTCTCTCCGGTTCAGTGGGCCAAGTGGACCTGGTCGGCCGTCACGGGGGGGGTGGAGGACGGGGAACCCAGGGGCAAGGATGACGACAAGTAAGTAGGCTATAGGTGTGTGTTGTGTGGATTGGGTTTTTGGGGTTTATTTGCGTTGTGGGTGTGTTTGTGTAAGGAATCTGTAGCACCGCGATGTGGAGAACAACATGAGAAGAAATCAAGAGAGTTTTATTGATTTTTGTACACGGGTGATGCAACGCGGGAAAAGCAGCCTGTGTGTTTGGGTGATTGTTTGTTTGTGTCTTGTGATCCATGCGCCACCTGGTATATGGCTAGATTGTCGCAGGCAGAAGTTTCAGTCACAACACCACGGCATGTTGCTCCCGTTTGCCCCAATGGCCAGTTGGGGTTCCTGTCGCGTTTGCTGTCACATCACACTCATGCTATAGGACGACAAATCACAGTGGAAGAACCATGTAGTGTCAGAGTGCGTAAGTCGATGTGTTGGTTGTGTGGTGTGTGTTATCTTCTGGTTGTCATGTGTGGATGTGTATGTATGATATAACCCTGCTATCTAGAGAAGTACTGTTTGTATACAGTCACCAGTTGTTAGCCTGGCTAACATTACATGATTTCATCTGCGCAAATTTAAAACTTCAAGACATTTGACACAAGACTGTACTGACACGTATTACATCGGATGCCCCTGTGCATCTTAAAATCTCTTCAAAACAAGCATAAAGTGGCCTTGCTAACTCAGAAGGACATGACATCACTACCTGATATTGTCACTTCACCATCCTAGAGCCTGTTCTTGCTATGATCAACAACTCATTCCCAAATGTTCCTACTCTCTCTGTCTCTCTCTCTCTTAGCTCTGACCTGAAGGAAACTTTGAGACCCCTGAAGCAGAATCTCCAGGGATTCTGAATGACCTGATGAGGCTTGACAACTCCGCCCACGCAGGTGAGTACCACCCCCCACCCCCCTCCTTTGCCCTACCACCCCCTTCCTGCCCTACCACCCCCCTCCTGCCCTACCACCCCACTCCTGCCCTACCACCCCCCTCCTGTCCTACCACCCCTCCTCCTCCTTATTCCGATAACCGACTCGACACGAAGCCTTCGCCATCCGGTTGCCATGGAAACTGGCTGGCGGAGCGAGAGCCTTCGCCGCTCGGATGTAAACGGAGCCAATCCAGAAGTGGAGCAGAGAGGCGCTTTAACGTTTCGTCAGAAACCCAAACCTACAAGCGTACCAAAGCCAGGGCAGGGTGGATTTAGATTAAAAGCACTTGATGTTTCAGTTGATTAAATCTGTATTGTGTCTGGCCTTGACAGTGTCTCTCTCGTCACAGATTCCCATTACATGTGGTCACATGCCTGGATCTGGGTTAATGTGATAAATAAAACATCATTAGAGAGATGGATTCATAACAAAGTAGTCTATAGTTAGACTGTACCTCAGAACAGGCTGTATATAACTACCAACCACATGTCGCATATGCTTTGACTGCTTACTGAGATTCAGATTAAGATCCTACTGGCCTTCTCTCCTGTGCTTTTCTCTCCATTTTCTCTCTCTTTTGCCCATCCCCATTCCTCTCTCTCTCTCTCTTTCCCACTCCCTCTCTCATACCATTCTTGGTCTATCTCTCTCTCTCTCTCTCTCTCTCTCTCTCTGGCTCTCTCTTTCTCTGTCTCTGCCTATGGCTCTCTGTCTGTCCCCCTCCCCTCTTTAGTTAGGTGGTTAAAGTGTAATTGAGGCTGGTGTTTTCTGGTTGCCTAGAGACAGGGTGGAGTGTGTGGTCAGAAGGACAGGGTGCAGTTCCTTCAGCTGCACTCCCATTCCCCCTTGAGGGATGTGTGTGTGTATACACAGAGTAGTGACGTTAGAGAGAGGAGAAGAAGAAAAGGGAGAGAAGGGGTTAGAGAGAGAGGAAAAGAAGAGAGAAAAGGAGAGAGAACTGGAAAGGGAGAGAGAAAGAAATGGAGAATGAGAGAGACAGAGAGAGAGTGAGAGAAAGAGACAGAGAGACAAAGAGAGACAGAGACGGAGAGAGTGAGAGAGAAACAGAGAGAGAGAGACAGAGAGACAGAGAGACAGAGAGACAGAGAGACAAAGAGAAAGACAGAGAGACAAAGAGAGAGACAAAGAGAGAGACAGAGAGAGAGACAGAGAGAGAGAGAGAGACAGAGAGAGAGACAGAGAGAGAGAGTGGGGGGTGTTCTGTGTAGTTCTGTTATTTTGTGCTCCTGGGTGTGTGCCGTGTGTACAACAGTAAGCTCTGTGTGTCAGAGCTGTGTGACTCAGCAGTCCAGAACAGGCTGCTAACTCTCCATTGCCACATTGTGTTGTTCCCTCTGCTGTAAGGGAAGGGGGACACAGGATGTAAGACACTATTCTAAGTGTTCCGACAGGAAGTACAGAGACCATTGTAAAGGTTCCAACGGGAAGTGTTATTCAAGGAGAGGGTGTTGTGGAGTTCCTACGCATTCGTTGAACATGTCTTTAAACAGGGAAGGAACAAAAGATGGAGAGAGAGAGATTAAGAGAAGGAGAGATGGTGAAAGAGAAACGGACAGAGAGAAAGAGATAGATATAGAAAGATAGGGAAAGACTGGGAGAGAAAGAGAGGAATGGAGGAGTTCAAGGCTAGAATGACTTGTTTACTACTTTCCACAGGTGACAGACAGCTGACTCCCCTCCCCTTCCTGGACAAGAACTCCAATCAGGATGCCTGCCCTGCCTCGAGCCAAGAGGTCGACACCCTCAACAATCTCAACAGCCCCGCCCCTTGTCAGAACAGATTTGCACGGGACCAGAACCTCAACCTGAACCTGAGCACCAGAGTGAATCCCATGGAGGACCTCTCGCTGCCCTCGCCCCCCCAGCCGCAAGCGCCTCGCCCCCCCTCTCTGTCTGTCCCCTCCCCCCTGACCAGACCCGATCCTTCGGAAGTGGACGATCAGGCCCCCGTCACCCCTGACCCCAGCCCTGACCCCAAGCCGACCCACAACCTCGGGATCGACCCTGACCTCAATGGCAACCTGACCTCCGAGTCCTCGCCGTCCAGCGTCGAGACGCCGTCTCACCGTGAGGAACCTGACGACTCAGAGAACCAATTGACTCCGAGGACCGGCAGCAACATCATTACGTGAGTAACCCTACAGAGATTCAATCAGACACACACACACATGTTGAAAAGACATTTGAATTCAGGTTTTGCATTGAGTCAGGCCTGTGACTGCTCTGAGAGCACCCTGCCCAAGCCCTTGTTTCGACTCACACTATAACCCCCTCCCCCCCTGGTCTGCACCTACTCACCTCACCTCCCACTCTACACACAGTGGGGACCTTGTCTCTTTCTCCTTCAATCAACCCTGTCCTGCTGTGTCTCCCTCCTCCTCCTCCCTCCTCCTCCCCCTTCCTCCCTCTTCCTCTCCCCCGTGTGCCTTCAGGACTGCTGAGCAAGTGCGTTTCCTCTGTGTGCTGTTGTAAGTACAGTAGAGCTATATGTGTGTGTGTTTGAGTGTGTGTGTGTGTGTGTGTTTGTGTGTATGCTTGTGTGTGTGTGCAAGTGCCTGTGTGTTGCCTCCCTGGCTTGATGTCCCTTCCCCCATTAGTTCCACGTGTTTCAGCAAGGCTTGATACTCAGACCCAAAACCTGTTACATCATCGTCCGCCTGACCCCGACATCCTTCCCACTGACCTCATGACCTCATCAGGGAGGTAGAGGAGGGAAAGCAGAAAGGAGAGAGAGAGTGAGAGAGAAAAGATGTTTTCACTTCAAGTTTTTTTTTTTTTCATTTTATTTGCCACACACTCACTTCCACATGAATCTTCCCTGCCTTGTATTCTCAGTGGGCACACAGTCTAGTCTCCTACATACAAACACAAACACCAGGCAATTATCCCAGAGGCCCAAAGCTCCATTCTTCTCCAGATCCT
Organism: Plecoglossus altivelis; assembly: GCA_036571765.1. Lineage (NCBI taxonomy): Eukaryota > Metazoa > Chordata > Actinopteri > Osmeriformes > Plecoglossidae > Plecoglossus > Plecoglossus altivelis. Next base: position 4,527,969 of record BROE01000008.1, on the reverse strand, counting down.
GTGTCTGTTAACCCTGCCCACTTCCCGCACAACCCCTGCATGTCAAAGACACAAGGATAATTAGCCAACAGGTAACACCTGTGCCAGTTAGCCCCGCCCTGGCTCTGTAGCCAGAAGCCCCTCCCACTTTCTCTCCCTTGCAGCTGAGCCCACAGTATACACCCCCCCCCCTCCATCCACCACGCATTCATACCTGCTAATTCTCAGTCAGCCTCTTTTTGTTGAAGTATTGGGTAACGGCAGCAATGTGCTTCATTAATCTCCTTTCGGCCGTAGCTCTGCCATTTGTCAGAGTTTCCGAGCTCACAGCCGCACTCGGCAACGCCATGAGGTGTGACTCCTCGCTGTCCCTCCTGCTCTCTCCTGACGGGTTTACACCATCTCACTCCTTTACTCCGTCACCACTGGGCTGGTCCGGTCCCTATGGAGTACAGCCAGCACACACGCACACACAACCACGACTGATCAGCTATGAGCTGGCTAGGTTTAGCGTTGCTGTTGTTGTTGTTGATGTTGATGTTCCTCTTCCTCGTCAACAGGAACTCTTGTAAAGTAAACAGGAACCCAGCTGTCCAGCAGGACGTCGGTGGAAAGGTAAGAGTTCTGATTGTTCCTTAGAGCAGCAGACCATTTCACTTCAGTTCCGAGACCCACTAGAGGCTGTGGTCTGTGTGTGTCTGTGTGTGTGTGTGCGCGTGTGTTTTGTCTGTGTATGTGTGTGTGTGTGTGCGTGTGTGTCTGTGTGTGTGCAGGAGGGGGATCTTCGTGAGGGCCACGCCACAGATGAAGAGAAGCTGGCAAGCAGTGTTGGTGTCAGAACAGACAAAGACCAGAGCAGTAAGACTTTTGACTCTCTCTGTCCTTCCTCTATCATCTCAGTTCTTCCTGGATACTTTCTGAATACTCTCTACGCACTGTTTGTGTACCCTCATCATAGTGTATACTTTACACATACTTGATCCATGTGTTATACTTTACATACACTCTGTAGGTCATTTCGGAATACTCTCTGAGCACGCCACACTTTGTATTTCCATTCGCCACGTGCTGTCTATGCACTATCAAGGCCTGGTGAGTTGAATTCACTCCCAGTTCTGATCCAGTCCTTCCCTCCGGCCTGGTACGAAGGACGGGCATGTCCTCAAACAGGGACAGCCTGTGGAGTTCAGATACAGTAGCTATTTGTTTCGACTGTACTGTTTCCCTGAGGCTAATCAATCACCCGTTCTCCATCAGTGTCAAACTGGGCGAAAAAAGGTCATCTTTGTCTTTCGCACACACGCGCTGAACGAACGCAAACACAGCGATCAATGATTCGCTACTCTCCCCAGAGTCGGGGCTCGGTGTGACTAACTGGGATGAGCCAGACATGGGGGCGGGGCGAGGCGAGGCGAGGGGGCGGGTGTGGTGGCAGGGCCCAGATCAGGACCAGGGCTGGCTCTGAGCAGGGTGTGTGGATGAGAGCAGACAGACGTGTGAATACTGTAGATCCGTGATGCCGTCAGGCAGCAGGAGGACCAGCAGTAGCTGCCCTCCTCTCTTCTTCATGTTGTGGTTAGGAATAACGTCACATCATGTGGGGATTACATACACACACTGCCCTCTGCTGGTCATTTATCTGCAAACCAAGACAACTAACTGTTCGGTAACAATTATGTTCAGTAATAATACAATTTTTTGATTAAATAATCCAACGCAATCCATACAAATCCATAACTGAGGGTCATTTGTACCTCAGACCTTGTAGTCAATTGCTCTACACCTGCATATGCCTTAATCCTGCTAGTTGAACACATGTATAATCTAGGAAGACACATTTAGACATATTTCCAGTAACAATATAATGAAAGACGGAATTTTATGTTTTACTGTCAATCTCTTTTACAGAGCCAGAGAGTTGTGCATCTCTCAAAGCAGAAGAGTCCGATTGTTGTTCCATGGTGAGTATGCAGTATCTAATCGCGCCTCTAGGTGGAGATAAATAACCTTTCCAGTGCTCTTTTTGACAGATGTAGTTTGCTTGTCCATGCCACAGATAAGTGGTCAGGGTGTGTGTGGTGTAATATGCCAGTGGGGCATTTCCTTAGGTGACAAAGAGATTAGGATTATACTCCAGGAGATTAGATCATGACTAGCAATGGTTATAATCCCAGGAAGGGTAAGAGGTGATAACTGGGGGAGGGGGGTTAGGAGAGATGTTGACAGCATGAGTAAAAAAAGAGAGATTAATTGAGGGGGAGGGGATTGAAAGAGAGATGTGAGGGGAAAAAACGGAATTTGAAGACTACAAGCGTCACTCCTTTGAAGCTCAATGGTGGATTGCATTCAAGTGATGTGCTAATGCGGTGCCTTGTTTTCTGCGCTGGTCTCCCACTCACTCCATCCTGATCAGTACGAGGAACCCTGTAAACTGAAGGATGCCAGTCTGTCAGGAAGTGACACGCCGAAGACAGGAAGTCAGGTCTTAGACTCCATCTGCATCAGCGAGGCTGAGAAAACAGCCGTTCTCACCCTCATCAGGGAGGAGGTACTAAAACAAAACTCTCTCACACACACATACACACACATACACACACATACACACACATACACACACACATACACACACGCACACACACACACTGCTATGTTCATCACAGATGTCTCCTGTTAGATCATCACCAAGGAGGTCGAGGCCAGTGACTGGAAGAGAAAGCACGAAGAAAGCAGGCAGGAAGTCCACGAGATGAGGTACCTCGGAACGTTCTAGAACAACGTTCTGTTCTCCCAAACACACGTGGTCGATGTTTCAGACCGCTAGATTTTTCTATAAACAAATGAAAGGAGAGGTGTGTCTGTTGCGCTGGACAGTCTGAGCTGATGTTTGGTCGTCCTCCTCTTCTGTAGGAAGATTGTGGCAGAGTATGAGAAGACTATCGCTCAGATGATTGGTGAGTGCTGATGCTTCTCACAGTGGGCAGGTTTCACCCTGGACTTTTTAAGGCTGTTTACAGATTATAACTCTGACCTCTTCTGGCATTTTGTCTTTCTCTCCATCTCCCTCTCTCCCTTTCTCACATTTCCACACTACCTCTTTCTCTCTGTGTCTGTCTGTCTGCTTGTCTCTCTCCCTCCCTTCCTCTCTGTCCTCCTCTCCCTCCCTCAGAGGATGAGCAACGTAACAGCATGATCCACCAGAAGTCTCTTCAGAGTGTGATCATGGAGAAGGAGTCTGCCTTGGGGGACCTCAACTCAGTGGAACGCTCTCTGTCCGACATGTTCCGCCGCTACGAGAACATGAAGAGCACTCTGGAGGGATTCAAGAAGGTGTGTGTGTGGTGGGGTGTCAGGGGTCAAAGGGCATCAGATCACAGTGAGAGGGTGCAGGAAAAGTGTGGTATTTTGTCCTGCTGTTGTGCTGGATGCTGAGTCGTGCTGCGGAATGTCTCCCTGCAGAATGAAGAGGTGCTGAAGAAGTGTGCCCAGGAATACCTGGCCAGGGTGAAGCAGGAGGAGCAGAGATACCAGACCCTCAAACTCCACGCTGAGGAGAAACTAGACAAGTAAGACCAGTAGCAAGCACGCAAACTGTCTGCTCTCCTCTCTGGAGTGGTCTAAACCCAGAGCTGCCAACTCTCACACGCTAGCCTGTGAGATACACCTAATTTGATTGGCTCCGCAGCGTGTGGAACCAATCGAATGCGTGCGAGTTGGCAGTGCCGCTAAACTACTCCACGGTAGAACAGTGGATGGAAACTCTCTCACGCTGGCCCTCTCTGGCCACGCCTCTTCTTGCATGGCAGGGCCAATGAGGAAATAGCCCAGGTGCGGACCAAGGCGAGCTCAGAGAGTGTGGCTCTGACGGCCAGTCTGAGAAAGGAGCAGATGAAGGTGGAGTCCCTGGAGAGAGCCCTGCAACAGAAGGTCAGACGTCAACGCACAGACAATACACCCTGACCCTACGCACAGCGTGCTACACGCACTGCTAACTAACACAACTACTGCGTGTAGCAGTAGACATGCTAACGCTACACAAGCTTAGTCGTATGCTACATACTGCACTCTGCACAACATGCTAATCCTGACCCAACAGTACATGCTAACTGACAGGCCTCCAGCTGTATGCTAAAGTGAAATCTCCTAACCATCTCCAACTGTCATCTTGTCGTCCCTTCGCAGAATCAGGAGATCGAAGAGCTCACAAAGATCTGCGACGAGCTCATCGCCAAGATGGGAACATCCGACTGAGGGATTCCATGAATTCCCCCAATCAACCAATCCGGACCTTTGTAGCCTTGCCAACAGCCTATAGCGTTCTGCTCTGCATGCATCCAGCCAATGAGCAGCTCTGCCCCCCCCCTGCTGTGAGCCCGCCCTCAGGATGTTGCTGCTTAACTGGTACCCCTCAATGAGCACATCTTATAGAGCGCACCTTGTCCACATGCACCAGATATTGCACTAAGTATTTAATTTAAAACAAGATCTATATAACATGTGGATCCTTCTTTTCCTTCACTTTGGGAACGTATTGCAGCTTCGCACACAAAATAAACCTGTCTGGGTAAAATACTCATATATCGCCAGTGTAAATAGTTATATTCAAAACCCTCGCTGATTTCTCCTCCCACAGTATAAACACGATACTAGCACCCTTGGGCCGTAGTCGTCATGGCTTTGCATACAAGCGCTTCAAATAAATGTAACTGACAATGATTTTATCTGTACAAAAAGGTTCCCCGCACCTGCTACAATATAACGGTCATTTACTGCACAGGGATGGAAGACTTGGGGCGAGGCTGGTGGGCGTGGCCGCATCGAGAGCGAGGTCAGGGGGGGGGGAGGTTCTTGAAAGAAATACTGTGGATGACTTTGACTAACCTGTGAGGCCTTGTGGTGTTAGAAACTGTGTTCCGTCCTCCCCTGGTTACTGGTTTGCCGTGAAGCCAGAATAGCTTCTGTACACGTTTTGGGATTTGCACATGACTTTTGAACTTTGTCGGTTGTAGACGTCATTGACCGGTTATAGTGAAATGTAATCACCGACTGGAAGTTTAGACCAAGATTTATTTTGTGTGTGTGAATGTGTTTGGAAGAATTGTCATTTGGAAGAATGTTTTTTTTTTTTGCTTTATGGATCTTGAAACAGGCCGTTCCTTAAACGTATACCTTTTAGTTTTGAAGGGGAGACGAGCTGGTCGTTGAAAAATCGAATTTGTTACATGCCAACTGTAAAAAAAATTTAAAAGTTCAGCTCTGTGAACTAATACCATGCCTGTTCATTCTTCCAGGCAATATCACGTACCAACCTAGTAGCTCCAGCAACAACGATCATGTTTGTATTAGAAAATGTATAGTTTATCATTCTGTGACCTTTTCTACAAAGACGATATGTACCTGTGCTGCAAATTCAGAAGAAGCACATTCTACAGATCTGTTGACATAGTGTTTTGTTTAACGTTTGCAGAGTGTGTACCTTTTTGCCTGAATAAATATGAATAGTCGCGAGTGAGCGTTGCCGTGTTTGTGTTTGCTGTCTGTGTTTGCTCAGTGACTGCTCTGACTGTACTGACTGCAGACTGCTCTGACTGTTCTGACTGTTCTTACTGCTAACTGTGCAGACTGTTCTGACTGTTCTGACTGTTCTAACTGCTAACTGTGCAGACAGCAGACTGTGCAGACTGTTCTTACTGTTCTAACTGCTAACTGTGCAGACAGCTGACTGTGCAGACTGTTCTTACTGTTCTTACTGCTGACTGTGCAGACAGCTGACTGTGCAGACTGTTCTTACTGTTCTTACTGCTGACTGTGCTGGATTGGACTTCCTAGCAAACCGCTGCTTGACTACGAACGACAAACTTGACATCCCAAGGGGAGACAGACCTGTTGGAGTCAACGAGTGTGTCAGCTTTATACCACTAGCCGTACACACACACGCACGTACGTGCACACACATTCACAAACACTGTCTCTCTCTCTCTCACGCACACACCCTCACTAAGCTGGAGATAGGACGTGTGTCATGAGTGTGTGACCTTGAGGTTGGGGAGGCAGAGACGTCCTGTGTTGTCTGACTAGTACAGCAGGACGCAGGTGATCCATGCTGGCTACCATGACGATGTGGTCGTTCTGAAGTGTAACAGAAACCCACCCCCCTTCCCCACCCCCCGGTCCATTGTCCCCCATCCTGATAAAGATTGACCCGTTCTCCACTGTCCTTCGAAGCTCAACGTGGAACCCAACACCTCTGTGGACATCCTGGCCCCTGGTTCTGACGATGGCCCTGTTTAAGCTTGCAGCAGGTTAAGTCCATTAGCAAAGTGTGCTGGCTGTGCAGCAATGATTGGGATTAGATCTTAAGACCTTAATTCCATCATTTGTTCTCCAGACTGACCCTCTTCTCCTCCACCGCCTCCTCCACCCCCTCCTCTCCCTTCTCCCCTCCATCTCGTCGAGCTGTGGGCTCCCAAACCTCATCCGCTCTTCCAAGCCTCCAGTGAGTCTAACCGCCATGAAGACCGTTCTAGTTCTGCTGCTGCTGGTGACCCTAGCCTGCCACAGTAAGTCTCACCTTGGCACAGGTTGGGTTTGGGCTTGGGTGACTGTGAAGAGGGGGGGTAACAGAGGGTCTATCGTTAGGACAAGAGTTGGCAGTCGAGGGTGGAGATATCTCGGAGAGTGGTCCGGTGGGAGGACCTCCGGTCTGAGGGGTGACGTTGGGTTTGTTTGAAGGGTCTGTGTGTGTCATCGCTGGGTCAGGAGGATCCAAGCTGGTGCCTTATGCTGGGGGATGTTTGGTTCATTCAAGAAACAGCAGGATGCAAAATGATGACAGATCTTTCCTCTTTCACAAGCTAAAAATGCTGAGTGGTTAGACTCCATTCAGAGGACCGCATGTTGTGTGTTTGCCAGTAACGACTTGGCTTTCATTCTCTAATTCGTTTTCTAGACGTGTATGTTCCAAGAACTACAGACTCCCTATCTTCTACAGCTGTTCTGTCTTTATCCCATCCTTTCTCCTCTGCATTTCCATCTTTCTTCTTACTAATAAGCTGTTGAAATCATGAAGGAGTGCATTTAAAAGTTAAAGGGGACGTTTTGGTTTCATACATGTTGTAGTAAGGAAATTGAAAGCAAAGTGTTGCTGTGTATTATGGAGCAGAGAGCTTACTAACAGGCTGAGAGTCTGACAGCTTTGTTGTGGAACAGAGGTCTATCAGGTTAAAGCTACGTTAAGTCATCCTCATGTCTGCTAACTTCAAACTCAAACTGGGGTGGGTGGAAGTGTGCATATGTGTGTGAGTGTGTGTGGGGGGGGGCGTATTTGTGTGGAGTGTGTGCTTGTGTGAGTAAGTGTGTGTGTCGGGTGTGTGTGCGTATGTGTGTGGAGTGTGTGCTTGTGTGGTTTGTGTGTGTGTGTTTGGGGTAGAGGGTGTCTATGTGTGTAGAGTGTGTGTGCTTGTGTGGGGTGTGTGTGCGTGCGTGTACGTGTGTGTGTGTGGGGGGTGTGTGTGGTGTGTGTGTGTAAGTGTGCGTCTGTGTATGTGTGTGTGCGTGCATGTGTGTAAGTGTGTGTATGTGTGTGTGTGTTGTAGAAGAAGAACATTCCGCTAAGTCTCGTCTCAGGTTCTCTCTCTTGTTCCGTCTGCCAAGGCCACGCCCTCAAGTGTCACACGTGCGTTGCGTCCAATGATGATGACTGCAACAAGCAGGGCTCCAGCTCTTGCCCCCAGTATGCTGACGCCTGCTCCACCATCACGGGACCCAGTGAGTAGACACACACACGGACACGCACGCACACACACACACACAGGTACACACACACACCACAAAGGCATACACACACAGGTACACACACACACCACAAAGGCATACACACACAGGCACACGCAAACACACACACATACATATAGCTATTAGGCTAACAATGAATTAATCAAGCAGGTTATGTGGTGCACCAGTGGTTCGAATGCAATTTGATTTAACCAAGAGTTTTCTTCTCTTACTGTCGCCCTGCATGGCAACAGTATGTAATACTGTCGCCCTGCATGGCAACAGTATGTAATACTCTCCACAGACACTAGAGGCCAGGCTAAAGCCTGGGAACAGCAATTCCTCAAGACAGATTTACTGAAAAGACCAACAGTTTTCCAAACAAAATGCGACAAATTGATATTTCTTAATTCTCATTTTTCAGCAATTTCACTCGTTTCTCTGTGGCCAATTAAGAACCTTAGTGTGCGCGTGTGTTTGTGATGACTTGGACGCAGCTCTCTTCCTCTCATCTTCTGGGTAACTGGATGAACTCCCAGAAGCTCTTCGCAAACCACAGGCCTCGCTGAGAGAAAAAGAGAGAGGGGCGGACGAGGGCGAAACCGCAGAAGTTTATGTTCAAAAACCCCACAAATCCTCCAGAGAAAAGAACCCTTGAGATGAGTGTGGTCTCTAACCCCCGTCCCTCCTTCTCGTGTTTCAGACACAGTGATGAAATCCTGCTCCTACAAGGCGTTCTGCGAGAAGGGCCAAAACTCCAACTCCGGATCCAAGATGGAGTGTTGTTTCACTGAGGACTGTAATGGGCCACACAAGAGCCACAGCCATGGGGAGAACCACAACGCCGCTGGGGCCCTGGCTTCCAGCCCCGCCCTGCTCCTGGGGGCCCTGGGGCTGCGTTTGGCCCTTAACAGGGTGTAGCCGCTCCCTTACATCACCATGTCTGTCTGTCTCGCCCTCCTCTCTGCTCCCTTCTTATGTGTCATTGAGTCATTCTTTCACTTCTCCACCCGACTACTCTTTCTGTTTCTCTATCTGTCTCTCCATTCATCCATCCATCCATTTGTCCATCCTTTCATCCACATATCCCACCATTCATCCACTCATACAGTCCTCCCCTCCTGTGTGTTTAAACTCGTGAGAGGGTTTGGTGAACGACGCTTCGTGACGTGGTGAAGCAGGGATCCGGTTTTTAGATACATGTCCAATAGGTTGGGGTACGGGGTTCAAGGGGGGGAGAGGGGTCGAGTGTAAAGCCTTGTGAAGGCAGGGAGTCAACATGAGTAAGGAGGGGGGGGTAAGAGGTGGGGAGGGAGGGAGGAATGACCGGTCTAGGAGAATACATATTTCTTTCTTCATTAATGCAGTCATTTGGGATTTGTCCAGGGGAGGAGGGGGGATTTGTGTAGTGGTTATCCTGGTCGGTCCCTGGCTGGTGTGAGCCTGGGTCCTCACTGCCTCACTGGCAGGGCTTCAGTCACTGTCAGACCGTACCATCTCCACACAGCCCCACAGCGGGTCTGGCTGACTGCTAGCTGACTTGTACACACTGCCGTGTTTGATGTTATCAGAAGGAGACTGCTATGGTCTCAGTAGACTTCAGGGTGCATGGGGGTGGGGTTAGTGCTGAGCTTGCTCTAATTGGAGGATACTTCCCTTAGCAACAGAAGAACGCTCGCCAGCTAGATCGGACTGTTTAAGACACTCAAAATGGCCCAGAGAGAAAGTATCACTTGCTAACCTGTTAGCATGTAACCTGCTATCATGCAGATGTTGTGCCCATACGCTTCTGTTTGAATAAATTTGCAATTACACCCTTTAACTTCGCCCCTGTGATTCTTTCTTCCTGTGTGTGTGTGTGTGTGTGTGTGTGTGTGTGGGTGGTGTGTGTGCGTGTGTGTGCGTGTGTGTGTGTGGGAGTAGGATGTGGAAACCCAATCACCTCTTGGTCCCTCTCTGTGCCATGTGCCTTACTTGTCAGCCACAGAAGGTGAGCTCTCCACACTAGTGATCTGCTACTTGCAAGTGGTTAACCAGTCTGGGACCTTGAGGCATAAGAAACACACAAACCTGACTCTATTACTGGCTTACTTACACACACACACACATACACAGACACACACACACACAGACACACACACACATAGACACACACACACACACACACACCTAGTCTGAGAGCGAGCTCTTCTGAACGTCCTGTTTGCTCCTGTCAATAAGATCTGGCCCGCGTAGATTGACTGTATATTTGTGGAACGCACAGGTCCTGTCTCAGGGGTGGTCTGGCTGTGTGCTCAGAGCGATCTATTGTTTGTGTGTGTGAGTGATTTCATGGTCTAGACTCTGACGATATCAGACAGGTTTGGTGAGATCAGTCAATCCGGTCTTACGAAACACAGAGGGACTCAGATTCATGACTACACAAAAGGCAACAGGCCCTTTATGTCTCACGCTACAAACACCGAGAAGAGACCAAAGAGATTCACCGGCAACTGCTGTTCTGTTTCTCATTTGGGACTTCTTAAATGAATGTGCCCACGTGCTTGGAATGTAAATGTTAGAAATGGAACGTGCGGGTTTAGTCCTCATTGACCTACTTCTCATGAGACTGTGCCAAATAGATGAGGTAAAGAAACTAAGAACATTTAATGTCTTTGTATTGCATCAGGCTGTTATCTAAAAACAATTGGCCACTCGACTTCTGTATACTGATAAGAGAATGTCATCATGCCAGACAGTTTAAAAAAATATATTATTCACTATGGACCGTCATAATGAATCGAGGGGCTAAGTGTGTTAGCTGCCCTCGGCTCTTCTTGGTTGACAGATTAAAAAAAAACAGAGCAAAACAGATCACATCCGGGGTTGGTTTATTCTAATCGCCAGCCCTTCTACCCGGAAAAAACCTAGACAACTTTCCGTGGCTCGACCAGGCACAGATACATGTCGGAAACATGTCAGGGCACGGAATGGGAACTATTCGTTGATGTTTCTACTAAAAGGTTATCTTTATCATGTGACCGAGACGCGTACTATAGAATTAGTATTTTTAAACACTTCGGTTTATTGGGTTGCGGCTTACAAGGCAACCAACAGAATTTCCGAAGCGGGTGAGTTTGCGCTTGAGCATGTGCGTGCGTACGTGCGTGCGTGTGTGAGTATGTATGTATGTAAGTGTGTGTGTGTGTGTGTGCGTGCGCCTGTGCGTGCGCGTGTGTGTGTGGGAGAGTGGGTGACTGTGCGTGTTTGTTTGTTTGTTTGTTTGTTAACGGCATATGGAAAAGCATGCACCTTCCTCTATGTGGGTTGTGTGCAGCTGGTGGTGTTTCAGGTCATCAGTGTGCTCATGCGTCTCCAGTAGGGTTACGGGGGCGGAAGATGGGGTTCATTAAAAATGAGAAAGCTGGGATCCCACCCAAATACGGTCCATTTGGCTCGTGATGTTGTTTAGGGAGAATGGTCAAATATAGCAGCTGTGTTGCATTGTTTCAGCTAGAAATGTACGTGTGGATATTACTTTTGTGGACCATACGGATCCAGGATCCAAACTCTGATTGAGGTGGTCAGACGTCCCATGCGATGCCTGTTAGAAATTGAGACCAGAGTTATTACCCGTCTGTCAGCGAGACCAAAATGACATTTAACTGTCACACGTAACCGCTGCTGGTGTGATTCAAGCTGATTACCAGATAACCAGAGCGTCAGGATTCGTATCTGTCTGTGTTCTGTTTGTAGTTATCCAAAGTTTATGGTTGATAAAACAAACCGACTCTCGTTGAGAGTCCAGCTGTGTCTGGAGAGATTTTAATGGCGACTATGTCATAGGATTGACAGCTCAAAACACTCTGTTTGTACTTTGTGTATAACATATGCCAGCCTTCATTATCATGGCTTTATCTTTGCTTGGTCAAGCTTTCACTCGCACTGTTTCGCTTCACCGTATCAAAAAAATCAATCAGCAATCTCTCTTCTGATCTTCGGTTCAAGATCAAATCTTGTAAGTATTTTTCGTCTCTCCTTTTCCCTACCTCCCTCCTGTCCTCCCCCTCCCTCCTGTCCTCCCTCCCTCCTGTCCTCCCCTCCCTCCTGTCCTCCCTCCCTCCTGTCCTCCCTCCTTCCCTCCTCTGGCCAGCTGAAATGTGCGTGTCTGCAGATCTGTAGTGCAGTCTGTAATTTCTGGCTGTGGTAGAGTGCTCAGCTCAGACTGGGTCTGCAGGGTTAGCCTTGGTGCCTCAATAACGTCACATGAAAAACTGCTGAGTGTGTGTGTGTGTGCCCGTGTGTGTGTGTGTGCCCGTGTGTGTGTGCGTGTGTGTGCCCGCCTGTGTGTTCAATAGTGTATCTCCCATCTCCCAGATGTTGCCCTAACTTGTTTGTTTTCAAACCACACCATTTTCTTTCTCTCTCTCTTCCTTCTCTCTCATCTCATCTCCTCTCTCTCCCTCCCTCCTGTAAGTGATATGAGGTAGTGCTCCAGGCAGGATGCCGTACCTGGACAGACAGAGCAGGGTGTGTGGCTTCCTGGACATCGAGGAGCAGGAGAGGAGCGGTCGATTCCAGAGGAGGTACTTTATCCTGGACACGCAGGGAAACACGCTGCTGTGGTACATGGACAACCCTCAGGTAACACACACACACACACACATAGTTTTAGCAGGGGAAGTGATATTGACCTTTGTGCATGAATTTGATCTTGAGTCCATTGTCATGTGTGCGTGTCCATGTGTGTGTGTGTGCAGAACCTCCCTAGTGGAGCAAGTGCTGTGGGAAGCTTACGACTGACCTACATCTCCAAGGTAAACTCACCTTTTCTGACTGTGGAGTTTGGGTTATACAGGGATATGGAACTAACCAACCCTCTCTCCACTTCCTTCCTGTCTTCTCTCCCTCTCTCCACTTCCTTCCTTCCCGTCTTCCCCCCGTCCCTCTCTCTCCCCCTCTCTCCCCCTCTCTCCCCC
>BROE01000008.1:4512531-4514563 GCA_036571765.1 Plecoglossus altivelis | reverse complement strand
TCTCTCCCTCTCTCCACTTCCTTCCTTCCCGTCTTCCCCCCGTCCCTCTCTCCCCCTCTCTCTCCCCCTCTCTCTCCCCCTCTCCCCCCACGGTCAGGTGAGTGAGGCCACGCTGAAGCAGAAGCCCAAGACAGAGTTCTGTTTTGGTGAGTCCCTGTTTCCCCCCTGCAGAACATCAGAGTAGTTTCCCAATCACGCTTCCACACGGTGGCTCCCGGTTCTCCAGATAATCGGGCCGCACGCAGATTCCTGCTCCTTTCCCAGGCAGCCGTGTCCTGTGTCTGTGTCAGGCGTGTCCTGTGTCTGTGTCAGCCGTGTCCTGGGTGTGTGTCAGGCGTGTCCTGGGTGTGTGTCAGGCGTGTGTCATCCGTGTGTCAGCCGTGTCCTGGGTGTGTGTCATCCGTGTGTCATCCGTGTCCTGGGTGTGTGAGAGCCGTGTCCTGGGTGTATGTCAGGTGTGTGTCATCCGTGTGTCACCCGTGTCCTGGGTGTGTGTCAGGAGTGTCCTGGGTGTGTGTCAGGCGTGTGTCACCCGTGTGTCAGCCGTGTCCTGGGTGTGTGTCAGGCATGTCCTGGGTGTGTGTCAGGCATGTCCTGGGTGTGTGTCAGCCGTGTCCTGGGTGTGTGTCAGGCATGTGTCATCCGTGTGTCAGCCGTGTCCTGGGTGTGTGTCATCCGTGTGTCATCCGTGTCCTGGGTGTGTGTCAGCCGTGTCCTGGGTGTGTGTCAGCCGTGTCCTGGGTGTGTGTCAGGCGTGTTTCAGCCGTGTTTCAGGCATGTCCTGGGTGTGTGTCATCCGTGTGTCATCCGTGTCCTGGGTGTGTGTCAGCCGTGTCCTGGGTGTGTGTCAGGCGTGTGTCATCCGTGTCCTGGGTGTGTGTCAGCCTGTCCTGGGTGTGTGAGAGCCGTGTCCTGGGTGTGTTTCAGCCGTGTCCTAACCTCTAGCTTCCTCCCTCAGTGATCAACTCCGTGTCTCGTCGGTACTACCTCCAAGCCAACGACCCGACAGACATGAAAGACTGGGTGGAGGCCCTCAACAAGGCCACCAAGATCACTGTGAGTCACTACAGCGCTACACACACATACACACACACACATACACACACACACATACACACACAACGCTGTGCTAATACAACACCAACCTTATACTAACCCCAACTCCTAGACTACAGAAGTCCTGGCTAGCTGTTTGAGACCAGGATCATATAACCCTAACCCTTTTGGGAGAAATGACCTGAGATGTGTCTGTGTCTTGTCTTGACAGGACAGACTCCTCTAAGCTCTTTGTCCATATCTTCTCCTTATCTCCTTTTAGGGCTCTGTGAATCATTAAGAACAAGCACACGCATTACATCACACACAGGATATTACATCACAGAACTAAACAGAAGCACGCAGGCGGAAGTGTTCTGTGGTCACAATCCACAGTTAGGCCCGTGTGTGTGTACGTTACACGCACAGTATCAGCAACCTGCCCTCAAGAATGAGATGCTAAACATTGACAGCGGAGTTTCAATGAACGTCATTAGCTATTTGTATGTGTCATTCATTTATCTGGCGTGTGTGTGTGTGTTTGTGTGTGTGTATGTGTGTGTGTGTGGTTGTCGAGGGCCTACAGTCTGCAGACGTCCGTTTGCATGGGTGTGTTCTTTACCTGCACTGTCACAGGAAACTGTTCTTCTCGCTCGCTTCTACTTCCTCTTTCGTCGCCTCAGCAGTCCTTGGGGACCGTCTGTTCATCAGAAGCCTTACTTGTCAAAAGGCCTGACAGTGCGTCAAGTCAAACAGAGAGGGTCAGAGAGAGGCATGTGGTGCTGCAATTAGCGTGCAGTGTTTTGTTTTTGTTTTAGTTGTGTAATGTGTGTGTGTGTGTGTGTTGTCTAGGTTCCCAAAGTTGGACCTGTCGCCCAGCCTAGTTGTGACGTTACCGCGGTGACAAGTGATGGAGGGAAATTGCAGCAGGCCTACAGAGCAGAGATCATCGGAGGGGTCGTGGTTCACACCCCTATCTACCAGGTACTGTGCTCTT
>BROE01000008.1:4492531-4507531 GCA_036571765.1 Plecoglossus altivelis | reverse complement strand
GCAGACGCTGGAGTCCTAAATGTTAATGTTCCCACTTGGACGCCTCTCTGTTGCCAGTTGGCGAGCCGCCTTGGCCAGTCGTTTTTTTTTAAGGGTTTAAGGGTGTCTCGTTATAGGCTCAGAGACGAGGAAGCGAGGTTGATGTTAGACTTGTTGCCTTTTCTTAGTCTTCCTTGGGAATCACGACAAGTTTGTCAAATCTATTACACTGTTAAAGATTTGTATTGTGAAGGATAGGGTCGACGCACGGTGTACTCCTCAGTTATTCCGTCCGACCGTAAACAAGGTTGCGCGGATTTATGTTGTCTGTATTGACTGAAGTCTACCGCTAGAGGAGGCTACAATTCACCAGAAGGCATTGAGTTGACTTGACTAGTTTCTCAGGTTTCTTCTTCGCTTCAACGGTTGACAACTGACGTGTGATTAAGCTACAGACACGGGGAGACCCAAAGGGAGAGGTTGGAATGTAATTGTCTCTGTGTGAAGTGATTGCTTGCAGAATAGTTTGTCGACCTTGACCTGTATTGCGCACTCACACACTCCAAACACACACTCTCCAACTTAGGACATCTGATCAGTTTAGTCGGTTGTGTTAGTATGGCAAAGCCATCAAAATGCCATCTATTTGAGTATACTCTAAATATATAAAATACTACAAAAATTCTACAAGTTTTCCCGAAATTAAATGTTATTGTAATGCACGGACTTTTGGGGTTCAAAAATAACACCCTTAGGTTTGAGTTGCTTGACATCTCCACAAGGCGCACAGTTTGAACACAGAAAGGTACGTCACAAGAATCGGATGGTTCAGTGCATTCAATATTGAGTGTTATTGCATTGGCCTTATCAAAGGACTACAACTGGCGCGCATTCAAACGTAAAGCTAAAGCTGTAGGACAATTTGCAGTCCAACACTTATCCCTTGGGGCCTATTTTAGCAGGCTAGTAGCATAATCATTACTGTAAATACAAATTTGAATATACCGTATTTCTGTCGATAGACATGGGATAGCTTTAGGCCTTTAACCGTATCCATGATTGTATAAAATAATACTAATATTGGTTTGTAATGTTACGTCAATAATGTACACACTTGCTTTGGATTGTTTAAATGTGAATTTAATAATATGCTATATAAATATATATCCGTCTTTGAATATGTCTGTCTTTGGAAATCATTGACAGTTAAGAATATCACCTGCGAAAATGTAATTGTACAATTGCCAGATTTACGCCTAAATATGTTTGTGCGTTTGGGCCACACATGCATCAGTGATCTGATGTCAACCAGAAATGTCGAGTGAATTCGCTTCTATATAGTAGTCTGTCTGATTGGATGTTTTTTCAATAGTCTACTGCGCCCCAAAGCATAGTCTGTTACATTGTTCGGTGCCACTTAGTTTGTATATGTCCGTCAGCGACGTCAGGTGTGTGATGTGCCTTTAGTCTGTCTACGGTAGACTGAGGCTTGATATAGCATCATTATGAGCAACTACCCCCCCCCCCCTCACACACATACACACACACACAATCACCACACACGCGCCGACACACACATCCACACACACATACACCCACCCACACACACATACACTCACACACACGCAGCGCATTTCCTATCCCCATGTCACTTCGAGACTGCCCTCTGCCGAGGAACACAGCCTACACTATTGCTCCATAGATGACGGTTGAGGACTATTCATGCCCACGGACCCCCAATCTTTGATGAATGTACCAGCGTAACAAATTAAACAAGGTAAGAAGTCATTTCATTGAAGTTTACAGTTAAATGTTTCAAATTAAGTGTGATGTGGAAACGATAGAAAGATGCCTGTAACCTATGGAAAAGCTTTTATCGGAGAACGCCTTGTGCGTAAAGGGCGCGGGACTGCATGTTTGTATACATGCAGTCCAAATTCATACTAACTCACCCACCGCAGTCAATAAAATAAAAAGCACGATAGAATACTGACAATGAAAAGAATAATGAATTGGCTCGGTGAATTTTGAAAATCAATGAGCTATTTCACCATTGCAAACCTTCCAAAATGTGGACGTAACATCACACGGACGGGTAGAGACGAGGGGTGTTTGTTTTTCTATTCATGTGTGTAGGCGGCTGGATGTTATGAATTTGGCGTCAAATTAATTTCGCTGAACAGAGGCACGCGAACGACACCGAAAACCATAACGCTTACCTCCCGCTGACCCTTTCAACTTTCAACTCTGGATGACTGCGCGCCACCGGTTTATTCTCTGGATAGCCACAGTAATCCAGTCAAAATGATGCACGCGCATTGTAACGAAACGCTGCAACTGACCTGCTTGCAATTAAACAGACTTTGTTCACTAACTAAATATTTTTAACTTAAAACTTAATTCCACGGCTGAAATAGACATTGTGTTTGATAAGGAGATCGAATATAGAGCGAAAAGGAGGGAGCGATGTAATGAGCGATTGTGAAATCTGATGACACGCAGCTAATAAATCCGTTCAAATATAAAAAATAGACCTATAAAACTAGGCCTACTGTAGAAAGCAGAGGTATTGGAGCAGGCGATTTGAACGGGAGGCGTCTTGCATTTGCGCGGATTTGAAATGTGTATACAGTTTGACGGCTTGAGATGGGGGTGGGGACTGGAGAGGGGTTGGAATGCTTTGAAATAGATCTTTGTTGATTTGAAGAGAAAATAGGCATACTAAGGATTGACTATCTCAGCTAGATTCTGCCTCTTGGAGGGGACACGTTGACGAGCGGGTACGGTGGGGAACTGGATTGAGGCAGAAATGTCACGGAAGACCCCCGATTCCGAGCCAGGATAGCAAAGACAGTCATATTTTGTCTTCTCTTAATTCTACATGGACTGAGTTTTTATCATTTGTTGATCTAATACGAAGGCCTGGGAGATTTTGGTAACGTTGCAATCTTGAAAAATGTACTGAAAGGATACCCATGTACCGAACCCCTGGGTTAAGGGACTATAACTCTAGAGGCGCGTTTGAAGGTTCAGTTTCGGCTAGGCCTCAACACAAGACATGAGGATGTGTCCGGAAGAGGACACCTACCATACTGTTAAATGTTACCTTTACGCGTAAAGGGTTGGGCATTTTACGAATAAGCCGGAGAACAATCACCGTAAATATAACTAAACGAAAACGGGCAAGCCTCCTTCAAATTATTAAACTGACTATTTAGTATTATTAGTCTATATAAAAGCAGCAATATGCATGTCTATTTAAGGAATAGTTTGAATGCATGTTAGTCTTAATAATACTAATAAATGTTCCTATGTTGATCAGTGCTATACTGTTTTTTTGCTACTGATATATATGAATTTATTACATATTTTTTTATATTTAATCTTTGATTGTTTTCTTATATTGTTGTGTTTATAGTGGGCTTGTAGAAATGTGGTATTATTATGAAAGGCTCCTATTATTAATTATCTTGTTGATTCAAGGTTAAGAGCTTGACAGAAAAAAACGTTAAAAAATATCAATATTTAAAACTAACATGAATATAGTCTTATGTCCCACATTAGTTATTAAATGTGTTCAAGTATTAGATCATATTTTAATAATCAACGCGAACGTGAGAAATTTTCAAGACAGGATTTTTTTTTCTCACCCAGATTTTTGCAATATGATAACAATGTCCGATGTTTTAAAATCATGTCAGCACATCATCCAAATTTCAAATATTTGGATAGAATGAACGTTTGATGACAGGCCTATTTCAATAGTTTGCAAACATGTGGTGTGTGTGTATGTGTGTCTTGTCAGTGAGTCCCGCGGCATCAGGTGAGTGTGATGGCTAACGGCGGAGACTCGTTTGGCCTTCCAGAGCGCGCCGACACAGACTGCTCGGACACACCAAAAGAGAATAAACCGGAAAATCAGACGCGCGCATCCTCACCTCAGACCACCTGCGCACAACAGGTAAGAGCAGAGATCCTCGAGGGCTCAACTAGGCCCACGCCAATACGGGGCCGCCATTGCGCATTACAGGCACGTTTTAGTTCACAATTTAAAACATAAATGAAATAATGCAAGTTCATTTAGGCGAAAAAAGAAATTAAGAAACACGTTTTTCGTTAATTTGCCTTCAACAGTTTGTGTCGGTATAGGTTCAAATAAAATAGAAAAAATCACACACAAAATCAAACGTCAGTCCATTGTTTGCTCACTCAAGTTAATGTTGCTGATACAAATGTGATTAATTTATAAGGCATAAAAGGCATGATTTTAAGAGACAGATGTACAGAGTATTTCTTGATTTCTTCAACAGGGAATGGAAGGAATTAAGGTATATCTCCATGAACGCGAGCTCTGGACTAAGTTTAACGAGGTTGAAACTGAAATGATCATCACGAAAGCTGGAAGGTAGACCACTGCTCGTTACTTAACTCAAACACCTCGAATTAACGCCATTACTTAATATATCTCATCATATGAGCCAGTACGTCACTATCATGGCTGTATCATGACGGGTCATGATTATAACTGGCTGTATCATGAAGGGCCAAGTTCCATGATTATCACAGCTCGACGATTTTATTAAAAAACTTTTTGTTATGAACTAAACCAAATAACTAGATTTTATCAACAATTCCAAATGTATAATTAGTCGATACAATGTTCGTTACATGGGCATATGCACCAGACTAGATCATCTGGGATGTTCATTTTTCACCTTAACGTATTTATTCGTAATATCTTTCGTTTACAGGAGGATGTTTCCGAGCTACAAAATAAAGGTCACCGGGTTAAATCCCAAAACCAAGTATATTCTTCTTATGGATATCGTTCCCGCTGATGACCATCGCTATAAATTTGCTGACAATAAGTGGTAAGATATTTAAGTTTTCTAATCTATTCAATCCCATTTTTATTAAAATGTTTTTTTTCTGGCAGGATTGTTTAACTAATTGGAATCTTAAAACGATGTGTAAAGGATGGTAACCAAGAGGAACTAGATAAACATGCGCGTGTGTTGGTAGTTTGTTACTAGGGCCTACAGGTCTACTGCTGAAACTGTTGTTCGTGCTGCATGTGCAGGCCGCTGTCAATTTACCAAAGCTTTTTATTTTTTATTTTTTTTGCTTTGGTAAATTAAGAAGACCTGCAGGTGTGTGAATACAATGGTTCATGCAAGGGTCAAAATGTGACATCGCTGTGGTGACGTCCTTGTGCCTCCTAGAGCCCTGTGGCCTATTTCCTCGTGCATGCCCAATGCCCCTGTGCCCCTTGTCTCTGCCCGCGAGTTCAATCGCAGTGCTGAGGGTTCACCAGTAGGACATCCGTGGATTAAAGAGTCCTATTCAAGTCAACGTCAGTCAGCAGGAAGTGTCAAGGTTTCCCTTTTGTAAGACAGCTGAAATTCATCTATATGAATTTTGGTAATTAAAAATATGAACATAGCAATCTCGATAAAAAAGAGGTTTGTGGTGGTTTTGAGAAGGCTCTGGGAAATAGCCTGTGAGCGCCTTTTACGCACTGTACGCGCATGGATGGACATATCCCCGAGGGATGTTACAATATAACTGTACTATAGACACAAAGTGCTACACAAAGTGCTGTTTTCTCTACTCTCTGTCTGTAGCTTTAAGGTTTAATGAATCGACTGTGTTTGCCGATTTTCAGTTCAGTTACCCAGTCTCGCATTTTAAACAAGTGAGGTATAGGTTACAAGGTACCACATAGCACAACCATGTAGGGTGCTGTATTTACATATAGACTACATTCATTTGGCCTTTTTGTTTGACCTGGGTAAAGGTGAATAGTTTGAAAATGATGCGAACAAGTGTCCCAAGCAATCGGCCCGACTGAGCTTTAGACACGTGCATTAAGCAGAACCTTTTCGGTTTGATTTTGTTTGTGGTAGGACTACCTAATGGCCATATGTACCAGAAACGTGCCAGCTGCTGTTCTCCAGGATACAATCCTTGAGCGTACAGATGTTATTATTGGAGAGAAACCTTCCAGAGCCGAAGGGCAGCGCAGGGTTGAAGCGGCTCTGTCCTGCACGAGTGTGACAGCGCGTGGGGAGAGTGCAGTTCACGAGCGGGTCAGACCCGGGACAACTGACAGTCTGCGCGAAATTACCGACCCCCATTCTCTTACATCGTAGGTCGGTCACCGGGAAGGCTGAACCGGCGATGCCGGGGAGACTTTACGTGCATGCAGATTCTCCGGCTACAGGCGCGCACTGGAGCCGCCAGCTCGTGTCCTTCCAGAAACTCAAGCTTACCAACAACCACCTGGACCCCTTCGGTCACGTGAGTGATTCGGCCTAACCTATGTTACTGTAACAATAGAGAAAATCATTCATGTGTATTCAAACGTGGTGTGCCGTAATTAATGTTAATTCCATATTAAGCCTGTGATCGAGGGATTTCGTATAGGCTACAGTAGACAGCAACCATGCAGCAGAAATAATTTCAAAGAAATTTCAGGCCATTAGCTAATGGCCATGGCTGGTGGGACTGTCACAGCAATTAAGCTGAGGCAAACTCACACACACACGCACACACACAGAGACCCACACTAATAATCGCACACTTATGTCAATACCCTCATAATTGCCACATGGCAGAGAGGCCTGTTGTTTTGTGAAGTCAGTTGATTTCAACATGCAGGGTTGAAACTCTTATCATTTCCCCATGGTATTTGTCATTCCAGTTTTGTTTTTCTGTTGGTCAATTTCTACTGATTCTGTTACAGATTATATTGAACTCCATGCACAGATACCAACCCCGCCTTCATATCGTGAAAGCTGACGAAAACAATGGCTTTGGATCGAAGAACACCGCGTTCTGCACGCATGTGTTTTCAGAGACCGCCTTCATCGCGGTGACGTCATACCAGAACCACAAGGTATGGCACTGCCAAAACGACACGTTTGTTCAATGTAGTGCTTCTTGTAATGGTTTTGTTGATTTGACTGCTGTGACATACTGGCAAGTACTGAAGGGTCATGGTTCATTTGCTCAGGTTGATGTTGCGAGTATGAATCAGCAGGTACTTCTACAGCTACTGGTCTAATACACAGTGTCAGGTTATTTACTCTCACTCTCTCTCTCTGTCTCTCTCTGTATGTCTCCATGTCTCTCTCTCTCTTGCTCTCTCACTCTCTCTCTCTGTCTCTCTCTGTATGTCTCCATGTCTCTCTCTCTCTCTGTCTCTCTATGTATGTCTCAATGTCTCTCTCTCGTGCTTTCTCTCTCTCTCTGTCTCTCTATGTATGTCTCCATGTCTCTCTCTCTCTTGCTCTCTCACTCTCTCTGTCTCTCTGTCTCTCTATGTATGTCTCCATGTCTCTCTCTCTTGCTCTATCACTCTCTCTGTCTCTCTATGTATGTCTCCATGTCTCTCTCTCTCTCTTGCTCTCTCACTCTGTCTCTCTGTCTCTCTATGTATGTCTCCATGTCTCTCTCTCTCTTGCTCTCTCACTCTCTCTGTCTCTCTATGTATGTCTCGATGTCTCTCTCTCGTGCTTTCTCTCTCTCTCTCTCTGTCTCTCTATGTATGTCTCAATGTCTCTCTCTCGTGCTTTCTCTCTCTCTCTCTGTCTCTCTATGTATGTCTCCATGTCTCTCTCTCTCGTGCTCTCTCACTCTCTCTGTCTCTCTGTCTCTCTATGTATGTCTCCATGTCTCTCTCTCTTGCTCTCTCACTCTCTCTGTCTCTCTATGTATGTCTCCATGTCTCTCTCTCTCTTGCTCTCTCACTCTCTCTGTCTCTCTGTAATGTGGCAGCTATGACCTGGTTTCCCTTGTTCACCCATGTTATTGTTCCAGCTCTGTGTGTGTACGGTCGTGTGTGTTTTTGGGCTGAAATGTCTCGCGTTCTATTCCTCAGATCACACAGCTGAAGATAGAGAACAACCCGTTTGCTAAAGGCTTCAGAGGAACGGAAGACATGGAGCTTCACCGCATGGCCAAGATACAAGGGTGAGCTCTTTCTCCAGTATCTCTCTCCCTCGATCCCCTTCTCTCCCCCCTCTCTCCCTCTCTTCTCTCTTTCCTTGTCCTTCTCCGTCGCCTCTACCCGTCTGTCTCTCTCCCCCTCTGCCTCACCTCCCCCTGCTAACAGGCCTGATGTAAGGCAGCCCACTTTACAGTTGACCAGCCGTGGTTATGATGGAGTGCAGATGGTCTTCAGGCCCCTCCCCCCTCTGTGATGACATGGAAGTATATGAATCAGCCAAGGTAGTGAGATGTCAGCCCCTGTAGACAGGGAGGGTTAGGGTTAGGGGTCTGGGAACAGCACTCACAACTCTCCCTTGGAGTTTATTCCTATGGAAGTGACTGTCTTAACTGTGTCTGGATCTGCTTTCTCGCTCGGTGACTTTGGAAGGCACTGGAAATACCTTTGCGTGTTTGGCGTTTTCCGAGGGTGTCTCACGCTCGCGCCACCTACAATTTCCGTGGCAGGCCACGTGAAAGGTCGAGGCGGTCGCTGATGTAGTGAGGTCGTGGCTGTTAAGTGTTGGTCCTAATCTCAGCTGATGTGCTAAATGTGTTAGGCGGCGTGGAGGTGTGTGTCATGAAGAGATAGTGTCGCGTTGTGGAAAAGGGGGGTGATATAGAGGAGGTGACAAAGGTGGAGAGAAAAGGAGGGGATGGGGGACAAGGGGGAATGGGAGGGGTGAGATGGAGGGGGATGAGGAGGGAGGAAAGACAGGGGTGGTGGAGGGGACGCGAGGGGGGGGGGAGTCCTGTGTTGCAGTGGGTCTCTGGTTGTTTAAGGGGAGAGAGGCGAGCTGGGCAGAGTCTATCAGAAGTGACATACGGCCACAGACTTATTTTTAGATCGGCACATTATCTCACAGCACTGTGTGTGTGTGTGTGTGTGTGTGTGCGGGCATGCGTGTGTGCATGAGCATGTGCGTGTGTGTGTCACAGGAGGATGAGAGGCAAAGAGACACTGTTTCCTGCTTAGCACCGAGGTCAATGAGATGTCACTGTGTACAGAGACAGAGAAAAAGTACAATACATTCAAGGAAAAATAGACTCGAGACTTTTCTAGTAGATCTAGTTCATTTAGTTACTTCATAAATGAAGTGTGTTATAATTAATGATATTTAAAATGATTCAACAGCAAAAACATACTACACAGGCAGTACGACCATCGGTGTTGGTCAGATTTTTAAACATCCCTTTTCCCTACATCCTCTCTGTTCCCCTCCCAGTAAGGACTACCCAGTGGTCCCCCGCAGCACAGCGCGTCAGAAGGCTGTACCCAGGGGGAGCCCCTTCAAGGGGGACAGCCAGGGCCTCAGCTCCCCCGAGGGGCTGGGAGCCCCGTTTCCCTGTGAGAACGGAGCCAGCGGCAGCCCCCAGGGGCTCCTCACCCCCCCTCTGGCCTCCTACGGCCTCCCTCATCCTCACCAACAGACCTACCACTGCACCAAGAGGACAGGTGTGTGGCTCCACTGTCTGCACATTGTAACAGCGAAGCCGTTAGCGAATGCTAACTGGCTGATCATTTGCACGCTGTGGGGATTGCTACATTCTATCAACGAAGTCGTTAGCGAATGCTAACTGGGCAATCGTTAGCACGCTGTGGGGATTGCTTACAACAACAGCGTTGCTCCTTGTGGATCTGTGCTCGGTCATGATTTGCGTGTGTCCGTTTCTCTCCCCAGCGGACGACGTCGGCTCTGCAGGCGACCAGCAGCATCTGTACAGGAAGTCTTTTATCGAGAGTTCAAGCGAAGACGAGTCCTACTACCGCCCTGCTCCTTACCCACCTCTCCTCCCCCCTCCACCCGGGCCGCCCCACCAACACCAACCCCCCCTGGGACTGTCTGGCTCCCCCTACAGCCTGGAGGCGGGACAGCGCCAGGCATGCATGTTCGCCGGTTCGGAGCCCAGGCTGGAGGATCTGAGCTGTACGTCTTGGTCCTACGGCTGCCCTTTGACCCCTTCCATGACCCCTATGGACCCCTACCCCACCTACGCCTCCCACACCCCCTACAGCTCCAGCCCTAGAGGCTCTCGGCTCAGTTCTGTAGCCCACCAGGGCTCACCTCCTCTGGGAGAGTCTCTCTCGCATGACCCCTACCAGACTCAGACCTCCGGACCGCCCGCTCAAACTCCCCAACACCCCCATAGCAGGCAGCTCAGCCCACACCTTGGAGAATACCCTGGCTACCCCACCAACCTCACCCCTCCCCTCTACCACACACTGGATGCGCATGGCAGGGCGGGACTCCCAGAATGGAGCGAAGCCACCTGATTGGACAAACCAGGCTGTACGGTAACAGGGCAAAGACTTTGATGGTGGTTTGGTTAGGGCTTCTACGGTGCATCTGTCACTCAAATGACAGCTTCGGTACTATCTTGGTGAGAGATTTCAGTCTGTCAGTGAAGTTGACAGTGTAAAGTGTGCCCGGTCCTATGCTGTGTGAAGAGATGTCAATTGCTGTTTGTGAATCACCCCCGTCGCTCCCTCCTCGTGCTTCATGAATCATTGGAGTGTCACTTTTAATTCCTTTCCCCTTTGACTCGGAAACCCCGTGCTCGTAGGACCCTACCACAGTGGAACCTGCGACCCCCGGAGACAGAGGACAATCCTATCAACATATATTATATGTGTAATGAATCCCAGCTGAGAGATTTTTAACGTTTGCACTCCAAACTCTGGTTATCCTGTCCAGAAGGACCTCTGTGGTTTTGTGAGGTTCAGTTTGAACTTTGTGACATCAGTTCCCCCCTCCCCCTCCCCGCTCCCTGCGCCCTCCCCAGCTAATGGCAGCCTTCTCCTGACCTGTATGTGCGCCCGGTGTGGTGTTGTGTGCTGTCAGTAGACAGTGTTCCTATCCAGCCACGCTTCTTTTACTGTAGAGACCAAATGAGCTCAGTTTTCACAGCCCAGCCTGAGGGGAAATTGATTTCTACCATTGTGTGCTGAAGCACTGCCATCTGTTAGTGTGTGTGTGTGAGTGTGTGTTTGCCTGTACTGTACTCGCGTAAGTGTGTGTGTGCGAGACAGAGCGAGCGAGCGAGCGAGCTAGAAAATGTCTCTGTGTGCATACATGTGTGTGTCTCCAGTATGTTATCTCAGTGTGTACTTGTGTATCCATTGTGCATTTGTGCGTGTGTGTGTGAGAGAGAACGTGTGTGTGTGTGTGTGTCAGCTCAACTCAAGACTGCTGTGTATTAATTCCCAGTGAGACAGGCTACAGTGGCTGCAGGCATTACAGCAGAGAGATAAACAGTTTGTTTAGACCATGCCAGAGGGCGCAGGACCTGAACACGCTGTTCCCTGTGCATTCTGGGTAACTGCACATTGCAGCGTCACACAGCTGTCACCACTGTCCTCTCTGTCACCCCAAACCGACCAATAAAAACTGTACTCCGCCCAGAGCTAGCCAATCAAAGCTCTGCAGTTGTATCATGTGTTCGTTGATGAATCATTCATGAGATCAGTATAAGCTCTTGGTAGTTGGAAGACTCTCCAAAAGGACATTTTTTGTGGGATGTACATCATGTCCCGGAGTGACCACAGAGGGTTTACGCCCGTCTCTTACTGAAATCCTAATTGGCCCACAACCCCCACTCCTGCCTCCCCAACGGCCCCTGTAGAGCTAAAGCCATTGGCAGTCTTATTTTCCATCTGACTCACTGTCTTTCTCTCTCTCTCTCCCTCTCTCTCCCTCTCTCTCTCTCTATCTCTATCTCTCTAGCTCTGTCTCCCTGTCTTTCTGTCTGTCTGTCTGTCTGTCTGTCTGTCTCTCTCTCCCTCTCCCTCTCTCTCTTTCTCTCTAGCTCTGTCTCTCTCTCTCTCTCTCCCTCTCTCTCTCTCTATCTCTATCTCTCTAGCTCTGTCTCCCTGTCTTTCTGTCTGTCTGTCTCTCTATCTCTCCCTCTCTCTCTCCCTCTCCCTCTCTCTCTTTCTCTCTAGCTCTGTCTCTCTCTCTCTCTCCCTCTCTCTCTCTCTATCTCTATCTCTCTAGCTCTGTCTCCCTGTCTTTCTGTCTGTCTGTCTCTCTCTCTCTCTCTCTCTTTCTCTTTAGCTCTGTCTCTCTCTTCCCCTCTCTCTCTCTCTTTTCTTGCTTACATGACATCCCAGACATTCTGTTGAAGGCTCAAACACAGCGAAGTGTGTCGATCAGGCCGTGTTGAAGCATCCCAGAGATGTGCTGGTTGGTTTCTGTACAATGGTTATGATGAGTGTTGTTTCCCATGTGTGCTGGGGCCCATGGCCAGTTGTGCAGGCCATGACGCACTCTGATTGGTTCACACCCAGGCGGCAGACGGCGAAAGAGGGGTGTGTGTGGGTGTGGATGTGTGTGTTTGGAGGTGTGTGTGTTTAGAGGTGTGTGCATGCATGTGGATGTGTGTGGATGTGTGTGTTTGAAGGTGTGTGCACACATGCATGTGTCTGTGGGTGTTTTGAGGGGTGTATGTGTCTGTGTGTGTTTGGAGGTGTGTGTGTGTCTGTGTTCGGAGGTGTGTGTGTGCATATGTGTGTCTGTGTGCATTTGGAGGTCCTGGTGTGTGTGTCTGTCTGTGTTCGGAGGTGTGTGTGTGAGCAGTTAATTGAAGAGAGCTTTCCCAGAAGTGCTTTCTGTTCATTATTGTTCTTGTTCATAGTATTTATTGACATTTCTTTTGCTAGTTTAGTTCTGTGGTGAAATTGTTATCTGATAGTGTTTGAGGTGTTTTAAAGTTCTTATAAATCATTTTTTCCTGCTCCTTCCTTCCCTGTTGGTCGTCATGATAACCGAGTTGTTAAATATTCCATTCTGCTGTACATAAACACTAATTTATACATAGAACTGAAATAAATATAAGAGCTTTTTGAAAATTCAGTCTGTTGTCCTGGATCTTTTCCCCCCTGCATGCAGGAACCTGATTTAGGAGCATTGCGTTCCCAGAGGGGTTATTTAAAGGACGCTCAACACCTGATAAGGAAGTGACACTCTACCAGCTACATGGCAGTTTATCAGTCCCACTGCGATGCAGAGACATCCTTCCACTTGTCTGTAAAGGCCACATCATGAGATCGTCTTTATCATTGGTCCGCTGTAGCTGTTATTGGCTCCTGCCACCCAGAGGAACTCTGGGAAGGGAAGAGGACTGGGAGAGGAGAGAGACTGGAACCTTTATGGTTGAAGCTCGCCTGACCCCCTGACCTGCCCTGTCAACACCGATAAAGAGGTTTGAACTAAACAGTGTGTGTGTGTGTTTGCCCTGTGTGCTTGGATGTGCCCTGTGTGTACCCTGCGTGTGTAAGTGTGTGGTGTGTGCTCTGCTTGTGTAGGAGTGTGTGTCTATGTGTGTGTGTGTGTGTGGTGTGTGTCATGCTTGTGTATGAGTGTGTGTATGTGGTGTGTGCTCTGCTTGTGTAGGAGTGTGTGTCTGTGTGTGTGCGCGTGTGTGGTGTGTCATGCTTGTGTATGAGTGTGTGTGTGTGGTGTGTGCTCTGCTTGTGTAGGAGTGTGTGTGTGTGGCGTGTGTCATGCTTGTGTATGAGTACGAGTGGTGTGTGCTCTGCTTGTGTAGGAGTGTGTGTCTATGTGTGTGTGGTGTGTGTCATGCTTGTGTATGAGTGTGTGTGGTGTGTGCTCTACTTGTGTCGGATCGCGTGTGTGTGGTGTGTCCTACTTGTTTATGAGTGTGTGCGTGGTGTGTGCCATCCTCGTGTCCGTCAGTGTGCGTGCGTTCGTGTGGTGTGTGTCCGGCTTGTGTATGAGGGTGTGTGTCCTGTGCGTGAGTGTGTGAGTGTAAGTGCGTGGTGGTGGTGCTGGGCTAGAGTGCGTGCATGCTCCTCTTATCTCTGACAGCTTGTTTGGCATCTCCAGTCTCCTCCAGCTGGGCCATCTCACAGACAACCTGCTTCCCACAGACAGGAGGGCTTGGCTGGGCTGGAACACACAGCAAAGTAGGGGGTGTTGGTGGTTCCTCTCCTTCTCTCCTCAACCCCACCTCCCTCTATTGAGGGTTTAAGGTATCACATTTCTAGTATTTTCGCATAGGGTTAAGGGCCCTTACACCTGCTAACAGTTCATGTTCAACTCCCCTGCTGGTCCCCCTGCAACACACACACACATGCAGCACACACACATGCAACACACATGCACAAAACACACACACAAACGCAACACACACACGCGAAACACACACACACGCAACGCACTCACAAAACGCTTCTGTTGCTGCGCTCTACCAGAAACCCTTTAATCAAAACATTTAAATATTTTTGCTGCACTGAGAATTCTTCGCTCTCCCTCTACCTCTCAATGCTCCCTTGGCTCTCTCTTTCCTCTCTCTGGCCCACCTCTCTCTCTCCTGCCTCTCTCTCTCTTTCATCTCTCTCTTTCCTCTCTCTGGCCCACCTCTCTCTCTCCTGCCTCTCTCTCCTGCCTCTCTCTCTTTCCTCTCTTTCTTCTGCCTCCCTGTCTTTCATCTCTCTCTTTCATCTCTCTCCTGCTTCTCTCTCTCATCTCTCTCTTTCATCTCTCTCCTGCTTCTCTCTCTCTCATCTCTCTCTTTCCTCTCTCTCCTGCCTCTCTCTTCTTCATCTCTCTCTGGCCCACCTCTCTCTACTGTCTCTCTCTCCGTCATCTCTCTCTTACCCACCTCTTTCTCCTTCCTCTCTCCCCCTGCCTGCCTCTCTCTCCTGCCTCTCTCCCCTGCCTGCCTGCCTCTCTCCCCTACCTCTCTCCCCTGCCTGCCTCTCTCTCCTGCCTCTCCCCTGTCTCTCTCAGACACAGTGGGGTCAGGGGTTAAGCAGGCGGCCCTTCAGAGGCTCTCGTCCTCCTTAACCCTTTGTCTCCATCATGCGCCAGTCTGCTGAGAGCAGAGACCCCCTCAGACGGCCCTCAGGGGCCCCTTCTCTGGCTCATCAGAAGATGGATCGCGTCTCCACTACATCAGCAGCACAGTACAAACCTGGATGAGTGATACGACGCGGGTATATTTATATGTTGTGTGCATGCGGACGTGAGCGCGCGTCTGAGAGTGTGTGTGTGTGTGTGCGTGTGTGGG
>BROE01000008.1:4474902-4491540 GCA_036571765.1 Plecoglossus altivelis | reverse complement strand
ACGTCCCCCCACTTCCCCCCCTGCATATCACCCTTTCAATGCTATTCTTCCCATCACTATTTTCAGCCTGGTATTTGAGGCGAACCACTGTTCTGCTTTTTCTCTCTGATTTCCATCTCTCCTGAGCTCTCTCTATACGCACACATACCCACGTGCACCTACACCCATACACGCACGTTCTCTATTCACCAGTTGTCTGGCGAGAATAACACATTTTTGGGGGGTTTGGACAGAATGACCTCGTGTCATTTTTCAGTTCTCCTTCTGGGTTAGTTGGTCCTTTAGTGTCCCGTCTCTCTGGAAGGTCCAAATGTCACGTGAATTTCAGGAACGTGATTTCAGTTCATCTCCCTTTCAAAGTATTCCGATTAACGTTTGATAGGAAACTCCCTGTCTATAGATAGAGAGATGTGTGGTTCAGACCACTCCTACCAAGCTCTGGGAAGCGCTTGTGCAATATTCAACCTTTAATTGGAGAAACATAAGTGGTCATAAGAAGAGATGCAGTGTAATTGACAAAGTTGATTATGTTCCGTGATGGGTTTGTTTGTCTGGGGTTCCGCTGGGGGCACTAGGACCCAGAGGAGACCGCAGAGAGAGGGGAGCCACATCATCCCAGAGGCATGTAAAACACAGAGCAGACTGTTTTAATTTGGTTGCGTTCATAAACATACAGTACTGCTAGGAGCACCCCCTGTGACAGGGACCCACCATTTGCAGGAACTCTCCTAACTCCCATCTGCAGGAGAAGGTTTATTTGAATGTAGCTAATGTCCATTCTATAAATTCCAGTTCCCTGCTTTAAAAGCCTTGAGTGGTAATGTCATTAAGCTGCGGATCGTAATGAGACCACGGCTGGAAGCTAATTCGCCCAAATGAGAGTTTATGGCTGAAACAGTCATGAGCTCCCTGGAGTAGATCTTAATATGAGAGTAGGAGCTGTCAGAGATGAAAGAGGACAAAGACCACTGGTGTGTGTGTGTGTGTGTGTGTGTGTGTGGGCGTGTGTATATGTTGGTGTGTGTAGGTCTGTCTGTGTGTGTAGGTCTGTGTGTGTGTGGGGGGGTGTATATGTTGGTGTGTGTAAGTCTGTGCATCTGTGTAGATCTGTTTGTGTGTTCGTGCGTGTGTGTTCGTGCATGTGTGTGCGTGCATGTGTGTGTGTGTATGTGGGGGGGTATATGTCGGTGTGTGTAGGTCTGTGCGTGTGTGCATGTGCATGCAAGTGTGTGTGTGTAGGTCTGTGTGTGTGTGTGTGTGTGTGTGTGTGTAGGTCTCTGTGCATGTGTGAGTATATTATAGTGTGTAGGTCCGTGCATGTGCGTGCCACCGAGGTAAGTCTGAAGACAAAGAGAGAGGTCAGAGATCAGACACACAGCAGACAGACCAGCGCAGGGTCACATGGGTCAGACTAACATGATCAGGCTCTTCTTTATCTGCTGTCCTACATACCGCAGGGGGATGAAGCTCCCTATCAGGCCCAGTCCGTGCAGACGCCTCTGGCTGAGCCTTCCTTCTCCCCTGCGGCCTGCCAACATCCACCGACTCTACAATGCAATTTACTGCCACTTCACATTCACATCATACATCCACATCTACATCCCACATGCCATTCTAACATCCACTCACACCACATCACATCTACAATCACCTCTACCTCCCTCCTCACATCCACACTCCTCCTACATCAACATCACATCTAATCTATATCTCATTCCACTTCACATCTACAATCACGATCTACATGCAGGGCTCCTACATCGCACATTACTCCACACGTCTACAATGCCACATCACATCTACATCCACATCTACATCCACATCACATCTACATCTATATCTACATCCACATCCACATCTACATCCACATCACATCTACATCTACATCCACATCACATCTACATCCACATCACATCTACATCCACATCCACAGGCCACTTTCTATTTCTACGCCAGCAGCTGAGCAAGGGATTAGACCAGGGCCTCACATCCTATGTGTTGTGCACACATATGCAGACGAACGGACCAAAACACACACACACACACAACACACAAAGACGCCATGCGATCACGTCACGCTTAGAAGAGTAGGGAGAGCGGACCCCCTGTGAGTGTTGAGGCGGCCCCTGCCGGCGAACGAGGCCAGACATGGAAGCCAAGATGTCCCATTGTCTCTCAAGCAGTATGGTCATAGAGCAGCAGCTGCTACATCACTCTCCTCACACCCACACACATGCTGACTACCACACATCTACATCCACATCACATCTACATCTATATCTACATCCACTTCCACATCTACATCCACATCTACCTGCACATCTACATCTACATGCACATCTACATCTACATCTACATGCACATCTACATCCACATCTACATCCACATCTACATCCACATCTACATCCACATCTACATCTACATCCACATCACATCTACATCCACATCTACATCCACATCCAGCCACTTCTATTTCTACGACCCACAGCTGAGCAAGGGATTAGCACCAGGCCTACACACACATGTGCTTGTACACACATATGCAGAAACGGACACACACACACACACACACACACACAAAGACCGCCATGCGAACGTACGCTTGAAAGAGTAGAGACGCGGCCCCCTGTTGAGTGTTGAGGGGGGCGACGGGCCGACATGGAGCCAATGTCCCATCTGATTACAGCCAGAGGTCTGGAGAGGCATGCTAATCCTCTCTCACACACACACATGCTGACTCACACACACATACACACTGCAGTCCGTGTGTCTGGATGGCAGCACGCAGTATAATGATATCACTAACGGCACACTGTTCCGCTGTTTGGACAAGAGGTCTTGCCACTTGGACAAAAGGTCATAACTAGAGGTAGCCTTGCATGAACACACACACACACACACACACATCTAAATATACATTTATCTTCTAAATTAACATTTAACATCTAAACATTTTATATATTGACATCTAAAGGATATATAAATGTGTGTTTTGATGTAGATAAATGAGCTCCAGGGTGTGGGCAGTGGATATTCCTCCACGCAGCCCCACAGAGGCCTCCCTTCCCCAGCCTGGGTCCTGCCAGCTCCCCCTGCCTCCTCTGGCTCCCATGTCTCCCTCATGTGAACCAGGATGTCAGCAAACAAGCAGACAAGACCACTGCTGAGAAACGAACACAACAACACAAACATCCATAAACAAACAAATGCATACACAGCCCCTGCTCCCCCCCCCTCCCCCAGTTTCCCGACCCCCACATGCACACATACACAGCGGAGATCCTCCCCGACGAAACACCATTGCACCCCCATACCTCCCCCCACCCCCACCCCTCACAGCTTATTGTTCCAGCCCTGAAGCATTGTTTGGAGCTAGATGGGGTATTGTCTCTCATTCCTAATAGATGAGCTTAGACATCGCGGAGGCCCTTTCTCTGACAGGGTCATTAGCATAAACACAGACTTCCTCTCAGCAACTGTTTGCATCGGGCTGTTGACCCTTAATAATGGATCCCTGAATGTTTATCACCTGTCCACTGGAGTGTGAGCCTGTGTGTACGTCCATATGTGTGGGTGTGTGTGTATACGTCCACATATGTGTGTGTGTGTGTGTGAGTGTCTGTGTGTGTGTGTGTGTCTGTGTGTGTGTGAGAGTCTGTGTGTGCGTGGGAGCCTGTGTGTACATCCATATTTGTGTGTGTACGTCTATATTCGTGTGTGTGTTAGTCTGTGTGTGTCTGTGTGAGTCTGTGTGTGTGTGAGTCTGTGTGTGTGAGAGCCTGTGTGATTGAGCTACCTGCCAACCCATCCTACATACAGCATCATCAGTACAGTCTTCCGCTGCCCTAATGCACCTTCCTCCCCTCCTCAAACACCTCCCGATAATCACGTCTCACCCAGGCCTTCAAATATTAATCCCCTCCCGGCCTCATGCCCTTGGCTGTTAAAAGGTCTGCAGATGTTTACACGGGTGTGAGGTTCACATATCCTCCGCCTCACACACTGTCTCTGTCACCAAGCGCAACATGCTCTTACTCCGATAGCATCTCTCCATTAGCATTAATAAAGCCCTGCGTGTGGCCTGCTGCTTCCTGCTCATCAAATATGGATCAGTCACCTGCATCCTCACTATCCAGCGCTGTGTTGTGGTGACGCCCCTTCGCTAACTCTCTCGCTTTCAGTCTCGATCGCTCACTTTTTCCTCTCTCTCTCTTTCTGTGTGTCTGTGTATGTACGTGTGTGTATGTGTGCGTGCGCATGCGTGTGTGTGACAGTGCGTGTGCGTAGTGTGTGTGAGTGTGTATGTGTCTGTGTATGCACTGGTGTGTGTGTGTGTACATGTGTGTGTGTGTGTGTGCAGATGCATTTCCCTGGTAATGGTGTCTGCCTCACCTAATCCTAGATGTCCCACCTGACATGCCCTAATGCAGGAAGGATAACGTGGTACAACTCTCACTGTGTCTGAATGATTCCTCTGTCTCCTCTGCCCAGGGGGGGGAGACAGGGGGGGACAGGGGGGAGGGTGGCAGGGACGAGGGCAATGACCAGGTGAGCACAGAGCTGTGTCTAGCCTAAAGCTTTCACTTAGCGGTTAGGGAAGTCACTATGTGTGTGTGTGTGTGTGTGTGTGTGTGTGTGTGTGTGTGTCTTTTTCAGGAGGTTCCTGTGAGATACTCAGCCGACAGGCATGTGTGAATTTACTGCTTCGAGTCCCGTATCCGGCTGTCAGCTGTCTGACGGTCAGCCGCATCCACCTTCAGTCCTCCACGTCAGAGCGAGGGTGCAGTATAAGACCCAGCCACAGGGGGCCACGAGAGCTGTGTGAATGTGTGGGTGGGTGGAGGGAGGGAAGGAGGGAGGGGAGGGGGGTTGTTGCCATAGAAACAGAAACACGCAGCAAAGTGAAAAGATTGAACCAACTCCAACAGGAAAGTTTCCTTAGCGAAGTTACTCACCGTCATTCGTCACCCCGGCTGGATGAAGGATTCTCCAGACACAGGAAATAGAATGGCCCTGAACCTAGAGGACTATTTCAAGACAGTCTTTGAGGAACAGCTCTCACAGTGAGTGTGTGTTTATGTGTGTGTTTATGTGTGCGTGTGTGTGTGTGTCAGAGAGACTTTAGTTCATTTAATCTCAAATAAATATAACATGGTACTTGTTTCCCCTTTGGACTTCAAAGGACCAAACGTTTGTGTGTGAGCTTAATGCCAATCAGTGTCTTGTTAACGTTTTATTCTGTATGTCCACCTTTGTGTGTGTGTGTGTCTGTGTGTAGGAGGGTGCCAGTGAGGAACAGAGATCTGATGACGGGGGCGACGCGTCTTCTGGAGAAACGGCGTCAGATCGCCCAGGTTGACCAACGGCTGAAGACTCACAGAGAGGTGATGAGGATGAATCTCTCACAATCAGCTTCTCTGATCGTAATGAACAACAGAAGTAGAAGAAGCTTCCCTCTTCTGTATTCCTGCTGTCTTAAACTGGTTTTGACCTCCTGTGACAAGGAATCTGAGGCATTCGTGCCATGCAAACAGTTTCAACAGTCCCATGTGTCTTTTTGGTGTGTGTATGTGTGTGTGTGTGTGTCTGTGTGTGGGTGTATGTGTGTGTGTGTGTGCATGTGTGTGTGCGTGTGTGTGTGTGTCTGTTTATGTATGTTTGTGTGTGTGTGTGTGAGTGTGTCTGTGTCTGTGTGTGTGTATGTCTGTGTGTGTGTGTGTCTGTGTGTGTGTGTGTGTGTGTGTGTGTGTGTGTTTGTGCACACGCAGGAGTTTGAGCTGAAAAAGCAGAGCTTGCGGCAGCAGAAACATGACTTGATGAAGAAGGAGGACTCGCTGAAGGAATCTCTTTTCAAGTTTGACAAATTCCTCAAAGTCAGTGTATACAACCCTCCAATCAGAAGTTCCACCTGACATGACAACCTCTCTCATCCAATCAGTCTTGTTTCCTTGAGTTTTATCGGACCGGTGAGTGATCACATCTGTCTCGACTGCCCCGTAGGAGAACGACGCGAAGCGTTGTCGCGGAGCGAAGAAAGCCGAGAAAGAGAGAGAAGCTGTCCTGCAGAAGGAGGCAGAGATGGAGAGACTGAAGGATGAGTGTGCGACTCTGGAGGCCCAAAGGCAGACACTGCAGGGCAGAGTGGAGAGGAGCGCCCTCTACTGGAACTTCCTGGAACAGGTCCTCCGCATGTCCAAGGTATACCGGTTAAACAAATCATATCAACAAATCACATTGTTTTGTTATGTTTTCTATTTAAAACTCTTTCGTATTATAGTTTGTGGTGCTGTGTTGCATTTTAATGTAAGTGTGTATGTGTGTATGTGTGTGTGTGTGTGTATGTGTGTGTGTCCCTGTGCCGCAGTTCGAGGAGGTCCGGGAGCTGCTGGGTCGCTTCGAGACCCTGCTGACCACCAGGGAGCAGCTGAGGCAGAGGGAGCTGGAGGTGCAGGAGCAGGTGGACGACCAGAGAGGAGCCCTCCAGAGGTACACAGCCCAGCACAGCTGCCTGCTGGTGCTCAACAACAACCAGCTCTCCCTGCTCCAGAGCCAGCTGGACCAGGCGCGCTCAGACGCTCTTCGATGGGTGGGTGCCAGACATCCTCAATCAATCACAGAGCAGACACGGTCGTGGACCGTCGCTGGATTGTAATCTTTTGGTCGCGTTCCCGGATAATGCTGATAATGCTGAACGGCTTGCTTTTTCATGCAGGAGAGCAAATGGAATCACATCCAGATCACAGCCGCGAAGGAAACGCTCCTATTAGGCCAGATCAAAGTGGTGACCCTTAACCTTTACCACATGACGGGCGGGGAGACGAACCAGGAAGAGGGCGTGGCCATTGACGACACGGAGGCGCAGCTAGATAAGGTTGGTCGTCTTCCAGCGATGCAGCACGTGCCTGCTTGGTACCGGGTCATCTGAGGTCAGGGTCATCTGGCTGCTGTTAATCTTCTCTGGTATGTGTGGCAGCAACAGGCTCGTTCATCACTGTGGCTCCCTTCTCTCTTCCCTTCTCTTCAGATACAGCTGTTCATCAAGGACCAGGCAGCCATCGTGAGCCACATCCAAGGTCAGAATCCGGCAGATGACAGAGAGTGAGGAGGTAAAGGCGGATCAAGAAGATTCCAGAACCGTTCCAGCAGACAGCGGAGGAAGATTGCGGAGCGAACGGGATGACCCACCACATGTTGTGAAGGAGCTGTGGACTGTGGAGCAGGGAGGCCTGGCTGGGTTCGCTGTCTACTTTGGGGCCCAGCTTCTGAACAAGCTGATCTCTGCTGCCACCATGTGTTTGGTGAGGGAAGATGTCTAATATGTGGCAAGCTCCATTTCTATCATCTTGATATGTTTATTTGCATAGCTATTAAAATAGGACGTTATCTTCTGATGGTTATCTTGAACTGCTTTATATGTTTCATGATCATGAGAATGATTTTGAGCATTTCATAACAAACTGAACTGAGATACAGGTATCAGTTAATAAAGCTATCTATATGTACACACACACTAAAACAATATAAGGAGTCATCAAGACGCAGTGTAGGAGCGGCATTTAATAGAAAATCATCTCAAACGAATTCCGAAGGTAAGAATAAAATAACAATCGAATAAATCCATCAGGCCACAGCAGAAGGTAGGAAGGTCACAGTAGCAGGTAGGAAGGTCACTATTTGCCCTTCTTGCCCTTCCCCTTCTTGGCTTTGGCTTTGGCCTTCATGGCCTTGCGGACGCGGTACCCCCTCCACATGGCCTGAATGAGGGTCGAGGCTTTGCTTTTGAGCTCCAGCATCCTCCTCTCCTCCTCCCTCCTCTCCTCCGCCAGACGTCTCTCCTCCTGGATCTGGCTGAACTCCACCTCCAGGACTGCGTAGGCCTCCTCCAGCTGCCTCAGCTCCTCCTTCTCTTCCTCGAACACGCCCATCATGTCCTCCAGCTCCAGCTGGGGGGAAAAGGAGAGAGGTAGAGAGGTGGGGATGAGGAAGGAGATGAGGTAGAGAGGTGGGGATGAGGGAAGAGATGAGGTGGGGATGAGGAAGGAGATGAGGTAGAGAGGTGGGGATGAGGAAGGAGATGAGGTGGGGATGAGGAAGGAGAGAGGTAGAGAGGTGGGGATGAGGAAGGAGATGAGGTGGGGATGTGGAAGGAGAGAGGTAGAGAGGTGGGGATGAGGAAGGAGACGGGGGGGGGGAGAGAAAAAGAAAAAAACAAAAACAAGGAGGAACACAATACAGTGCAGGAGGGGGTGGGGGGGTGGAAGGAAGGAAGGAGAGAGGTAGAGAGGTGGAGGTGAGGAAGGAGACGGGGGGGTTGTCTAACCCATCACCCCACCCACAGAAGACAGAGGGGGCCGTGGAAGATGTTTGTGTTTGTACTCTACCTGTTTCTCTCCCATGTCGGCATCATATTTTTGGATCCAGTTCTCGATCTCTGTCTCCACCTTGTACTTTTTCTACCGCCAGAAGGGCAGAGTACAACATTACTGGCAGGTTAAAGACACTAGTCATTTTGTCATTTTTTATTAAGTCAATGAATGACTGACCGGAAGAACTTCAATTTCGTTATACCTGTGACAATGACAATAAAGATCTATTCTATTCTATTGATTCGATTTCAGGCTCGATTAGAGTCGCAATGAAAAATGTAAGAAGAAGGTTCCAACTGAATAGGGACGACCTTTCAAGACTGACCTTTCGAAGGGCGGTCTCCACCTCGCGGTTCTCCGCTATCACGTTGTTGAGCTGGAGCCTCAGCTGATTGGCTTGTAGCTGCATGCGGCTCTGCTTCCCCTCTGACGTCTTGGCGTCCGATTGGCTCTGCTTCTCTGCGTCCTGCTGCCTTCTCAGCACAAAGTCCTCCGAGATCTTCTCCATCTGGTGCAGGGAGCTCTTCAACGTCTTGATCACTTCGTTCTTCTTGGCAATCTGAGAGAAAGAGAGAGACAGGGATATAGACACACAGATAAAGACAGACAGAGAGAGGAGGAGTAGGGTGATTAGAGGAGAAAAAAACTACTTCTATTAGTAATAGAAGTACGGGGAAGTCGTGGCCTAATGGTTAGGGAGTCGGGCTTGTAACCTTCAAGTTGCTGGTTCGATTCTTGCACCGGCAGGAATTGAAGGTTGGGATTGTGAATAAACAGCACTCTCTCTGCCTTCAATAACATGACTGAGGTGCCCTTGAGCAAGGCACCGAACCCCCAATTGCTTCCCGGGTGTTGGAGCAATAGCTGCCCACTGCTCTGGGTGTATGTTCACTGTGTGCGTGCTGTTGCCCACTGCTGTGTGTGCACTTGGATGGGTTAAATGCAGTGGTGAATTTCGAGTATGGGTAACCATACTTGACAATACGTCACTTCACTAATATGGAATATCTGACACAGAAAGCACGTCTTGGTGCCAAACAGACATATATTTTTCTTGGTGGGTTTTTAGGTGCGTCTATCTATACCTCTGTATTCCGTTCCTTGGTGGCAGCCGCCACTTCAGTCTCCAGCGAAGCTACCAGCTCCATGTTGTTTTTGTGTCTCAAACACACTTCCTGCATGTAACACCTCCGCTCCCTCTCTTCTGCGGGGCTGGTCAACAGTTTCTCCAGTAGCATCCCCTTGAGCTCCTTCAGTCCTCCCAGAACGCACTCCATGCCTTCACTCACCCCTGGAAGTCCTTTCGGAACGCCCTCCCCCATCACCAGAACGCGCTGGGCCGCCGGTTGGTCTCGGAGTAGACGCTGCACGTTCTTCAAGGAGCTCTGGATGGCTTTCTCCACCTGCACGCGTCCCCCGCCGCCGGCCTCACCCCCTGGTGCCCTCTCCAGGCTCGCCAGCCTCTCTTCCAGAAGCCGGTGCTCCCTCAGCGCCCGGGTCACTTCCTCTCCCAGCGCCCCTGACAGATCCTCCAGGTGGGACAGCACAGATGGAAGTACGGCCACCTGCTCCACCCGGTTGATGCATTCGTCCAGCACCCCGGCTATTCGCTTGGTCTCCAGCGAGGACAGCTTCTTCTTTGAGGGGTCAAGGATCTTCAGGGAGTCTTCCCGTGCCTTGGTCTTGGGTTGGGAGCAGTGGAGCGGAATCTGGGGGGTGGCATCCTCTGTAGGCAAGCGTGCCTCTGCGGACATGCTAAAGAACATAGCATGCGTCCGTTCATTTTATATTTCACCAATTCCACGAGATGTATTGCACGCATGTACACCTGATTCAAAGACAGTTAATTTCGAGTTTTTTTTTGCCACTCTTGCTAAATTAGCTATCTTATTTCAGTGCACTGTTGAGCTGTCAATGGGTGTCTAACTAAGCACTTTCAGATATTAAACTTTTTTTGTTGTTGTCGATGTGTTAGAATGTGTCATTTATTTTAAGGAACCTACTTACCTCTTACAAACCTATATTTGTACGTAAAGTTTACTTTAACTTAAGCAATCACTACTTAAATGGCCCGTATTGTCCGAGAAAATAGCATAATTTTGTTTATGCCACGGTTGCTATGATACAGTATGCATCCACTGTCTTGATGCTTTTAAAACTGAATGGTATTTTGGTGAAGGCACCAACATTATTGCCATATATGTATTTAATCAGTATTTATTGCACCTATGTAGGCTGAGTAATAGCGGACCTATTCGGTTACATTGTAAATATCTTGTAATAAATGTCAGAACCATGTCCACGTCTGCTTTTATTTTGAAAACCATGTGGCAAGTGCATCCGTCGCTACTGTCGTAAAATATAACATTGTTTCTTGCGATAATGAACGGTCCAGCAGGAAGGACAGTTAGACTACCTTAATATTAAAATTGTTTTTCAAATATTTAGTGTTTTTGACCTCGAATTATAAGAACAATCGTAGGACTCAAATACTGTAAGGGATTATTTTATTGCCACGGTCGCCAGTACTTCACAAGTCTCATTGAAAGTTATTGGAAGTCAAATGATGATGGACAGTTTTAAGACTAGCCTGGCTTGCTGGTCTGCGACAGATGTCACTAAGTACCAATCAAGCGGCATCAAATCAGCTAAACTAGTTAGCTAACCATATTGAGTTAGCTAGCTAGCGATTCGAGTGATTCACAGGCGCTTAATTTGAGATACTTATCCTCCTAGCTAGCTAACTAGTTTAAAGTCCAAAGTTCTTAGGGAAATGAATGCAAGATTGCTCGCTTGCTAGCACAACATAGCTAAGAGATAGCTAAACTTGCTAAGTTTGAGAAGTTGACTGTATAATAGCGAGCTTTGTAAAGCGTATTAGCTAGCTAGGAGTTAAATGTCCCTGGCGACATGCTAGCTTGCTAGCTAGAACACCATGCGCAGGAATGGGTTTAAAAGCTTCTAGCTCCTTTTAAAACTAATGGGCTATTAGGAGGCTAGTTAAGAAAACCTTTCTCAGATCTTCACCACTATCAGAACTCTGGCCATAATGGAGGCCAGTGATGACGACGTACCCCTCATCCTAACCTGGGACGATGCGAACAGCGGTTTGCTAAGCGATGAGATGGAGAGAGGGGACACGGAGAGAGGCGATGAGAGTAAGTTACTGTTGTCATCGTGAGACTGTGCAGTCAGACACCACATTCAATAGCAAACCCTAAGTAGGGTTACAGCTGCAATCAGTGTGTTGTTTACGCCAGACCATCTGTTGGTTCAGCCTTGCAATGTGACGTTGTACTGCAACTCCTTCAGGCAATAACGGTGAACTGTATGTAAACTCATGGACTGTGACGGTTAAATAAACGCCACGTTCTGCTCCTCTTGGGAACCGCTGGGTTAGCAGAAGGGCTGAGAACAGACTATTAGCAGTGTTGGACGGGCCACGGACAGTTTGTTGCTCGCTATTTAAACTCACCGGCATTGCTCTTCTGCTGCCAGATGAAATCTGTTTGCCTTTCATCCACGTCAAAGGTCATGTAAAAAAAAAAAGTGTTGTGTGTATATATGTGTAGGCATGTATATGTGTGATATCCTGCCTTTGTATCTCTCTCTCACTCTCTCTCACTCTCTCTCTCACACTCACACACACACTACAAATTGCCTCTCACACACTCACGCTACAAATTGCAGTGTCAGCAGTGTGAGTGGCCTCCCTGCCCCATGTTTAGGGGCAGGTTGTGTGTGTGTGTGTGTGTGTGTGTGTGTCTATACGTGTGTGTGTGTGTGTGTCTATACGTGTGTGTGTCTTTACGTGTGTATGTCCACAGTCCACAGCGTTCTCTGCAGGACTGACTGCGTGTCAGCGCTCTCCTTCTTGTTTTGTCTTTTTTTTACTGCTCTAGACACGGAACAGGATCATGGAAACTGTTTGTCCAGGATATCTGGGAGTGGTCTCTTCCCAGGGGTAGGAAACAGGCATGTGACTGACCTGGGTTGGAGTGTCTGAGGGAGAGAGAGGGAGAGAGAGAGAGAGAGAGGGAGAGAGGGAGAGGGAGAGAGGTTAAACTCATACACAGCGGAGGGAAGCCCCCCCCCCCACACACACACACACACACATACACACACCACATGCATTGCCGTGGACTCTTGATTGAAAAAACAGTTTTTCCTGTTGTGAGGGGCCACGTGAAGAAGAATGATCACATGGGCAGGATGGTTTCTGGGATATTTCTGTCTGATCTGGGAGGACCAGGCAGACTCCGGGCCGCCAGGCATGTTTGTTTGAGTTTCTGTGTGGGCCAGGAGAAGAGCAGTGTCCGCTAGATCTCACTGTGTTGTTGACAGGCAGCTTCAAACACTGAAACCCAGTTATTGTTCTCTTACAAATGTGAGGCAGGGAGCTCACACAGGCTGCTCCGCTGCCAGGGCAACGCCAGAGCGAAGCCGCCCGGTCTAGCCACGTTAGCAAGCCCTGGAAAGACCCCAATTTAGCGCGACACCTCAGCCGACCGCTCTCACGGCAACGCCAGAGGACTCAGCCGGCCAGGAGCCGTCCGCTGCCCGCAGGAAAGAGGACACGCGTCTGTATTCTTCTCTGTGCAAACTCTCCTCTTACCCCGGGGGTGCTCCAGAGGACGGCGTGGCAGCGAGCTGGAGCGTGAGTCATGTGGTTGGTGGAGGAACCAGGGAGAGTCCTTGGGGACCAGTCCCCCGCACGCTGCAGCGCTGGCTGGAGGGCCGAGGTGGGGATGTAGCAACTGCTAAACAACATCCACCTGAAGAGGATCCTATGGGGATATTGGCTTTCTT
The DNA here is from genome assembly GCA_036571765.1 of Plecoglossus altivelis. Taxonomy (NCBI): domain Eukaryota; kingdom Metazoa; phylum Chordata; class Actinopteri; order Osmeriformes; family Plecoglossidae; genus Plecoglossus; species Plecoglossus altivelis. Next base: position 4,478,365 of record BROE01000008.1, on the reverse strand, counting down.
TTGAAGATGTAGGCCATTTTTCGATCCTTTTGATCTAAGGCGCTTCTTTTGATGAGTTTTTTTTGGTGTACTGTTTTTCATCGATGGAGTTGAACATCATGATGCTAGGTCGTTGGTTAGTTATTAAGAGGAAACTGGCCATCTATATGCTTAACTGAAGAGAACACAGTGGAAGTTAAACAGTAGCTTTTCTAGTTTCTTTCCATTTGGTCAGACGGAGTTAGCCACATATTTGCAAAGAAAGCACTTTTTTATTTTGTTTTACTTTCAAAGACCTTAAACTCCAATCTGCAAAGAGGAAGGATAAGTTGAGTTGTTTTTTGTTCTGTGGTTTGGCTACTTGACTGGCGGTGAGTCACTGTGCGTTCCTGTTTTAGAGTAGCTTCTCTAATCAAGTCTCCCGGAGGACGCTGGAGCAGGGAACAGGTGGGAGGGAACACGGGGTTCAAAGGTCAAACTCCACTGTCTAGCAGAAAGCAGGAGAGAGGCGAAGACAGTGGGAGCTCTCTTGGCTGTGTCTTCTTCTTCTACTTCTGACTGGTCCAGGTTCCTCCAGGTTCCTCCAGGTTCCTCCAGGTCCTCCAGGGCTCAGCTTCCTGTTTTGGTGAGGAGTTCCATAACGAAGTGGCAAACCCCATCCTGTCTGGACTGGGCTGAATCTTCCAAACGCTTCAGCACTTCTGCATTTGGCCCGAGGGTCGTTGCTCTTGCCTGGTGTGAACCTGGTCCCCCCCCACCCACCCCCACACCACCCTCCACACCCCCCAGAGAGAAAGGACCGGGGGGGTTGAGGACGCGACTGTCACCTGCAGCTCTTCTCTCCGTGACCCTCAGGAATGTGAGCGTGTTTCTGGAAGTTATCCGACACTGGAGCCACTGGACTGTCAATGACACGCACACTCCTGAAAGCAAGCAGAGCCATGGAGTACTCCGTTCAGACAGCGATACCTTGTATCCATGACAACGTGACAGTGGAGGAGAATCCTGTCTTGATGTCTTCCTTTATGGTGGAGCAAGAAGTAGACAGCCCTGGTGTGTGTGTGTGTCTGTGTGTGTGTGTGTGTGTCTCTGTCTGCACAGCTGTCAGCAGATAAAGAGGGGGAGCTGTCTCAAGGTTTTCCACTGCTGTCTGTTTTGGGTTTGAACCACATTCTTTCTCCTACAGATGGAGGAGGTTATGACATCACAAACAATGCTGTGATTCCCACGCCGGGACCACAGAACCACCGATCCCAGAATGCATCGCTGCGGCATAGTTGGGAGATGAATTACCAAGAAGCAGCTATCTACCTGCAGGTACTGGTGTCAGTGCCACAAACATTTTGCTCCTTCTGTATGTAGTTTGCCAAAAGAATAACTTTGTGATAACTTGCTTACATGACTCTAATTCTTCTGATATGTTTTTACCCTTATAATTAGTAACTGAGGTGCAATTGCTAGGTAAACCAATAGGCATGGTTTACCGAGCATCAGACAAACATGTGACTGCTTCTATATAAGGAAGTTTACCACTGCGTTGTGACCATGTGACCATGGTTTACAAGCCTTGCTTGTTACAACACGCGCACCTGGAACGCACCTGGTGACTTTACAAAGGATGTTAATGACGTGAGTGTTCCACAACAGGAAGGAGAGAACAATGACAAGTTCTTCACACACCCGCGGAGCCCCAGAGCACTGGCTGCTTACCTGTTTGCACACAACCACCTGTTTTACATGATGGAGCTGCTAACAGGACTGCTGCTCATGGTGCTGTCCCTGTGCGAGGCCCCTGCTGTGCCCTCGCTGCGCCTCGACGTCTACGTACGGACACACACACAGGCAGTCCATACACACACACACTTGCAGTCCCACAGCCAGTCCATACAGTCTCTCTCACACACGTTGCATCTGTGTCTCCTCAGGTACATGCTACCCTGGAGCTGCTGGCTCTAGTCATGGTGGCCTTTGAGCTCTGCATGAAGCTGCGTTGGCTGGGCTTCCACACCTTCATACGCCACAAGAGGACCATGGTGAAGGTGACTGCAGCACGCACGCACACACTGCTGTGGGCCCCTGTTATTCGGAAGATTCAGCAGAATATAGACAGCTTGATTTATCTTTATATGAAGACAGGAAACCATGGAGATATAGGGGAAGGAAATGGCCTTATACTCTGTGGTACATGCTGTACCCAGTGAACCACAAGTGTTTTTCCACAGCTCTTGATGTTATATAGTGTGTGTGTGTTTGTGTGTAGACGTGTGTGTTGCTGCTCCAATTCGTGGAGGCCATAGTGGTTCTGATCCGTCAGACATCTCACCTCCGCGTCACCCGGGCTCTGAGACCCATCTTCCTGGTGGACTGCAGATACTGTGGTGCTGTCCGCAGGTAGGACACACACACACACACGCACACACGACCCTCCAATCCGTTCACCAAAGCTCTGGGTCACCAAGACAGACTGTATCTCTCCTCCAATCAGAAACCTGCGTCAGATCTTCCAGTCCCTCCCACCTTTTATTGACATCCTTCTGCTGCTGCTCTTCTTCATGGTCATCTTTGCTATCCTGGGTGAGACACACACACACACACAGACACAGACACATGCACACATGGACACGCACACAAGGACACACACACACTGAGTTCTATTGTCTCTTATATTGATCGACTTTTGTTACTCCTCAGGTTTCTGTCTGTTCTCTCCAAACACTGCTGATCCGGTAGGTTCCGGAATGTCTCACTGAGAAATGTGTGTGTGTGTCTGTGTTGTTGTGTTGCGTGACTGTGTTTCTCTCCCTCAGTACTTCAGCACTCTGGAGAACAGCATTGTCAGTCTGTTTGTGCTCCTGACCACAGCTAAGTAAGCCCACCTGAACTACACACACACATTCTATGTACCTCAGTGTTCCTGTTTTGGATTTCTGACTTGAGTTGATCGTGCTTCCTGTTTCCTGTAGTTTCCCAGATGTTATGATGCCAGCGTACTCCAGGAACCGTTGGTCCTGCGTGTTCTTCATAGTCTACCTCTCCATAGAGCTGTACTTCATCATGAACCTGGTACACACACACACACACACACACACACACACAAAGAGTTCGACACTCACACACACAGAGGGATTGGTAATGTGTGTAATATTGGCTGTGTGTGTTCAGCTCCTAGCTGTGGTGTTTGACACCTTTAACGGAGTGGAGAAGATGAAATTCAAATCCCTGCTGCTCCACAAGCGCTCCGCCATCGACCATGCCTTTCAGCTACTGGTTAGCCGGCAGGTAGAATAACACGCACACGAGATATAGAATTACGATAGTAGAAGTGTGTGTATAGCTGCTATAAGTGTGTGTGTGTGTGTGTGTGTGTGTGTGTGTCCTACCTGCGGACAGCACCACAGTATCTGCAGTCCACCAGGAAGATGGGTCTCAGAGCCCGGGTGACGCGGAGGTGAGATGTCTGACGGATCAGAACCACTATGGCCTC
>BROE01000008.1:4319955-4474350 GCA_036571765.1 Plecoglossus altivelis | reverse complement strand
GTGTGTGTATAGCTGCTATAAGTGTGTGTGTGTGTGTGTGTGTGTGTGTGTGTCAGAGACCGATGGGTGTGTCGCTGAAGCAGTTTGACGGTCTGATGCGTTTCTACCGACCACGGATGTCTGCCAGGGACCGCTTCCTCACCTACAAGACCCTGAACACTGCTGGGGAACCTATGCTCAGGTACCTGCCACACACACCACACACGCTCTCACACACTCACACGCATCACACACACTCTCACACTCCCACTGGGGCAGATCTGCAGTTGTGTGTTGGTCTTTTGCAGCCTGGATGACTTCTACAAGTTCTATGAGGTCATCGGACTCAAGTGGAAGGTAGGCCTTCCTCACGTCAGCATGTACCTGTACTTAGCTAATGTACTACCACCATCCTGAGGTGTGTGTTTGTGTCATAGGCCCGGCGGAGTGGGGAGCACTGGTTCGATGACCTTCCACACACCACCTTTCTGATCTTCAAAGGTTAGTAGCCTGCTTGTATCAGTCCCTCCCTCTGTCTCTCTCTCTTCTCCCCTGGTTGCCCTGTCTCATGATCTGCCTGTGCTTCCTAACAGGCATAAACATGCTGGTGAAGTCCAAGGCCTTCCAGTACACTATGTGTGAGTGTTGCCTCCTGACACGCGCTCACACACACACGCTCGCACACACACACACACATGTGCGCTCACACAGTTCTGACCCTGCTCTCTTCCTGTAGATGTGGTGGTAGCTTTTAACGGCGTGTGGATCCTAGTGGAAACCTACATGCTGAACAGTAAGACACACACTGTACACACACACCCACTGTACACACACACCCACTGTACACACACACTGCACACCCACTGTACACACACACACACTACACACACACTGTACACACACTGTACACACACACACACACACACACTGTACACCCCCCCATGGGCCCCTGATGTGATGGGCTCCCTCTTGGTCTAGGTGGATACTCCTGGTCCCGAGCTGTTCCTTTGAGCTACATTATCTTCCTCACCAGTGAGTTGACACACACAGCATCAAATACCCTTGGGGGTTTACTGTGCACTAACAGATTTGCTTTCTTAATGAGTTGAACAGTGTAGTCAGTAGAGCGTGTCTCCCTCCTCCCCCATGTCTAGTCTACGGTGTGGAGGTCTTACTGAAGATCACAGGCTTGGGACCTATGGCCTACTTCAGCTCTGGCTGGAACCTGTGAGTACCTGACCCCCATCTCACACACACACACACTCTCTCCATCTCACTCACACACACTCTCTCCATCTCACACTGGATCTCTATCAACAGTGTTGAAGTGGTTTGAAGTGGTTTATCCTCTCTCTTGCAGGTTTGACTTCTCTGTCACGGTGTTTGCCTTTCTGGGCTTGATTGCTCTGGCCTTCGACATGGAGCCTTTCTACTTCATAGTGGTGCTGAGGCCCCTGCAGCTCCTCAGGTGGGAAACATGCACACACACAGGACTTCTCTTCGTCGTCTCCTTGTGTCTATGATTATGGGATTCATTTCTCATGATGTCCTTGTTTTCTATCGCCAGGCTGTTTAAGATCAAGCAGAGGTACCGAAACGTGTTGGACACCATGTTTGAACTCTTCCCCAGGATGGCCAGGTAACCCCTGACCTCTAACCATGACCCCTGCATGACCTCTTAAGTCACCTGGGACCCAGTCCTGTAGTTGACTCTGTGTGTGTGTGTGTGTGTGTGGTTGCAGTCTGGGTCTAACCCTCATCATCTTCTACTACTCCTTTGCCATCGTGGGGATGGAGTTCTTCGCTGATGTCGTCTTCCCAAACTGCTGCAAGTGAGTCCAGGGTTAGGCACCCTCTGACCCCCCTGACCCTGCTAACTCAGCTAACTCTCAGTTCAATCCCCCCTCTGCAGCACCAGCACAGTAGCAGACTCCTACAGACAGATCAATGTCACTGTGGGCAACAAGACTGTCCTGGAGGAAGGATACTACTATCTCAACAACTTCAATAATATTCTCAGCAGCTTCGGTAAACACCAACACACACACTCAAAATGTGAAACTTTTAGTTCTGTTAGTCATTCTGATAATACGTCTCTCTCTCTGTCATAGTCACTCTGTTTGAGCTGACTGTGGTCAATAACTGGTACATAACCATGGTAAGAGTGTGACTAAACACCCATTTCACGTTAAGCCATCTGATTGGTGGCTGAGTTTGATTGACTGCTGTTGTCCCCTCCCCTACAGGAAGGTGTGACGTCCATGACCACTCATTGGAGTCGCCTCTACTTCATGACCTTCTATATTGTTACCATGGTGAGGTGTGTGTATGTGTGTGAACTGTAGGTGTGTGTGTTTGTGTGGGGTAGGTAACATGTCATCTCCCCCTGCTTGTTCCAGGTGGTGATGACCCATCATCGCTGGGGCGTTCTCCTGGATGCATTGTATTCCGTAGCAACTACAGTCGCAGAACAGGAGCGAAATAGGGCTATCACAACCAAAGACGGTGAGGCTGTATCACAGACGGGTGCAGTGTGTCTGTCTGTCTGTCTGCTGCGTGTTCTCTGGCATATCTCAAGGAGGCTGTTGTGCCTTGTGACGCATGTTGTGTGTGTTGCGATGCAGAATGGCATCGTGTCTTTGAGGCGGAGGTGATTCGGGACGAGGCTCCTGAGCACCCTGACTGTACAGACAGGACCAGGCCGTTGGAGACTGTCCTCTCTTGGAACTCTTTACCAGGGGAGTCCTTCTGGCCATGGACCGCAGGCGGGGTTGAGACCACACACACAACAACACGATTACAAAAACACACTCCCAGGCTTGTTGCATCGCTTGCTAGCACCTAACGCACCTTTGTGTTTTCTCAAGCAACTTCGGTCTCTTGGTGTTTACCAGTTGGGGGGCGGCGGTCCAGGACCAAGAGTGACCTCAGCATGAAGATGTACGAGGAGGAGATCCAGGTGAGGGTGGGCGGGGCCATGCCACCTGTTACCTGTCATTATCATTGTGGTACAGTATTTTGACGTGTGTGTGTGTGTGTGTGCGCGTGTGTAGGAGTGGTACGCTGAGTACTCCAGAGAGAACCTGCCCCAGACGGACTGTATCCTGGAGAATCAGCTGGAGAGACAGCTGGAGAGCCCTGGCACGTCACCATCACCTGAACCCCAGCGCAATGCCCTCACAGGGATGCAAGGCATCATCTAACAGAACAGACCTGCCCCCCCTCTTTCCCTACAGACTCTTACCCTCCATCATCTCCAGGTGGGATGTCACCTGACAAATGGCCAAGGCCTGCTACAGACCCCCCCCTCCTTAGTGTGTACGATATGGGAGTGTGAACCATTAAGGCGAGTGGCTGCTTTTCATAACATGCCCTAGTTTAAAGGCACAGTGTTAAAACCAGGTAGGATGACCACCTGCAACACTCCATCACGCACAGTTCTCAGATCTGTTCCTGCCCTGTAATAACCTACAGCTACAATATATCTCCTAACCAAATGGCAGACTTTACTTTTATATCTCGTTATTCTGTAAGTGTATTATAATGTATCTGGTGTATTGAATAATGAATAATTTTATTAAACTGTTCACTTTCTCAAGTGAATTTGTGCAAAAAATAGTCTTTTAAAAATGGAACACGTCAAATATTCCGGAAGAAAAACATGAGGTTTTGGTAAAAGAGCCCTTTAACAACAAACACATGTATACAACTGATTTCAAACAGTCAAGTTCTTGTGGTCAATTCCTCATAACCTGGTTCCTCTCCCAGTCCAGTGTAGGCTCCTCCCCTGTTCTAGGCTCAGTACCTGGTCCAATCAGTGCAAGAGTAATGTCACATGGTGTGGCTTCATCTCCATGAGAAGCCCTCAGGACAGCAGGTCTTCTTTCGTTTGCTCGGGTCTGTCGTCATTCCAAAGCTTGAGGTCCTGACTCAGCTCATGCTGATCTTGCCAAACTCTGTGAGCAGCGCCACCATGAGAAAGACCCCGTAGAAGGCGAGGAGGAAGAACCCGTACGCCCGGCCCAGGTGGAACCGGCACAGGGGGACAATGACAAAGGAGAGAACCAGGGATAGGCCTAGAGAACCTGCTAGAACCCACGTCAGCAAACCTGCCGGTTCCAGCTGAGAAGTACACATAAGAACAATGAGAACAATGATTGGTGGTGGCGTATAGCCTCTGAACACACATCCTGAGACGTTTACCTGTAGGACTTGGTTGTGGGTGTAAATGTGCTGTAACAGGCAGCCTAGCCCCACGCCAAACAGCATATCTGAGAGAAACCCGGTCAAGGAAAGTTAAACTCCTTTCAAATCCTCCCCCAAAACACAACCCCATCCCCAGATAGGATACTGAAGATGATTCCTCCGAAGCAGGCGGATATGGCCATCCTGGGGTAGCCTTGACGCGCAATGGTGATGTCAGAGAAACAATCTGAAAATGGGAGAGGTTATATAAGGGTGGAAGGAGCTGGTGGATTGGAGTACTAGAGAGCAGAGCACCTTTCATTCAAAGCTACATTTAAAGCATCATGTTGGGTGAGCACCTCTGTGACAGACAGAAAAAGTGGAAGGGGTTCCCTGAAAACTGTCAGCCGGCCCCCTTACTCCTTACTCCTCCTCCTTGCCTTGGTGTCCCTTGGATTGGTGTCCCTCTCAAGGACTGAGGGATTCTCCTGGGGAGGCTTTTCTAACTCCAAGGAGACCCAGGGGGGCCAAGGGGACCTGGGGGTTGTTGGGATGGGCTTCAACAAGAGAGCAGGGGGCCAGCTCTCTCTCCAATCCAAGGAAGAGGGAGAAAAAAGCCAGGGCAGCTGCTCTCCCTGTGGAGCCCTAGTTGCTCCCTCTACTTGCACTCGATAGATGCAGAGCGGCTGCTTTCCCTCCTCCACCACGCGCAATTCAGGTGATGTCAGAGAGACATCACCTGGAAGGAGCTGATGGATTGGAGTCAAGGACTAGAAAGCAGAGCTTCTACACCTGTCCTCCATTGGTAGCATCATGTTGGGTGTCAAAACGGACTTGTTGAGCACCTCTCCCCTCCCTCCCCAAAAGTGAGAGGAAAAGGGGGCGGGGTTCCCTGCAAATTGTCCAGCCCCCTTACTCCTCCCCCTGTGACCCTGTAAGCTCCTCCCCATGACCCTCCTCTTCCTCTTTTAGTCCCTCCCCCTGACCTTTTGGCTCCTCCTCTTCCCCTTTTAGCCCCTCCCCCTGACCTTTTGGCCCCTCCCACCTCACAAAAATTGAAAAATTTTCGGCATGCCTCTAGGCCGGCCGGCCCCACAAAACTAGATTGCAGCAAAGTGTTGCAAGAAGTAGCTTAACAGCCACCCTTCAGCGTCCACCGCTCGATAACACCTTAGGTCATCGTTCCGAACCTCCTGGGGGGGAGATTGCCCCCCCCCTGCCTCGCGTTGGCCAAGGCTGCCTAGGGACACCTGCGACTGGGAATCGAACCGTGTATGTGAACTCCGAGTACCCGGCGACTCTTCACCGTTCACATCACTGATCCCCCACACCACGGGCTCCCTTATGATTAGACACTTTCTCCGGGCGGATTTCACATGCATTTTGGGCAAATGCCACACAAATTTGCAATAGCAGGAGCCAGGACTTGAACCAACAACCTCTCTGCTCCCAGACTATGTCTCTCCCATTGGAGCCATTGAGACTGTTGGGAAACTACAACATTTTCGCGTCCCTTGTCCTGGTATTTTAGGCAAATTCCACACAAATCTGCAATAGCAGGAGCCAGGACTTGAACCAACAACCTCTCTGCTCTCAGACTATGTCTCTCCCATTGGAGCCATTGAGACTGTTAGGAAACTACAACATTTTCGCGTCCCTTGTCCTGGTATTTTGGGCAAATTCTTGACAAATCTGCAATAGCAGGAGCCAGGACTTGAACCAACAACCTCTATACTGCAAGACTTTGTCTCTCCCATTGGAGCCATTGAGACTGTTGAGGAACTACGACATTTTCGTGTCCTTTGTCCTGGCATTTTGGGCAAATTCTTGACAAACTTGCAATAGCAGGAGACAGAACTTGATGAGACTGTCTCTCCCATTTCAGCCATTGAGACTGCTTATGAAAACGTCCATATTTATGAACTCATATTGATATATCGAACTCTGAGTCAGCAACTCATCAACATCTGCAGTCCTATTGTCCCCTATTATAGGGTACTTGCTATTGCCAATCGGACTAAGGGTGCCCCTTAGTGGGAGCTTATTTCTGCTTTATTTGGGACAGATCATAGAAGACAGACATGGAAAATGAGGCAAGGACATGCATGTTAACAGCTACTGGGTATGGGCCCATGTAGCTCTGATCTTCAATCTTGTAGGTTTGTGTTATGGTGTTTTTCTCCTCCAGAATAGCAGTATGGGACCCAGAGCCTCCTTGATGACATGCATGTGGGGAACTGCATCAATGGAGAACTACAAGACACCTTGTTGAATAACCCTGACAGTATAGTGAGCTTGTAGGTGTTGTTGTTGTGGTGGTGGTGGTGGTGGTGGTCGTCGCCTTCGAATCTGTCTCCCTCCGTCTCTCGATGGTTTGGGATGGCAGGATGGTCGAGGCTACAGAGGTCACACTGGACCCCAGACACATCTACAGTGGTCAGACTGGACCCCAGACACATATACCGACGTCAGACTGGACCCCAGACACATCTACCAAGGGCAGACTGGACCCCAGACACATCTACAGTGGTCACACTGGACCCCAGACACATCTACCGACGTCAGACTGGACCCCAGACACATCTACAGTGGTCACACTGGACCCCAGACACATCTACATTGGTCACACTGGACCCCAGACACATCTACAGAGGTCAGACTGGATCCCAGACACATCTACAGTGGTCAGACTGGACCCCAAACACATCTACCGACGTCAGACTGGATCCCAGACACATCTACCAAGGTCAGACTGGACCCCAGACACATCTACCAATGTCAGACTGGACCCCAGACACATCTACAGAGGTCAGACCAGAGGTCAGACTGGACCCCAGACACATCTACAGAGATCTCTGCTGTGCTCCATCCCACCAGCTGCTCTCTGAGGAGGACTGCATGTCACCGTCACATCTCATCCCCAAATGCACCTTTTCACTTGACAATAAAGCCATCTCTGGTCTCTTGTAGGTGTTTGTACGGTGTGGTGCGTTTCTGTGTGCTATGTTTTGTATGTTGTGTCTGTGTGTGGACATATCTTTGTATAGTGTGCGCGCGTTTGCACAAGAGATATATTTGTATAGTGTGCGTTTGTAAATGTGAGCGTGTATGTGTGTGCATGTGAGTGCGTATCACCTCCTATGCTGTTCCCCCAGGCCAGCAGCGTGAGCCCCAGCACTGTGTTACTGAGACTGAGGACCACACCAAGCATGTGCAGCAGACTGACCACCTCAGACGCCACTGCGCTGATCACCATGGCGCTCACCACGAACCCTAGCAGAGAGAACACCTACACACACACACACACACACCTACACACACACACACACACACACTTCACCTAAAAAGGTCAAAACAACAACAAAAGGGAAAGGAATGCATGAAGCTGATTGGACCATCCAGTGCAGGCATGTGGCTTACTGAGTGGTAGGATGGAGGGGTGTCGTTGCTGGTGGTGAAGAACACCATGGAAGACAGGAAGAAGCCCAGGAGGAGGGTCAGCAGCCAGACAGGGAAGTCCCCCTGGATCATGTAGGTACCATCTGCAGAGGAGACAACATACTGTACATGTTGAACACCACGACACACACGAGACGGAAACACACACGAGACGGAAACGCGCTCCGTCAAGGTCGCTGACTTACATGCCCCCGACTGGAAGGTAAGAACGCACACGAGCGGGGCATGAGCAGATGGAGGCAGTTCAGAGGTCGCCTCCAGTTCCTGTCCTTGTCTGGGTCCACAACTGGGATGATCAGCAGCAACACCACCTCTAGCGGCATCTGGTGGACAAAGAGGGGAACTGCATCTTAGGTCACAGTGACAGTGTGACTTATGCAGTGCAGGAAACAAAGTTATCAAAAACACCAACGCACTGCTACAAACCCTACAAAAACAACATACATATTACACACACACACATTACACACAACCACAAAGCTCTAGCAGAGAGAAACCTCACACACACACACAGATTACACACCTTGAGTACTTTCAGTGTCCTCCAGCCCCAGGACTTCCTCCTCCACTTCCTGTAGTCCAGAGGGTTGATGGAGCTCAGGAGAATCTGAGCCGTCGACTCCGAGTAGGGCAGGAGTGGCCTGTACTCGTCTTCTGACACACACACACACACACACACACAGATCGCCTCTGGTCAGCACACACCTGGGAGTAAGGTTTTAGTATCCATACATCGGCACGGCGATGCATTCTTACCATAGTCATGCTGGATGCTGCGGTTACTTAGTGAGGAAACTTCTGATCCAGACGACTGGAACTCTCAAGAGAGAAGAACATTAGTGTTCATGTGAACATATGAACATGTGTCTGTGTGTGTGTGTGTGTTGTGTGTGTGTGTCTGTATGCACGTGTGTGTGTCTGTGTGTGTGCATTCGTGCACCTGGCACAGGCCTTGAGGTTTGGACGGAGGCGGTGGCAGAGTGTTTCTGTCTGTTGTAAATGTAGGCGCTCACGATGACGGTGATCACATACACCACGTACAGGACTAGGTAGGCTACGCCCGCCCCCCCACACACACACACACACACACACGCACGCAAAGAGAACAACATTGATTTGATGCAGCTGCGCTGTGCGTTTTCAGTAGAACTGAATGAAAGGAACCACGTCTCAGCTCTCTGGCGTAGAGCTAAAATAGCACAGTGCAACAACACCAACATATTAATACTCCATACATGCTACATGGTCAGGCAGCTTCATTCTGTTCAGTTCTATGATGAACTGCTGACATCACAGTGAGTTTACCCAGCGTTTCTCCAAGGGTTATATTTCCTCTGTAAAGAATGATGAAGGTCCACCAGGCGCTGATAACAGACAGACGGTGGTGTGGTGGGTTGGCCGGTCCTGAATGATGACCAGTCAGGTGGCTTACGCCACCGGCGGGCTCGGTGTTGCCACGCGGACGGTCCGATTCCCACCTGCGGTTGCCCAGAGTCCCCAGGCTGACCTGCTGTGTGTCTATGTCCCTGGAAATCTACACAGTAGTAGGGTGGGGTTATCTCACAGAGGGAGAACAACAACTGGAATTTCAAACAGCTGAAGAAGAAGAAAGTCACTTACGAATAAGATTAGTAGTTTGAAAAACATACTTGATCACATGTGGGTGGCATAGGCATCGCAACAACAACTTGAAACTCAGGTGATTGGGGTCATACTGATCTTACTACTACTTTGATGGATGACATACAGTAATATGTACATGAGCACATGTCCCCACTCTAGCGCACCTGCTTCTATTGAAGGGTCCTTATCACCGTTCCACAGAGCTTTTATACATTACAAGCCTGACATTATTCACATTTGCATTCTATATTGCCACAGCAATACCAATAGGTTTTTGTATATTCCCACCACCCCCTCCACCCATTTTCGTGGCCCAAATATACTGTCCGCACCACACGTCCCCGTATGAGTCGACCCCTACATAATGTCAACGTTTGGAAGGGGTGTGGGCCGTCCCTCCTGCCGTTATGAATGAAGGATGACCTGCATGCGTCATTGCTCCTACTTACGTCTAGTTCGGAAAGCCAATCCTCCGTTAGATCGCTTCCGTTGGGGGGGAACAACGTGTCAGTCGCGCCGGTATCAACATCTTATCAACGGTCATCCCAAAAGATCCGCTGCGTGCATATTCGGTAGATCCTATGTGACGATGGACATGTGGTCTGGGCAACAAAAACGTCTGCACGTGTTGTCGTTTACCGATCTTCTACTCATCTAACGAACGCGCCAGTCTCTGTAAAGGACGGCTGCAGGTGATGACGATCTGTTCGATACTGACGCCCAGTAAGACTTAACCCATTACATGGGCTTTCAGCAGAGGTTGTCATGAGTGACGATTTTCACAAATCGCATGAGTGAATTACGAATGATTGAGCCGACAGGAAAAGGTTGAAGGGTCTAACATTCCTTCGTTTATTCATTTCTGTCACATATCGATCTCTCATCATCTTTGGCTCAAACTAAACCAAACTGAGTGGTCGTTACGCACGCGTGAAACTGATTGGCATTACGATCACATGACCCATACCACCTATCCAGATGAAGATCTAATGCAACAATCCCCAGGGAAGAAACAGTTAGACACACACACACACACAGATCACCTCTGGTCAGCACACACCTGGGAGTAAGGTTTTAGTATCCATACATCGGCACGGCGATGCATTCTTACCATAGTCATGCTGGATGCTGCGGTTACTTAGTGAGGAAACTTCTGATCCAGACGACTGGAACTCTGTCAAGAGAGAAGAACATTAGTGTTTATGTGAACATATGAACATGTGTCTTTGTGTGTGCACGTGAGTGTGTGTGTCTGTGTATGCACGTGTGTGTTTGTGTGTGTGCACGTGTGTGTGTTCGTGCACCTGGCACAGGCGTTGAGGTTTGGACGGAGGCGGTGGCAGAGTGTTTCTGTCTGTTGTAAATGTAGGCGCTCACGATGACGGTGATCACAATACAGCCACGTACAGGGGACTAGGATGCCGACAACACACACACACACACACACAACACACATCACACAACACAGAGCAACTAACATTTGATTTGATGCAGCTGTGCTGTGCGTTTTCAGTAGAACTGAATGAAAGGAACCACGTCTCAGCTCCCTGGCGTAGAGCTAAAATAGCACAGTGCAACAACACATCAACATATTTACAACGGAACATTCGATACATGCTACATCGTCAGGCAGCTTCATTCTGTTCAGTTCTACAATGAACTGCTGACATCACAGTGAGTTTACCCAGCGTTTCTCCAAGGGTTATATTTCCTCTGTAAAGAATGATGAAGGTCCAGAACACAGCGCCCAGGTAGAAGATGACATCCCGCAAAAAGGGGCGGGAGGCCACCGTGAAAGGTTTGACCAATGACACGCTCCCGGCAACCACCGTGGTTACGAAGATCCCCGCCCCTGCGGAGGGAGAAGAAACAGGAGAGAACAAGGTCACGGGATCGAACGCCTCAAATAAAACGGCCGGTCTTTTTGTCGTGTGCGGCGAGTGCGAGCGCCTACCAAACAGGGCTCCTATGGCCAGTCCAGCGGTGTGCGGGTGAGAGAAGGCCACCATAGCACTGAACACATCTGGAGCGCCGTTCCCCAACGCCAGGAAGGTCACGCCCTCCACACAGACTAGTCAAGGTTAACACACACACACAAACACACACATACAACCTACTGTTCTTACCCCCCCTCCCTCCTCCTCCTCCTCCTAGAGAGAGACAGAACAGAGAACTGCTAACTAACAGGTTCTAAGATACACTCTGAAGCGGATGTTCCTGTTTGGACACTGATGAGAGCGTCAGTGGAGAAATGGATGAGCAGAGAGGGCCGCTAGGACCACACGCTGCTTAGAGGGTTCTGGGGAGCGGGGGAGAGGAGGAGACGGGGGAGTGGAGGAGACGGGGGAGAGGAGGAGACGGGGGAGAGGAGGAGGCGCGCATGCACAAGCGGAGAAGGAGGCGAGCGCGTTTGTGGTCGGGCGTTGGAGGATACAGCCACGTTGTGAGTGAGGCGGAGGGTGGAGGAGATCGCCGACAGGTTGGGACAGAAACTGCAAGGAAAGGAGCAAAGACAAGAGGGGGGAGACAATCTCAAACATCAAAGTCATCAAGCTGTAAACGAGGACGACTTTGAACATTCATCACATGTCCGCGTGTCAAACTCGAAAGCGGACGTGTCTGTTTGACGTCATTGAACCGCTCTAAGACGCACACGGAAGTATGACAGAGAAAAAGACCAACTATCTCTGGACACGCGAGCCCATTGGACCCGCTGCCTCAGTCGTCCCTGCAGTCTTTACAACACTGTATCAAATCCATGACTCCTGACTAACTCTCTAGGGTTGCTCATGTGACAGGCCGTCCTGTGACCTCTGCTCTTTCGCTTTTAAAAGATAAGATGACGGACTCCACGACTCTTGACAAGAGAGCACGTTCGTCGGAATGTGACGACACGGAACTCAGCAGAACACACGAAGGACAAATAGTGCCTCTGGACAAATAGTGGTCACATGACTGACTGTAACTACACAGTCTGGCCTGTACAGTTGAACATGGAGGGGCAGGGGGGTTTAGGTGTGTGTGTGAGGGAACTTACAATTTAGACGCACAGAGTCCCAAAACTAGGAACAAGAAGAACAGCCATACAATCTGCGAAAGAGAGAATGAGATTGAGAAGTTCACGCACAGCTGCATGTTGTCTACACTTCCTCTTTGGGTTTCTTTTATCGTGAACTATGATTTTTATAGAAGGCAGAGGGAGGGGGAGTTGGGCCAGAGAAAAGGAGAGAGAAGGAAGGAAGAGGGGGGAGAGATTAAGACAGAGAGAGGGGGGGGGGCAGAGAAAACGAGTGAGAAGGAAGGAAGGAAGGAGAGATGGGGAGGGAGATGAAGAGGGGGAGAAAGTGAGAGAGAGCCTTCTTTGTCCATTTCAGTTTTTTTTTTTTTTTTTAAAGATTTGAGCAGAAATATCTTCAGAGAATCTACACACGTTCAGTTCCACTGAGGAGAACTAGTCTTTCACAAATCATCTTCTGATGGGCACATTACTGAGGAAGAGGAACCTTTCGCAAAAGGCTGACAGGAAGTGACCACTAGCATTACCTCCAGTTGATGGACTTCCATTCTTTTCAAATTAGCGCTGACATATACAACAATTGGCTATTACTGAACTGTATATGAACCCCGGCTCTTCCTTTACTGTACATAGCGCTGGAAACAAGGTTATTACTATTAGACGACGTCGGTGTTACTTTAACGCAGTACAGTCCTTGGAGGAGGGAGATGGTATAGGAAAGCAGACGTGCTTACGCAGAGGGTGATGGTGAGAGGTGTGAGGTTGGGGGGCAGCAAGCAGAAAGCGAGCCACAGGTAACTGATGAAGCCATCTTCCTGGCTACAGTCTGGAGTGTGCTTCACAAACGCACAGCGATCGGCAGCGCTGAGGTTCATCACCGTGTCGCACTGAAAGACACACGTACACACACAAAACTTATGTTGCACAGTAGTTACACTTGTCCAAACCCGCCCGGCACATTTTGGAGGCCCCAAACAAACATACTGTTAGCGGGTCCTTTGATTGGCAACAACAACAAAATACAACTTGTCGCACAAACTTCGAGGCTGTCCAAAACTGTGATAGCCTAAATAATGTAGTCTCTTGTTTATCTAAGACTAGAAGTGGCAGAATTATGCTCTTCAAATCAAGGTTGCAGGCCAGGTGAGCGGTTGGAAGGATTTCCTTGACGGTATGCCAGTTTCAGTTTAGCGCAATAGGCATCGACGGTAAATTAACTTCATTGTCAACCACGAAAAACAGATTTACGAATGCACTTGTTTAAATTGAATTGCGAAGAAGAAAATGAAATTTGTTATCTTACTAACCTCATCAACGCCGCCACGGAACAACATTATCCCACGTGACATTTCGAAGAGATCTTCAATGCTGACTACTGAACGCTTTACCAAGTACGACTCCGAGAGAATGTACTTTATCAGTACAAATCAGGACGTGACATGTTACTGACAGTGGTACAGAACTCCAAGATTTCATAATTCACTTCGTTTAGGCTGCGTGACCATTCCGATAGTTTCGTCAAAACACGACTGGCGACGCATGGACATCCAGACAATCAGAAATGTTGTTTACAAGTGAAATTCGACCCCGGCGATCAATAGTTTTTAAGGCAGCAATCGTTGAAGTCGTATCTATATTCCCACGAACTGGACATAATGTACAGACAAACACAAACACTCCTAACACTACCCTCCTTGTTCTGACGTTTCAACACTTGAGTTTTAAGCCCCTCCCCTTTGGCAAATTGACACAACACGGGTCAGGTTAAATACTGATTTTATTTCACAGTTCACGGCCTTAAAAAGTATAATTTTTCTGCAAAGGGTATATAAATCATGACAAATTCCACATTCACAACTTTTCACCAGAAAGTTATTTCTGCTAGATCACATATATGGTTGGACAGAAGCTGACATGGGGGTGTGCCATTTCTCCTCGATGTCAATTTAAAAGCAGCATGAAAACAGGGTGTGATTGGCACATGCTGGGGTAATCAGTCACTGATTCGTTCCCCGTAGACCAAAGCAGCATCGAGGGGCGGGGTCCTGGGTTCATAACATCCTCTTTTCTCCTGGCTGACAGCTGGACACAGGTCCTGCTCACACCACCTGACGCACAAACATATTGTGTTATTCTTGTTGTGTGATATATTACATGTACCGAGTGTCTGTGTACTAACCTGAGTGCTGCATAGACATCAGTAGAACAGGCTTCCTCCCAGCAGGCATGGTCAATTAGCAGTGCACCTAAAACACACATTAGTCACAAGGCAGTCTCCACTGTTCAAGCTCACGATGAAAGCATCCGTGTGTGCGCGAGTATGTGTGTGTGTGTGTGTGTGTGTGTGTGTGTGTGTGCAGTATGCCAGGCTCCGTACCCATGTAGATGCGAGCCAGACTGTACGCCAAGTCTCTAGCTGCCAGCTGCAGGTAGCTGGGAGGCCTGCTGGCTGCTCCCTGCACAAACACCCCCAGCCCAGAGAGGGCGCTGTCTACAGCCGTCACGGCCGGGGCCAGGGCAGGGACACCAGAGGCTGCCTCCAGCAGGGTCTGGGGGCCAAGGGGACAGAGAACGAATAGAGGAGAGCCGGTTGCCGGTCTGAGGTGAGCACCGGTAGCAGGGAAGACAGCTGCGTGGTAAGACATTCTTGCCCCACTTTAACCTATGCTCAATTACCGATGACGTGCGGCCGACAGTGTGGGAATTGCTGTTCGCCGGAGTCAGGGGCGGGGTCCCCCCAGGGCTCCTGACCCCGGGCCCCTCTAGGACCCGGCTCCTAGTACTTCTGTTTTGTGGTGATAGTTAGGCCTGCAGAGACCACTTGGCACACTGGTAGCTCGCTAGGATTCCACTCACAGCGGCAGCGCGTCCACGGACAGTCTACGGAAGAATGGATCGGTGCGCCTGCACAGATGCTTAACACCTAGGTTTCAGACGAAGCCAACTAAAGGCTGGCGGTTAAACTGTTGAAAAAAGTGACTAAAAATATGGCACCTTGTGCCACATGGGTTAGCCATGCTCGGGTATACCTCAAGTGGGCAAACCATGCTCCCCAATGTGGTACAGACCAAGATACTAAGAGAGAAAGAGAGGAGGGTAGGATGATAGCGAGTATTCTGGTGGAGAGGAGAGGCACCCGACAAGTGACGGGGAAGAGAGACACGGGGGAGGGACCACATGGGGAGAGCGGTAAAGTGCCAGGAGTTGGAAAGGAAGAAGTGAAGATGTCGATGAGCACGAGGTGAGGGAGGAGAAAACAGAAAGAGAGCGAGTTAAAGAAGAGAAGGAGAGGTAGATATCACAGGTCTTCATGAGACGTCATGAATCCAGGTCTTCGCACTCAAGGGGACCTGGGTCAGGTGACCCACCTGAGCATCTCTGAGTAGTCCTGGCAACCCGGTGTCTTCAATGTAGCCCTGCCCACCGAAACTCTCCAGACCCTCGGACACCACAGCCACCGCCTGAGGCCCACCACACAGAGAAACCACAACGTCAGCAAGAACCAACACACACCTCCGGTTACCTGGCGTATGTGTGTGTGTAAGCGGCGTGAGGCAAACCACCTGTTTCCCAGTGTAGAGTTTGGCCACAGGTGTGAGCAAGCGCAAGAGGTGGGATTCCAACTGGGAGGCGTGTCCAGTTTCCTCTCGGCCAATCAGACGGCACACATCCATGACGAGCAGGAAGGCCCCGCGAGTCTCCACCTCCAGCCTAGCCAGGGTCTGCATGTGGAGGGGGTGTTCCTTCAGGAGCTTCCCAAAGGCAGTGCGGCGGGTGGCGTAGTCACGAGCCAGCTGAACAACCCTGTGACACACACACACACACACTGTTCACAAAACATAACTAAGCACGGAAAACAGTTGCGGTTTCCTTTTGAATGATCTCATGAGGTTGGATCAACAGGAAGTAGGAAGTACCACCTCCTCATGGCTCCTACTGCAGCCACACTGTTGTGGATCCGGGTCACCGTCAGCATGCTGGCTATGGAGGCCACGCCCCTTCCGTCTTCTGACAACTGAACATTTGAACTGTGTTTAAATGCATGAAACGTATTCAAACAGAAGAAGCTTTTCAAAGGAGTGGACTGAATTGGTTAGTTAAGCCTGTGTTCTCTCTGCAGTCGAGCGATCTACATCAGGGGTCCTGGTCTTCAGAGAGCCACTCTCCTGACAGTTTTAGATGTCTCCCTGCTCCAGCACGGATGATTTTCAAATGAATGGGTCGTTGATGACATAATGACAGGGATATGAGCAGGGAAACATCTACAACTGCCAGGACTGTGGCCCTCAAGGACCAGGATCGGCCCCCGCTGAGCTACATCCATTCATATGAGCTCAAATGAACCGTAGAATGGGGGCAGTCGCGGGGTGGCGGGGCAGACCTTGTGTGCGGGCAGGCCATCCAGCAGCAGCTCAGCTGTGGGCATCTGTCTGGTGCCCAGCTTGTCCTTCAGCCTCTGGACCTCGATGCCCCTCAGCAGACCATCCTGGTCACGGCTCACCTCGGCGTAGAAGAGAGACAACCCTCTGCTGCCCTGGAGAGACGCGAGGAGATGCACAAACGCAGGTTGGACGTGTGTAGAGAGATGACAGCGAGGAGAGACGGATAGGAGACACGCAGAGAAGCTTCTGTGTCATGTGGAGAGGAGATGAGATCTGCTGATGACCGGGGTGAGAGGTGGGGTACCTGTGTGGTAGCTCCCCCTCTGTCCTGGACTCTGGCCAGGGTGAGGGTCATGTCTGCGTCGGTCGCAGAGGTGAACCACTTGAAGCCGTGCAGCTTGTACGACCCGTCTTCCTGCTGCTCGGCCAGAGTCTCAGTCCCACTTCCTGTTTGTGCAGAAACAGAGACGCTCAGAAACACACGCAACCAGTGGAAAATTGCAGGCTGTTAAATAAATAAATTCTTCATCCAATCAGAATCAAATTCTGGGCAGTCGCCGACGGCGATGGCCAAGGCTGAGATGGGGGACTAACCCACATCAGAACCTCCCCTTCGTTCAGTCATCCACTGGCCGGACGTCCAGAACCTGTCAGGGTCCCGGCTGGTCAATCGACCGAACGCCTCCTCCACAGACCAGGGCATTCCCAGAGTCTGCATGGGACGTGAGAACACATGGTCACAAATGGAAGGATTTGGAGGACAAACTTAAAGTTGACTGTCGAAGGCCTGTTTCCCATGATGCACCTGGATGACTTTGGCAGCGCCATCGGTCATGGCAAGAGGACAAGTGAAGAGGCCGGAGGAAGGAGAGTACATATACAGCTTACTCATCTGGTACACCCGGCTGAAACACACACAGACAAACACACACACACACACACAGACACACACTTGTACATGTACATGTTTGAGGAAATGTGGAAGCCCCAGCGAATGTGACAGTTCCGGTGGCCTGACCTCCACTCGCCATAGGTCCTCTCGTATCCGATAGCAACCATCCCCTCCTTGGCGGAAAGGTCCTTCATGCGTCCCCAGGCAGCAGAGGTCACTATGTGGTCGACGCGGCGACCCCAGGGGTCAAAGTGCACAAGTCTAGGAGGCGTGACCTCGCACTCCCGACCCCACCCGTCTATCTCCGTGGACAACTTCTCGCCAAACTGACACAGGTCTGACAGCACAGCCTTTAAAAAACAAAACACAGAAAAATAGTGGTGATGGTAATGTTTGAACACACATAAAGACAGAGCCCTCGCTGTTATCAGAGTGACCATAAGACAGCTCTGCACCTAACAGGACCTAACAGTCCTTGTAGGCCCACTCACCTCGTGAGGAACGTGTCTCCTGAGGTAGCTTTTAAGCAGTGCATCCTCCAGGAAGGGGTTCTTCAGTACTGGTCTGTCTTGGAAGAACGCACCTATTCCGGCTCGGGAGAACACCCGATGTCCCTCTGCCTCCCACTGGCTGTCCGCATGCTGAACCACACTCTCGGGCCGAGTAGTGACCCGGCGGACGACCCGGTAACGGTTTCCCGATAAATGACAATTGAGGAACAGCCGCCTCACTGACATCATAAGGAATTGTCTGAAATACAATGATTTGGGTTGCATTAACTTGCATGTGCAGATAGTTTGGCATTGGAATATTACGCTTACTGATTTTACACGTTTACATTTTAGATCTAGAGAAATATCTCTTTAATAAACCTTGATTGAAGGAGAGCATACGTGCTAGTTCTCGTGTTTTTCACTTCGCGAAATTGTGTCAAGGGTCACCTTAGTATAACAACGCAATTGTCTTCTGTTCTTCCACAACTACAATATCAAGAGGTCTTTCTGCTTAACACAAACTAGGATCTAAACTGGCGTTGTTATTTTCCGTATTTTCTTTTGTTAAAGAACCGTATGAAGTAAACATCCACTGTGAATGAGTCGTGCCGTTTTGAGTTGTCTTAAGATACGTTTTAGTTGTCTTCAGTTGATACATTCACTTATGTACACTTCTGAAACTGTTATTTTAAGCTTACATTCATGCATTTTTTCCAGTGGAAACACGAAGTTTTGTTGACAACCTGCGTGGTTTCCTTACCTCTTGAACTTCTTCCAAAATCACAAATTGTTTTCAAAATAAAAGTCCCACGCTGGATCACCAAGCGTAACATCACGTGACAAAAACACACGTGAGCGGAATAGTTATTGAACTTTTTATTATTGTTGCTCCATTGTAGATCAGTGAAAAATACTTTATTTTTCTTTAATGGTAATACAAAGGTCATATTACGTGCACCTTTAATAAAATGTTGCCATGACAATGGTAAAAATATATTTCAGAAGAAACATCGAAACCGAATATATATAATGAACACAGAACTTTGGGTAACTCAACTAAAATGATTATTCCAAAAACTATGAGATCAAAACAAACAAGGAGAACAGCAAGTCACAATAACAAAGGGGTGTGTGGAAATAACCATACTGATAAAACGCAGTAAGTAGTTACATTTCGTGAGTGCCATACCCAAGCAATACAATATGTAGATAGACTAGTCTGAGGGAGGAGAGAACGATCCAGGAGACTGTTAGTACACAAACATCCTGATTAGACTGTTGCTCGTCTTCCAATCACAGGTCAACACAAGGGTTATTCTAGAGCCCCTCCAACAGTTCTGAAGTTAAACAGACCCAGTAAAAAGGAACCAAAGTTACAAATTCAGAACAGATTTGATTAACAGTCAACAAACAAATCAAGACTGGTTGACCCTACCGTAATATATAATATAGCTTGTACATAAAGTTGCTAGCTGATTTACAAATGGACTCAAATAAAAACATGCCATAGAACCCATCCAAACCCAGATAGAATGCGGGATGCCAGCTAAACAGAAACCATACAAGGTGAAAAATACTGCCGTTTTATAAAAACAAACAAAGAGTCGAACCAACAGAGAGGGCATTGTTCTCCCCTGTGCTCAGGAGGCGTGTGCTCGCGTTGGCCACACCCACGTCCCCCGCTAACACAGAAGCGCGTTGGGCTGGGCTGGCTGGGCGAACCCCAAAGCCCTCCAGCAGA
The DNA here is from genome assembly GCA_036571765.1 of Plecoglossus altivelis. Taxonomy (NCBI): domain Eukaryota; kingdom Metazoa; phylum Chordata; class Actinopteri; order Osmeriformes; family Plecoglossidae; genus Plecoglossus; species Plecoglossus altivelis. The sequence continues at coordinate 4,454,579 of BROE01000008.1, read as the reverse complement.
GGCCTAGTGGAGAGAGGAGGGAAGGAGGGAGAGCGGGAGCACGTGTTGGTCCGGTCACAGTCAGTCCAGAGGTCACTCTCTCCTCTCTCCAGCCTGCCCTCCTTGGATCTTCTTCTGTGGTTTTTAGTCTCCCTTGGTGAGCAGGTCTTCTATGTAGGCATCCAGTTCATCGTCTGTGTTGATGTCAATGTCCTGCAGGAGTGTGATATGTTAGTTAGCGTGTGTAGGAGAGAAAGAGTGTGTGTGTGTGTGAGAGTGTGTGATAGAGTATGAGGAAGATAAGGCAAGAGAGAGAGGGAGCAATAGAGACAGAGAGAGGGAGCAAGAATGAAGAGAGAGACAGAGAGACAGAGAGACAGAGAGACAGAGAGAGAGAGACAGAGAGAGAGAGACAGAGAGACAGAGAGAGAGACAGAGAGACAGAGAGAGAGAGAGACAGAGAGAGCAGTACCTCCTGGACTTTCTGCAGCAGGGCGACGATGTTGGTCCTGAGTTTCTGCAGCTTGTCCTCGGCCTCCTTCAGCTTGGTCTCAGCGCTGCTGCTCTTCTCCTCCACAGCCTTGGCTCTGGCATCTGCCCGGCTCTGGTACGAGTTACACAGGGCCTGCAGCCCCAGCTCGTACTGCTGGAAATACTCCTTCTACAGGACACACACACACGTGCTCTCAGTATGCATAGAGATCTCTGTCTCTCTCTCTGTCTCTCTGCTGTGGATTTGGGTCAGAGAGGGTCAGAGGGCAGCCTCACCATAGGAAAGGCCACCAGCTCCTCGGCTGTCATGCTGTTGACGTCATCTTTAGGGATCCGGAAATCAGGAGGGAAGAAATACCGGAGCAGTGTTCTGGAGAGGTGCGCACACACACACGCACACACAGGAATGTGAGACGCCTGTATTCCCTTCACCCCCCTGGCCCCCTCTCCCTCCCCCCGGATGGTTCCAGAAAAGAAGACCATTCTCATGTTACCTCATCATAGTGACCAGGCTCTCGGTCACCTCTCGACTGGTTCCTGGCTGGGTGGTGTCTGGCTCCATGGGGGCGGGGCCTTTCTCTGGCTCCGCCCCCTGCTGGGTGTCTGGGGTCTGTGTAATTGGTGAAGGGGGCCTCATCAACCTGACATCCTCGCTGCCTTTGAACACCCTGCAAAGTCACGCCCCCGTCAGCCAAAGACACGCCCCCGTAAGCCAAAGACACGCCCCCGTAAGCCAAAGACAAACAGGCCAAAACAACACAAATATTTACACTCACCAGCGGTCTTTCGGGGTGGACCGGGGGACGTAGTCAAACTTCACCTTCCAGCGCACGCTCTGTTTGTTCGTCTCCACGGCAACCACTTTCCCGGTGTACCATTCCTTGTTGACGCGGACCTCGACCAGCAGACCCTTGTCTTATCAGAGGACACACACACGCGCACACACTCAGAATGTTCCAGTCCAGGGTCCACTGAGCAGATGTAGGAGGGGGGTTCACCTGGAGTTCAGGTCGTGTCTCACCTTTCTGAGTGTTCTTCAAGTCCTTCTCAGGGTCGTCGTCGTGGTCGTCATCGGATACCTGCAGATGTGGCACAAGTCAGCCAGGGACCCCGTTCTCTAATAGACCCAGCACCCAGAGAGGGGAGAGAGACAGAGAGACAGAGAGAGCAGAGAGAGAGGCAGAGACAGAGAGGCGAGGAGAGAGAGACAGAGAGAGAGACAGAGAGAGAGAGCCCTGCTTCCCAAGACAAACACCCCACCTAGTTAAGATCTGAGAGCAGAATCCAGTGACTTTCAAGAAGTCTAGTAAGGATCAAGATGGGAAGACGGATATGAGATGTTAAGAGAGAATGATAGGCCTCTTTTGATTGGGTTAGGAGATATAAAACTGTTTTGATTGGGTTAGGGGAGGGAGCTGAAACAATTTTGTTTAGTTAAAGAGAGAGAGAGAGATTGAACGGTTTTGATTGGGTTAAGAGAGAGAGAAAACTGTTCTGATTGGGGTAGGAGAGAGAAATAGGACTATAGAGAGATAGGTTTGTAATCTCTTGGTCTGTGTGATTGACACCACCAGATGGATGATTAGGTCGAGAGAGAGAGAGAGAGGGGGAGTAGTCACCAGTCAGTACCTTGGATTTAGACCCAGCCTGTGCAGAGGGGGCAGGTTTAGGGGTGGAAGCGGGTGTGGCTTTGCTGGCTGAGGGTGGGGTTGCCGTGGCGGTCACGCCCCTCTTCTCAGGCTGGGGGGGGAGGGGGGTGAACATGGCAGAGGGTCTAACTGACAGCTCTGGGATCATGTCAGCCCTACCTGAGGGACTCTAAGCAGGTGTGGCTGTTCTCTCAGTGCTGCTGGGGATGTGTGCTTGGTCCTCTGTCTGCCATTACAAGCATTACCTGCCTGGCTCACTGTTTCATCTACTACAGCTCTCTCTGGTGTAGCTTAGATTAGATCCTGGATAGACACCTTGAAAATGTCTGTGTGTGACAGTGTATGTACCTGTGTGTGCATGTGACTATGTATGTACCTGTGTGTGTGTGTGTGACTATGTATGTACCTGTCTGTGTGTGACTATGTATGTACCTGAGTGAGTGTGTGACTATGTATGTACCTGAGTGTGTGACTATGTATGTACCTGAGTGTGTGTCTGTGTATGTGACTATGTATGTACCTGTGTGTGAGACTATGTATGTACCTGTGTGTGTGTGTGTGTGTGTGTGTGTGTGTGTGTGTGTGTGTGTGTAAATGCATGTTTGTACCTCAGTCACTTTGCTCCGCTTGGCAGGAGTGGCCTTTTCCACAGCTTTCCCGCGGCTCCCAGCCGCGGCGGCCATCTTGGATTTCTTGGGCAGTATTTCCTCCTCCTCCTCGCTCTCCTCTTCGCTGTCTTCCTCTTTCTCCTCCTCCTCCTCCTCTTCCTCCTCCTCCTCCTCCTCGCTCTCATCTTCCTCCACCACTCTCTTGCGGGTGTTGCTCAGAGTGGCGCTTCTGGCTGGGGAGGACTTGGCTGATGACTAAGAGAGGAAACAGACAAAAGAAGAGAATCACATCACAAGTCTGTGCTTCCTTGATGACCACACATCAGTACCTATAACCAACCTTAACCCTCAAGACAGGACTATTAGATCAGCATTGGCTTTGAGTGCTGTGCTTCAGGAACAGGAACTTAAGGAACAGGAACTTAAGGAACAGGAACTGAAGGAACAGGAACTTAAGGAACAGGGACTGAAGGAACAGGGACTGAAGGAACAGGGACTTAAGGAACAGGGACTGAAGGAACACACACGTACCCGAGAGTTCCGGCTGGCTGAAGGACTTTTAGCTGGGGCTTTGGCTGGAGTTTTAGAGGCGGGCTTGGATACAGGGGGCGGGGTCTTAGCTGGAGCTCTGACGCGGGATTGGTCGACTTTGGGTACCGGAGGAGGAGGAGGAGGTGCGGGCGTTCGTGAAGACCGGGGCGAGACGGCGGGCGTCCGGGCGACAGGGGGCGGGACGCTGGGAGCGTTTTTGAGGTGGGAGGGGAGAGGAGGAGAGCGAGGGCGGGTGAGGACTCTCTCTGAGGACCTGGTGGCCTGGGACACAAAGACAGAACAAGAGGGTGCTACTTCCAGACAAGATCATCCCAGGAGACACTGAAGTGTGTGTGTGTGTGTGTGTGTACCTGAGGAGAGCCCTCTGAGGCAGGCCTCATGCTGACGTCCAAAGGTAGCTTCTTCAGGTCTGCAGAGGATTTGATGGTGCTGGTTTTCTACCAGAACACAGAACACACCCACTGTGTGAGCAGCCCCTCACACACCAAGACCCTCGTTCTCCCCATACGAAGTGTGTGTGTGAATGTGAGCGAGTGTATGTCTGAGTGTGTGTGTGCCTGAGTGTGTATGTGTATGTGTGTGTGTGTGTGTGTGTGTGTGTGTGCATGTATGTGTCTGCACCTGCAGAGCCTGGAGCTTCTCCTGCTGCAGTCTGATCTTCTCTGCCAGCTCCTTCTGTTTGTCTTCAGCAGTCTGGACCACCTTCCTGAGAGCCCCACACGGCAGGTTCTGCTTCTGCTCAGCCGCGTCACACCTGCAGGCACGCAATCATGTGACTCACTGGCTGCATGTGTGTGTAGGTGTGTGTGTGTATTACGTGTGTGTGTGTGTGTATTACGTGTGTGTGTGTGTGTACCTGTCCTGGGTGCTGTCTGGGTTCATCAGACACACCCAGCTGTCTGGGTAACGTCTGTCCACAGCGTCCATCTGGAATGGTAGCGTCCTCCACTTTAAACACTTATCTAGACGACACACAGACACACGGCTCACAGCCTTCTCTGAGTGTGTGTGTGTGGAGCCATACGTGTGTGCGTTTCCATTTGTCTGTATGTGTGTGTGTAATCACATTTGTTTACTGTGCTGAATGTGGTTACATTGTGTGTCTCACCACACTGTATGATGTGTGTGTGAGTCTGTGTGTGTGTCTCACCACACTGTATGCTGTGCGTGTGAGTGTGTGTGTGTGTGAGTGTGTCTCACCACACTGTATGACGTGTGTGTGAGTGTGTGTGTGTGTCTCACCACACTGTATGATGTGTGTGTGAGTGTGTGTGAGTGTGTCTCACCACACTGTATAGTGTATGTGTATGTGTGTCTCACCACACTGTATAGTGAGGGGAATCTCCATGGCCCGCCGTCTCTTGTAGCGCTGCTCCGACGAGGGCGGAGCTGACCAGCTGGCTGACAGGTAGCCAAACTCATCCCAGAACTTCACGATGCCCTTCTGAGCTGCAACACACACACACGCACACACAGAGGCTTGAACACACAGGCCTGAGGTACCAGCATCAGAGGGACAGGGGCACGGCCGTGTCTCACCGATGTTGCTGTCCTTCCAGTACTGGGCCAGATGTTCTCCCATGGCTTTCAGAAGATGCCTGTACTCTTTGGCGTCGGCAAAGTCCTGCTTGTTGTGAGTGGGCTCCAGCACCACATAGGGAACATCCACCACGCCCACCACACCCCCACACGCCCTGGGAAACACACACACAGATGGATCAGCTACCACACACAGACGTGGCAGTTAGACATGCTGACAGACAAAAACACAGACAAACACAGACAGATAGAGACAGACAGAGACGGAAACAGACAGACAGACAGAGACAGACAGACACAGAGACAGAGACAGACACAGACAGACAGGCACAGACAGACACAGACACAGACAGACAGACAGACACAGACAGACAGAGCTTGACTGAGAGCGCGTCTCTCCAGGAGGAGCGTGCCGGCGTGGTCCTGTCACTCACATGCCGCCCTCCAGCTGTGGCCCTGTCTTCTCGTACATCTTGATGAGACGGGAGCAGTTGTACACAAACATGCCATCCAGGTCCCGCTGGTCGATGTTCACACCAAAGATGAAGTTCAGCTCCTTGGGCTCCTTCAATGCTCTGAGAGAGAGAGAGACACACAGAGAGACAGAGAGAATAATTCTGACTTATTTGATGTGTCGGTGTGAGGCTGGAGCTGCGAGCTGATATTACGCGACTTTCTTACAGTGAGTATGTGGGGACTTCATGGCTCTGTCCGCTTCGCTAGGGATTGCAAAGGACTTTCTTCCTCCGCTGTGAAACACGCAGCAACGCGCATCAGAACACACACACACACACACCCAGCATACAACACCTAGCACACACAGTTATCTGCAACTCTAGACACGGTTAAGGGAGAGAGAATGTTCTGATTTGGGGTCACAGTTCGTCGCCCGTGGCCGGGCCTTTACAAGGAGCAAGGGAGAACTTAGAGCAGGCTTTGAGGGAGCTCGGGTGCCTCTTATAGTCTCCTGGAGTTTGGTTCTGATGTGCTTACGACTTTGCAAGGTGGACTCGTGGAACACCCAACTTCTTGCAGCTTCATGGCTGCTCGGCGCTGCGTTTGTAAGCGGATGATTAGGTCGATGAGAGAGAGAGATGGGGGGGGGTGACGTGTACTTGACACCCTGAGGGAGCGTCCTCATGCTACTAGTTCTACAGACATTCTAAAGACATTCAGAAGACATTCTACAGACATTCTACAGACATTCTACAGACATTCTAAAGACATTCAGAAGACGTGCTGAGATATGTAGCATTTACTACACCAAAGAGCATCTTAAAGGTACGTTCTACAGACATTTCAAGAAAGGACAGGTTCTACAAGGACAATCTACATTGATCCATTTCTAGAGCAGTTCAGGGAATGACATATGTACAAGACCGTTCTACAAGAGACAGTTACAGAAGGAATCAAACGAGTCGGGTGTTGTCAGGAAGCAGAGACAGGGGGAAGAGTGTTTAGGTTCTCTGAAGAGGCTGGGTCAGGTCTGGGCTGCGGCTGCCTGGCAGACTGCTGTTACCTGGGTTACTGGCAGGGTGCTGTTACCTTGGTTACTGGCAGGGTGCTGTTACCTGGGTTTATAGAGACAGCAGGACATCCTCTTGGTCCTCACTTTGTGTCCCTGGATGAAGATCCTCATGCGAGGGTCGATGTACAGGATCGCAGCATACGCTCGGAACGAGCGCCGCTCCGGCTTGCTGCGGCGAAAGGAAGTGATGTCAGCCGGCAGGCGTGTACATGTCAGACCGCGTGCACGGTGAGGTGAGCCGGCGAGGAGGGAGGGAGGGGAGGAGGAAGGGTACTCACACGCCCTCGGAGGGAGTCCCAGCCATCAGGATGTCCTGGTGATCCGTCTCCACGTCCAGCTCAGGCTCTCTGTTGTCCATCAGCTTCAGGTTGTAGATGATCACCAGGGTTCCTGCAACAACACATACGCACACACGCTTCAGAAGATCCACCACAATGCAACGGCCACACACACCACAGGTTTAGCAGATCCACCCCCCCCCCCCCCCCCCCCCCCCCCCCCCCCCCCCCCCCCCCCCTTCAGCACAATTACAGGACACACACACACGCACACCTTCAGCAGATCACACAATGACACGGGCCACACACACACACACACCTTGTGATGAAAATAGGATATTTCACTCAGATTAAACTGCAGTTAGATGGCTGCCTCAGTTCAACTCTGGTCACTAAGCATAAAACATACTGCCTATGGCCTTGAATGTTTTGACTCTGAAGGCTGAAGGAGACAAGGGGAGTATCTGTTCGTGTGTCAGGAATCCTGGATGTGGTCAGCAACTATTTCTGAGCACAACAGCAGTATCCATTTAGATAACGCTGTAACCACGGTGAGATCTGAAACTCCTGAGAGTACCCAGAAACACTAAGAAGTGGCGTTGGACTAGATCGCTTCGAAAGCCTTTATATACTTGCCTGGGGTGTCAATAGAATATAGAATATATAGAACAATAACAGTCAATAGAACACGTGCTGTTTGGTTGCCATGACGTCCGGCAGATACACAAAGTTGTCGAACACCCGCACGCTCACCACTGCTGCTCTCGATCTTGTTAAACTGGTCCATCAGCTGTTGTTCGTTTTTAAAAGGAGAGTATTTATAGATGAGCCCCGTTTCCACGGTGAACTTGTCCATGTCGGTAGTGATTGGTCTCCTGGTCTTCAGGTCCCAGGTGGGCAGAGGGACGATCACCTGAAGAAGAACACTGATTCAACCTATAGAAACGTTTTTTTTTTTTTTTTTTTTTTACAAAATATTTTTTCACACCAAAAAGGTTTCGCCCGAGAGATTTGAACAAAAGTTTTGATTTCAAGAAAAGGTTTAGTACTTTCTTACTCATCTTCAGTCCCAATTCAGGTGTTTCTAGTCTAAATCGCCTGAGCGCTGAGGAGATGTTGAAAAATAATCGTGTACTTATTTGGCGAACGCTCACCTCATCCAACCCTTCCTCCTCGTGGAAAGTTCTGGACAGGAACAGGCAGGAGATTGTGTCGTCCTTCTTGGTGAACAAAATGAAGTCCTTTCCGATTCTCATGGAGCCCCTGCGTGGCAAAGATCAAGACGCACAGAGGTGACGACCACAGATCTGCTGCGTGGACACAGCTGCTGTCTCACATCAGGAAGGGGGAGGGGAAAAAAAAACTGTCGTACGATTTCAGTCCGTTCCCGTACTGGCCGATGTGAGTGGACTCTGGAAAGCGCTTGCTGGACTTCCCAAACTGGATGACGTGAGTTGCCTCGTCTGAAGGCAAAGTGGAGGAGAGATGGAGGGAGGTTAGAGTCATGGACTGGGGTTGGACCTGTGTACCCTTTGATGTCTGATGACGTGAGCCATGTTACTCACTTGGGTCCATCCCTGTCCCGTCGTCAAGGAAACAGAGCATGTAGCCTCCCCGCATGTCTGCTTTCTTTTCTGCAGGTCAGGAGGAAGCAGGAGAGGCGTCAGAACAGGAGGTGTACTTTGGGACATGCTGGTGGGTGCTTTGGGAGTGGGAGTGTGTGTGCTGAGAGGAGTTAGTGTGTGGGTGTTGGGAGTGTGTGAGGGTGTGTGTGTGGGTGTTGGGAGTGTGTGAGGGTGTGTGTGTGGGTGTTGGGAGTGTGTGAGGGTGTGTGTGTGGGTGCTGGGAGTGTGTGAGGGTGTGTGCGCAAAGGTCATGTACCTGTATAGATGTCAATTCGGGTGGCATTGGCATCCCTGTAAGACAAACCACGGACAGGTAATCAGACCAATTCGACAGTTATGGAATGTGAATCCTGACTTGGGGACCGGTGCAAGTCTGAGTTTGAGACACGCAGAAGACTGCTGTCAATCTCAAATACCGCTCATCTTCACACTAGATGTGAAGATTCCAGGTGTTTGGAATTCGTCTAGCATGCAGGTAACGACGCTGTAGTAAACCGCCTGTACCTGGAGTTGTCCACCAGCTCAGCCAGTGCTCCAAACAGGAACTCATGTGTCGTCCTGGAGACAAACAACAACCGCGCTTTTAGAGATCAACCTAGTTTGACGGGCACTGTGAGGTACATATGAGCATTGTGAGGTACATGTGAGCATTGTGAGGTAAATATGAGCATTGTGAGGTACATATGAGCATTGTGAGTTATATATGAACATTGTGAGGTACATATGAGCGTTGTGAGGTAAATGTGGGCTTTGCGAGGTAAATATGAGCATTGTGAGGTACATATGAGCATTGTGAGGTACATCCGATGGAGGCTGCGAATGTGGGTGACGTGTGAGTGACCATCACGACTAACAGAAGCAGACCAATCATGACCCTGACACAGGAACATTCTCCCTTCCTGTATAAGGCAGCTAAAGAGACAGTTGAATACATGACACTTTGACATTTGTTTTAATGGTCCTCTGTTTGTCATTCCATCCACTGGAGTCTTCCTGTCAGTACAGCCCTATCTATGCTCCTGGACACATCACTTCCTGTGTGCTCACCGCCTCTAACTGAATCTGGAACCCTGACTCTCTCTGTATGCTCACGATTTGCATGGTGTGAAGTTACAGGAAGGGTTGTGGCAACATTTGAAACCACAAAAAATAGCCTCCATGGGAGGTTTAAGTCACTGGTGTTGGTCTCCAAGTACAAGTTTCTTAGCCGGTCTCGTATCTAGCAAGCCACGTAGCTTAAAATAGTCTCGCGCGACAGTGACAAGTCCAATCCTTTGCTTTTCCGTTGGTGTTCAAGGTCTCATTCAGCAACACCTGTAAGTGCCCTGCTTCCTGTTAGCTGCAGGAAGTAGGCTTGGTGGCATAGCAGTTAGCATGTCAGTTAGCAGGCGGTCAACAGTTGCGTTGGATGGGGAAGGAAAGGAGAATGAGCGACTGGCAAGACTCAGCCCTCCCAGCCAATGACCTCCGGAGTCCAACGCTATCCTTGATGTTGATGCGGTCTCCTCCGTCAAACTGCGGCTTGCAAATGATCGATCAAGAGTTTGACATCTTCGCCTTTTTGATTCTGTTCAATAGATCTATTCTTCCATCAGGTCATCAAGTACACCCATCGCCGAAGACGGACGATTCCTACATTAAACTATTAACTATGACCGTAATCTGTGGTGTTTACATGATTCTTAAAAAAAGAAGCTTTTATTGAGTTAAAAGGGCTGGGAAATATGGAACGCTAACATTTAATTGCGAGATAAAATACCAGCAGTGACCAGCATGCAATGATACCTGCTGAGCTGGGTACTCTTGCTTCATAATATTAGGATGAATTATTTCATGTGCGTGTTTGTTCATTTCTCAGATGATACTTACGAGTTGGTGTGAAGATATTCAAATGTAAGCTGAGCTCGGTTCAGACTGCTGTAGTTAGAGAAGGCCATGACCTTTCACTGCAACTACTTCCTGGTCTTCTTGAAGGCCCTGGAAAGTAGGAACCAACATTTCTAGGTTTCCTCCATTATATTTTGGGTCAAGTAACATTTGTATCCCCCTTGTTAGAAAGTGTACCTCTAAAATTGTGGTGTTTCAGAATACGAAACAACATCCTCAAGTTCATTCATAAAACCGTTTTAGGCGAGATGTAATTTGGTGTCTACTGGACCAACGACAGCTTACTGATCATTATTCTATGGAATAAAACCTTTTGGGGGTTTTTATTACTTTAGTATTATAGATGTACAGGATGTCCGCAATTTCTAGTCTAAATCAAATATTCAGAACGTCGTTTTATAGTGTCAGTTTTATGGCAGTCTAATGTCAGACATTTATGGAAAAATATAAAGTTTCAAGGTCTGTTTCAATACCTCGTCTGACTTCAATTACGCACTCCGATACTTTTACGCACTATTAGATGAGGGAAGGTAATCGAACCCCGTCTGGAGGGATGAGTATGCTGACAATACGTTTCACCTGATCCTACCTGAACCTGAAGCTAATATGATTGTTATCGACAGTTTATTATCTTTACCAGTGGGGCTACGACTAGAAAACTCGGTCAGATCGCCCAGTAGAACTTGATGAACCCCTCTTTCCAAGCGGGTCTCCCAAGGCTGATCTTACTCACGTGGGAGGCCTAGCGACTCGTTCTGTAACGACATTGTTTGTTTGCCATGTATGTGGATCAACCCACCAATGTCTCCTCTTATTCACGCCATTTTAATGCCAAAATAGCTGCTTAGGCGATACGATAAACTGTCAGTGTTGTAGGTTTTCAATGTAGTCATGCTTCGATCAATTGTGTAATGACCTCATTGTATAGCTTTCCCACACCCACATTTTTTTTTTTATCATAGAATTCTGTGAAGCTGTTAAACGTTATTGCTAACACCTGCAAAGATCGCATGAGTATAGTCATCCAATTTGCAAACCGTTTGTCTGGGCAAGAAACTTCAGGATCACTTCAGGTCCGTGTGAAATATCCGTCAAAGAAGAGAGATGAAATGAGACATAGCTAGCTAGTTAGCTCTCTGTCGTTAATACATACACTAACAGTTCCACAGTAGGCCGCAGCAGAGGCTAAAAACCTGTCTCAATCGCTCCTTCCAGTCCAGCCCTTCGAGCTTTGGACTGGCTAGGAAAAGGGGTCGAGCCAAACGAAAATCCGCCTCTTTCCAATACTACCAGCCAATAAGGGACCTTCAAATGCGAACATATTTATGTGATTTGTTGATAGTTCTGTCACTCTAGACAAATAGGAAAAAGAAAGTACATACAGAACTATTTTGTATCTACTGTAGCGACGTCTATAAATGGACAATCAGGAGTGTTCACTTTTGTCAACGTTCCTGATCAAATTGAAAACGGAGCATTATTTGGCCATAAATATATTATATGTTGCTAAACTGATTGGTTAAAGAAACGTAGTTTGATGCTCTAAGGGAGCATCTGCGCTAATAATGTGCAAATAAAATGTGTACTGAGACAGCAGCTGGATCATGATGCATCTCAGGATTGTTGCCATTTAGAATCACAATGTGGCTGCACTGGAGGCTACTTAAATCCAACCGCCTGTAAAAGTCACTGCCCAATTCTGACCCTTTAATTACAGTCTTGCCTGGGGCTCAAGAATAGGATAAACTAGAAAACCGAAATTAAACTAAATTAGAGGAACGAAAAAAGGAAAAGCCTTGCATCAGTCAAGCCAAGGGTGTGGAACTGAACACCAACAGCTTCGAGTCGGGTGGAGTAATGGAACACTTCTTAAGTGCTTTAAATTGTTGTTTTCTATTGTGTTTGTGAAAACATCCAGCCAGCTTATTCTTACTGTGGAGGAATGCTGTACACTGAGCTTCAAGCATGTGCAAAGTCTGAAAGCCCACTGAAAGACAAGGCTGCTGAGCTGAAGGGTCTAGAACTGAAGGGTCTAGAACTGAAGGGTCTAGAACACTCTGGGACATTTTCCAACAAAGAACTATGACAGCCTGACAGCAAAGGGAAAAAGTTTAATTTATCTGACAACTCTGTTCAGAGGTGTTTGTTATTGGAGCTGGTCCTAAAAGGTGACGTTTAAAGAGCTGACGAACGTATTCGTTCATGATAAATCACAAGATTAGCGAATAAGAAATGAGTTGGTCCGTTGAATTATTGCCTTAAAAAGACATCCTCGACATCCTCCTAAAAAGTCCTTTCTTGTTCTTGTTTTCTTGTTTCTTGTTTCTTTCCTGGAGTCGTGATCCCTAATCCCTCTTTCCCGCCAACGCTGATCTCTCCTTGGATTCACGACGGTCGACATCAGGAGTCGATAAGGGGCTCCTATCAAAAACGAAACGTGATCACAACGCTGCGTTTCCTCGGATGCGAGGATCAAAGGCGTAACGCTCAGCGAGAAAAGCAAGACTGTGTCACCCTCTGCTGGCTCAGGCCGTTGCCTTGGTGACGACGTGTGTGTGAGAAGCTGGCAGACAGACAGAGCACGACACACGCTCCCAGCAGAACCACGGTCACCTGCACCAGGTGTTGTACTGCAACGTTCTGTTGCTCCTGCAGAAGAAGAACAACAGATAAGATTTGTTTTAAATGATTCTCCAGCTTTCTGTGTGTGAATAAACGCATTAACGCTGCATATTATGGAGTTGATTTAGTTTCCTGCACCTGTGTCAACATAGCTGTGAGAGAGGGATCATGGGTGGACTTGAGGCTGTAACACAAACGCGAGGCGGCTGGGGACCGGCTACTTGTTTCCACGGCAACCGCTCGGACAGGTGGAGTTGCCATCTCGTTGTTTGGACACTGAGGGGGAAGACTGGACACAACGACACAGATCAAGCCTAAACTCTCTCTCTCTGTTTCTCTCTCTCTCTTTCTCATAGACCCTCTCTCTCTCACACACACTCACGCTCAGACACACACACTCACACACAATACAAATATGCATCCGTCTGCGCAAGTCTTACGGGGCTGGAGGTAGAGTGTGTGCAGGTGTGCTGAAGGTGAGGCAGGTGACGGTGTCTCCCCCCGGTGGGAGAGGGAAGAACTGAAGAGCAACAGTCACATTTTCATCACCTGACAAAGATTAAAAAACACAAAGGATTAACCCCACCGCACGCAGCTTCCACATTCACCCAATGTACCACTGATGGCAATCAGGCCCGAAATTAGACGCAGGAAGCCTCCTGCACAACCTTTTTCTACACAAGACAAGACCGGATAAACATGCCCAGACTAGAAGCTTCCAACAGTGGACTTTTACGACTAAATGTGAGTTCTTATCTGATATGTGTTGGGGGACACTGACCTGTTAGGCCCAACTGACTAGCCAGTAGGCTGGCATGCAGCTCCACAACCATGGAGGTTTGGTCATCGGGCTTGTGGACCAGAGCCAGCGGCACCCTGAGGGAGTACTGGGTCACAGCAGGCGGGTTCTGGGAAGGACTCTCCAATGAGTCGCCACCTGTTTTCTGCCCAATCGGAGGACTCGAAACTTGCTCATCCGTGGTGCCATTGGTCACCTCACACAGCTGGTGAAGGGCAATGGAGGACAGGAAGTTGTTCCAGTCCTGAAAAGAAACAAACAGCGGTTTGAGAAAGGTTAGACATCACCGACAGCCCGTACTGTGTTATAGATGTGTATAAACGAGACAAACCACCATACCTTGGTATCAGGATTGGGCAGGATGTGTGTGTGGGCGTATGAGCTGATGCCAATGAAGGAGAGGACAAGAAACAGCAGGCACAAGACAAACGTCACCACCGGAGGATGCTGGGAAGCGTAGTTTCTCAGGTTGGAAAATGGGTGCCAGGAACCCATCACATAAGGCACCCTAGGGAGACAACATGTGACCTGCGAATTGAAAGTAAAAACGTTTGGGGGGGAGGAAATAGATGCGTTCACACAGCTTTTGCAATGCATACCTAACGCTCAACTCTAGTAAACATTGGCTGTGGCTACCATTTCGCTTTTGAAGACGGATTCTTATAAATCCATTCCTGTTTTCCACATGTCACCTGCGCGTCACAAGATGCCACATACATAGTGTTTGAAACTGACAGTACAGGACTCCGCAAGTAAGATATAGCCTAAAGTCAACTTACCTTGGTTTTAAAGGACGGCGTTATTTTTTGTGTTTGGAGAATCCAAGTTAATGATTGCCATGCTGTCGTAACGGCTTGCTATCAAACTCACAGCGAAGTTTTTCTGTCAGTTGAAAGTACACACGATAACGAGAAAATATCAAGTCACCATCATCATACTAAGGCAGAAGTTACGATGTCAGGCCACCACATTCATTTAGTTTAGCTAGAGTACATTAACAACTTAATTTTACCAAGCACTAAATAATTTTTTACAACGTTGTCGGGACTCGAAGAATTGTGAAAGAATAGTTTAAAGTCACGTAAAACGGCCAGCTGCTGAAGCGCAATAAAAATGCAGGCGGAACTAAAGTAATTTCCTTTTGTTGGTCGGAATGGTGGAAAGTGATGGACATGCTTTCTGTGCTCTGATTGGATATTTTGTTGGATACGCCCACATAATGTGACAACAGGATACTGTATCCTCTTAAAGAGAATTTAAAACGAACATTAAATTTGTATATATTTTTATTGATGTCGCACTGTTCAATGTGCCATTAACTATAGCCAAAGTTCAGCAAAAATCACACAAGATGACATACAAACGTAGGACATATTTATTTTACAGACACAAAAGAACAAATCAAAAACATACATGTAATGAACCTTAAAATTCAATGGACATTTAAAAATAAGACACGATGTAATTAGAAATGTAATTTAGATCATTTAATTACATTACAAAGTTTTTCTTAGTCTAAAATAGTGCAAAACTCCTTCTGTATTGCCGTATTTGCAATTGGACAAAAACATTTCCCCAAAAACGATTCCCTTTGTTGATCCTTTGCAATCAAAAACATACAGAAAACACTAACAACCACTTGATTTCAAGGGTAGATGAAGAGCTGATGCAAATTTAGGAGGAAAACCAGAGCTTCTTGGGACCCGGGGGCCGTGTGCAGGTGTACAGGTGTGTAGGTGTGAATGTGTGCAGGCGTGTAGGTGTGAATGTGCGAGGGTGTGCAGGTCCAGCGACAAAAAGGCAGATGAGAGGATGAAGAACAGCTGTCAAGGTTTCCAGGTGACGTGAACAGGTTTGAAGTCCCAGATGTCAGGGTGACCCATGTGCATCAGGTCTTTGTAAGGTGACGTGCTCCACTGGAAGACCGGAACCTGGTCCCAGGTGGGGCCGCTCACTGCCACCAACTCATAATTCCGGAACATTCCATATGACGTGAGCTGCACAGGAACACAAATTAAAAAACGACAACCAATCAGTAATAATAGACAAACACCAATCAGTGATCTATGATCTGCCCCTTACCTCATGAGACACATAAGCACAGTTCAGTGGCGACAATATTCCTACCTTTAATCTACTAAAAGAACTGCGCTAATGTTGAATTCTTGACAGAAATTCAAGAGGCACACCAGAGACTTCTGAATCTAAGTAAGGGCAAAATCATTTAAAGAACCTGCTGATACAGGAGGGGGAAAAGGGGAAGCGATGGAGTGAAAGACGCAAGACAGGAAGTGAATCACCACCTTCATGTCTGTCCCTCCGTGCTGCCTCTGTTTCAGGGCTCCGAACGGATAGGTCCCGTTAGCTGGGTTCAGGTCGGATCGGGCCGAGATGGTGTTCTCTCCGTTAGACGGCGGGTCGCAGCCCTCACACCTCGACAACGGATCCTCCTTGAAGTTGTTGTACCTGAGAGGAGACGCACGGACGAGCTCAAGCAGGAGACGAGCACGGACGCTGGCGTGTCCCACTGCAGCGGGCGCTTCGGACTGACGCACCTCATAAGACGAACCATGGAATCCAAGTCTGTCACTGCCGTCTGGTTCCGTTTGAAGATCTGCGCTCTGGGGTTCTGGTCCAGGGTGAACCACGGGCCGAACTTCTTCACCAGATCAGGACAACCACTAGCATTAAACACCTGTTCGTAGTACCTGTTCACACACACACACGCAGTTTCAATTGTTAGCCTCGATTCCGAAAGTAAGGCAGGCGTTCGGAATAATAATACACGATCTAACATGGACTCACGGAATGTTGTAGCTGGCCCAATATCCCTTCTCCAGGAGCTCCTGGGTTTTGTCAGCATACATTACCAGTCCCCTGCAGTAGCATGAGATGTTATACTGGTGAGGGTCAGAAGGTGTCCATGGAAACAAGCATGCGTACAGAGAGGCTGCATGAGGTGGATGTGAGAGAGAACGTACGGAATCTGTTCTAGAACAGTGAAGAGCTGCTCTTTAATGTCAGTCTTCCCAGGAGTGAAGTGCTTATAGTCCACAATCATCCACTGGTTGTTGTACCTGCAACAAACAAACACACCCAATCAGAGAAAACACCAACCGACCTTTGACCCCGGACTTCAGAACAACTCCTACTCATCAAAACAATAGTACTGTCAGATGACCGACAAACACACAAACACAGACACACACATCTCATGTGATGTTTGTTCCCTTTCTTTGTTGCCCTTCCTCTCAGCCTCCCCCCTCCCCTTCCCTCCCTCCCTGCGGCCATAAGCAGAGCACTCTTGCCTCCAACCAATCACTGATCTTATCTTAAAAGGTCAGCGAGATAAGTCGCCCACAGATGAATGGCGATGAGGATTCTTTCAACCTCGTGATGATAAGACAAGGACAACTGTGGTCACACTCACGTTCCACTGTTGTACTTGCTAAAAATATCGGCCCACTCCTTGCCCGAAGCAGCGAGACGATTGGCTACAATGTTCCTCAGCCACTCCATGACTGATCCCGTCGGCTTCACAAACTTCCAGAGGTCTGGATTGCTGTTTCCAATGGTGGTTTCCAAGGTGACCTGAGGAGAAATGCGTCACGCGCTCAATACAAAACACGACTGGATACAGACTCTCAATCTAGAGCATTCTAGTTCCGTTCGTGCACAGCTCTGACCAAGCCACTGCTGATGATGTAGAAGTCGTCTCCAGAGAAGATGCTTCCAGGGTAGGAAGAAAAGGCTTGGACTGCTCCAGGAATCTGATCGCCACCTGAGAGTCAAGCGTTGAAATGCAGGAGCTTCATGAGGGACATCATCTACCAGAGGTTGACATTCTTTGAGACCTAGAGTTCGGGCAAGAATCGGCACCTAACTTCAGATGTCAATTCGCCATTAAAAGGGAAGTGAAGTACCTGCGGGGGATGTTCCAAAGGCAAAGTTGTACTTCTTGATGATGCGCAGCATGGACTGGTAGGTGTTCCATGTGTCATGTGACACCATCAGGTCCTTGTTGCCAGGCAGCAGCTTGATGAGAGCAGAGCAGGAGCCTGAGCCCAGAGGCTGGGATTGGCTGGATCTGTTGAGGGCTCCCTCCAGGTCCTCCACGTCCCCCCCCATCTGGAACAGCCTGGGAGGCAGGAGAACACACAGCAGGTTCTAGAAGCCTTACTTTAAACGCCAAATCGGGTTCTAGAAGCCTCACATTTAACGCCAAATCAGGTTCTAGAAGCCTCACACTAAACACCAAATTAGGTTCTAGAACACTGCCATACTTTAGGGAACGAACTCCATGAAGAAGAGTGGAGGAAGCGAACGTGGGCGAATGAGACGGCAGGCCGTTTGCTACTCACAAGAAGCCGAAAGGCTCGATGGAGAAAGAGCCGGTGGGAAACATCATCTGACCATTATAGAGATCCTCCAGCCCCTTGAGCTGCAACAGAGCCAGACGTACCTGGAGGAGAGGTGGGGACAGAGAGAAGGGGCTGTTAGAAGAGGACATAGGTGCAGCAAGGGTTTAGAGTTATAGAGGGCTGTGATAGGGGGTTTGTGTAGAACCTGGTGCCAGTAGGGCGACTTGGGATCGTTGTCGATCTGATCGTTCACCCACTGCAGGTTGGTGCTGATATAACTCTTCAGACGATGGCAGTAACCTGACTGGAAGGTGAAAGGCCCGCAGTAGTTCATCAAGGTGTTCATCCAGTGCTTGTAGATGAGCTGAAAGACAGCGAGACAAGAGAGTTGATTATAGAGCTGAACTGATTTTGCGTATGAAGCTTTAAGTCTCAGAGGATGAGGGGTTGAGCAGGACGGGTCGTCAGACCTGGGAGGTGAGGGCAGCTTCCACTGCCCCGGCACTGTAAGCCTGGATACTGTCGTTGTAGCGGCCGCTTGTCGTTACCTCGAGAAAGGCCCATCTGAGACGAGAGCGGAGACAGGTTTACTGACAATGCCAAGTCAATCGTCATCTTTTTTTATTATTACAATTGATACAGGTGTGATCCATAAAACTGCACTCGTTGTGGCTACAACTCAACAGACCTAGAGGCGGATGGTCAAGAACGATGACCCGCAGGTGGCCGTTCCGGAAAAAAACCTTAAATTCAACCTGATCCAAACAAAACCTGCTGTGCGCCAGGCATTGGGGAGCCCTCCCTTAATAATGGGAGAGTTTCACCTAGGTGGAACTTGCCTTGCCAGAGTTACGGGGGGAACTGCTGGGGGGGCGGACGGTCAAGAACGATGACCCGTGGGTGGTCGTGCCGGAATAAAAGAGTAACATTCAACCTGATCTAAACTAAATCTGCTTTGCGCCATGCGTTGGGTAGTACTCTCTTATTACTGCAAGAGAGTTTTACCTAAGTGAAACTTGTAGCCAACGTTCAAATTCTTAAAAAGTCAGATGTTTTGGCCGGCTCTTACCCTGAGTGTTCAATGTCGTCGGTGAAGTTTGCCCAGGCAACGTAATCATCTCGATATCCCTCCAGAATAGTCAGCTGTCCCGTTTGGTCATCAAGAACTACAGTATTAATTTCAGCCTTTATTGAAGAACAAGAAATAAATAAACCATGTAGAAATAAAGCAAAATGTAAAGTTGTTGACAAACGTAGCAGCCTGAACCCCATGTTGCCAGTCAGTGGAAGAGCAGGTCATATGATCAACGTTTCGAGGAATTTCGGAATAAAAGTCAACCTTCGTCACAAATCCCGTGATGGGTTTAAAGGTTGTATGAAGATTTTAATTGTTTCTAGATTAAACGGTTGTGCGTGGCGATGAAGGCAGCCGCACAGTTTCTTAACAGACAGTGAACCATTACATTTCAAAATTAAAAAATAAAACGTCTCATCTTCAATTGCATACATAAATAGGCTATTTTGTATCAAACGATCAATCATACACAGTACTGCTCTCTTTTCAGATATGACAATGACGAAATATAAAACCCCTCATCAAATCTCAACTTCCAGTCTGTATAAATGCACTTCAGTTCACTAGTCACAGGAGGCTAAAGATCGAAGTTGGCATGTGTTTCTCCAGTCCAACAAAAGTCTTCCAGTGGCAGTAGAGTTGGCAGACTGGGAGCTCTCTGACTCTGTTGCTGAGGTCCTGTGAGCAGTCCTACATGGTTCCCCTGGGGCAGCAGTGCTCCAGGCCAGGCAGACCTGCGTGGCTCTGGACGGTTCAGTCCTCCTGGACTTCTCCCGCCTCCATCGTCTCCATAATCCCCTCCATCACCTCGGCCTGCTTCCGTCTCTTGGGAGCGTCTAGGGATGAAAAAACGAGTCAAAGTCACTTCATACAGCATATAATATGGTCTAGATGGCGAGTTTTTTTGATGTGGATTGGGGTGAGGGAGGGATTCAATGGGGTGGGAGCTGGTGTGGCGTTACCATGGTAATGCTCTGCAGTTTTCCTGCGCAGCGTTTCCACGGTGTCCTCCGCGTCCGCCCACTCCAGCACCAGCCGGCGGCCGTACAGATGGGTGCTGTGGCAGAGGGCGGCAAACGCTTTCTGCAAGGAGGGTGAAACCATCCGGCACGTCAGCATGAGGGGGAACATCCGACACATCAGCTAGGCATCCTCGCTGTGACTCACAGAAAGGTCAGAGATCCAAAAGGCTTAGATTGAGCCGAGATATCTAACCTTGGCATCCTGTTTGGTGAGGAAGTCGATGAACCCAAAGCCACGATGCGCCCCTGACCCAGATGCAGCTGCCTTCTTGGGCAGACGGACTGTCTTCAGCTCCCCGAACGTACTGCACACAAACACATCGCAACACTGGAACTACGCTCGTACACACGGTTATATTACAGTGTTTAAATAAATATATACATCTGTTTATGTAAGCGTATGCTTTCCTATACGTTTTTGGGAACGTGTGAGTGTGTATGAGTGAATGTGTGTGTGTGAGTGTGTGTGTATGAGTTGATGTGTGTGTGTGTGTGTGAACGTGTGTGTGTGTCATACCAGAAGAGCTCTCGTATCTCCTTGACGGTGGCCTGGAAGGGGACGTTACGGACGAGGATCTTGGAGCTTGTCTGTTTCTTCTCTGTCTGTTTCTTGCGAGACATGTTCACAGGCCTGGGGACAGGGGACACACACACACACACACACACACACAGATGCTCTTCACTAGAGGAACAGGAAGTCCAACAGGACAGACGGTCAAGAGAGATCAAGAACCAGACCCCGCCGCTATGGCAACTCACTTTGTGTCTTTCTCCGACACTTTCAGCTCCAGCTGGTGATCGTCCACCTTGCAGTGCTGATGGAGGGGGGAATGTCACATGATTAGGAATGTCAAACACGGACATCGGGGACACGGTGGGTGTGATGTGATGACCGTGCCAGGGTGTGTGTGTGTGTGTGTGTTCATACCTGTAGCTGTCTCATGGCTTTCTGCGCTGACTGAGGGGTCAGGTACTGGACGAAGCCGTAGCCCATGGACAAGGTCTTACCTGCAGGAAGCCATAGAACATCCATGTACATTCTAACACAGGGATCATGAACGTTTGACCACAGCACTCGACCACAGCGCTCGACCACAGCGCTCGCTGATCAGTACCTGTCTTGTCTTTCTTCTTGGAGATAGTGCAGGTCTTCACTTTGCCACATTTGGAGAAGATCTGGGGGTAGGAAAGAGAAAACGACCTGTGTCAACGTGCTAGAAAGCAAAGTGCTTTTTCTAATCTGAACCTTGAGCTCAGTGTTATCCTCACTTCATATAGGGTCTCCTCTGTTGTGCTGAAGTTCAAGTTCTTCATGAACAGAGTGGAGCCTGGAGCACTCTCCTCCTCCTCCTCCTCCGCCTCCTTCTCCTCCTCCGCGGCCTCCTTCTCCTCCTCTCCTCCTGTCTCTGCAGCTGGGGCCTCTGGCTTGGGCTCTGAGAAACACAAAAATGTTGGCTTCTGAAAGTGTGTGTGTGTGTGTGTTTGTGTGTGTGTGTGTGTGTGTGTGTGGACGTAGGGGGGGTGTTACCTGACACAGGTGCAGCTGCTGTGAACACGCCTCCTGGGGCCCACTCCAAATACAGGGGTACATGTTGGAACTGGAGAGACAGAGAGTGAGAGGCAAAGAGAGAGAGAGACAGAGAAAGAAAGAGAGAGGCAGAGAGAGAGAGGCAGAGAGAGAAAGAGACAGAGAAAGAAAGAGAGAGGCAGAGAGAGAAAGAGACAGAGAAAGAAAGAGAGAGGCAGAGAGAGAGAGGCAGAGAGAGAGAGGGGGAGAGTGAGAGAGTGTGAGTGACAGCAGGAGAGGGCCGTGTGTTAGAGCCCGTGGCTTCTCCCCTCTCACCTTGCTGTAGGCCAGTCTGGTGAAGGCCCGCTTGGCCTCGGTGGGCTCCAGGAACTCCACGATGGCCGTCAGCCCAGCAGGGGGCAGCAGCACCCTCCCCAGGCTGCCGTGGGGGGAGAACAGAGCCTCCAGCTCAGACGCAGACACTCCGCTAGGCAGGTTCTTCACCAGGATCACGCAGGTGCTTCTGGGTCCTGCTGCCTACAAGCACACAGACATGAATGACAGTACAGGTGCAGCGCACAGTCTGGGTGGACACCGAGCTGGTGACGTACCTGGCTGAAGGAGTCTAAACACACGTGGTTGTCGAGCAGGAACTGTCGAGTTTCCTGGACGATCTCCGTCTCTCCCAGAGCCATCCTCACAGCTACGCTACCTTTAGATTCCTGCGGGGAGGAGGTCAAAGGTCAGGCTTATTTCATAATAACAAATACGGTTGTTGTTTTCACAACTGGAGACAAAGACACGTACAGGCGTGGAGGTGTGTTGTGTGTGTGTGTGTTTGTGTAGAGAACAGCACTCACGTGGTCCAGAACTTTGCTCTTGGTGGTGTTGTACTTCTCGGCGATCACATCGGCGACCGCGCTGGTTCCCAAGAATAAGCTGTTCCAGTTATGGGAGCTGTGAAGCCAAAAGCACAGCTTGAGCTTTCTGCATGACATTAGACTCCTACTGAAACATGCCAACACTGCAAAACCAACGTGCACGGAAGAGCAGCTAAACTGCAAAGTATCTGTGTGTGTGTGCGTAAAAGTTTGTGTACTTGCAACTGGAGACAAAGCTGTATGTGTGTGTGTGTGTGTGTTTGTGTGTAAAAGTTTGTGTACTCACAATTGGAGACAAAGCTGTATGTGTGTGTGTGTGCGTGTGTGTGTGTGCGTGTGTGTTCGACCTGCTACTGGCAGCTTTGTCCTTGGCATCTTTCTGTCGTTTATAGGCGGTGGAGCCGTAACCAGCAGAGTCAGCCTTTTCCTTCTTTATGATGGAAGGAAGTAGGTGGAGCATCCTTCCCTAGGGGGGCAAGAGAAATAAAGCAGGGAGAATAAACAGGTGCTTTACACCTCGCAGAACGTTCTAGATCGCGGTGGCGTGGCACGCGCAGCACTGAGGGGTTACCTGGAACACGTGTCCGTCCAGCTGGCCCAGAGCCGCCACCGCGTTCTCCGGGATCATGTAGGTGACGAAGGCGAACCCCTTGGGTCTCTTGGTGAGGCTGTCGATGGGGAAGACCACCTCAGCCAGAGGCCCTGCAGAGGGGCACAGACGCGTCAGTCGGGACACAAGACTAGTGACCGCATCCTCGGGTGTTTAAAAACGCAGCCCTGCCCGCCGACATTTGAAAACCGAATGTACTCCCCTGAGTTGGAGCATGTGAGAGAGTTTGTGTGTCAGACTGTCTGTGTGTGTGTGTGTGTGTGTGTTGGGGAGAAGGTACCGTGCTTAGTAAAGAGATCTCTGATCTCCTCCTCCGTGCAGGTGTACGGCAGGTTCCTGATGAAGAGCCGGCCGGACTCGGAGACATCTTCCTCCTCCTCGTCCTCCTTCAGTGTCCGGGTGAAGCTCCTCTCTCTCCCTTTGTCCTGCTGGGGCGTCCTGGCCTGTCCTCGCACGCCCACGCGGAACACCTCGATGTAACGTCCTCCTGAAGATGGGCACGCGCGCACGCACACACACGCACACGCGCACACACACACACGCACACACACACACGCACATACATACACACACACGCACGCAAGCACACACACACACAGCACCTGTGAGACACACACCTTCACATGCGCTCCCAGACAGTCACACACACACACACACACACACACATCTGAATCCCACACTCACCCATGTAATCTTTATTCTTTCTCAGGGCCTTCTCCACCTCCTCGTCAGAGCGGAGATCCACGTAGACGTACCCTGAAACAAGACACACACACACACACACTCTCAGCTCATGATGGCACGACCCTGCTGAATCAGCTTCACAGGTACACACGCTAACGCACCTGTTCTGTTGCCCGTCTCGTTCTTGCCGATGCGGATGGCCACAGGCTTCAGGGGGGTCATGAACTCCCGCACTTGTTGCTGTTGGCGTCACACGCAAACAGAACAGTGACCTTTTCGGAACGCTCAAACAAGTAGAACTAGAATACGGAGAGTGAGTGCTAACAGCAGCAGATGGGATTCTCTATGCTCTCACCTCTTTGATGTTGAATGGAGCTCCTCTTAGTTTGACTTGGAACTCTGTGGTGGGCTCAGTCTATAGACAAACACACAGGCGCACACACGCAGTAAAAGTTACTCTAATCCACTTCGAAAACCATTCGTTCAGGATATCAGGGGTGAGTTTGATGTTGGTTGACAAGGTTAGAAGATAAAGAGGGCCTCACTTCTTGTTTGGCAGACTTGCTGGTTGCTTTGGTGAGGTTTTTATCTGGGCCAGGGGTGGAGGCTGGGGCCGAGGCTGGGGCCGAGGCTTTGGCCTTCTGGACATCTTTATCACCACTTTCATAAGCACTGTCAGTAGGCACAATGCCTGTTTCATCATCCTTCTCTTCCTCCTCTTCTTCTTCATCATCATCATTATCTTCCCCCTCACTTTGCCCCTCCACGTCGCCCCCTGGCTGTGCTACCTTTAATCGCAGGTACTCCATATCAGACAGGTCAGACTTCAGAGCCTCCTTAGTAGCACCTGTCAGAGCAAAAACAGTCAGTATAAGAATCCTCAAAGCCGCCCCTCTTCCACCCATGCAGTTACACTCACCAACACGTCTTATGCAAGAAACTCACCCTGATCTTCTCCATCTTCCTCATCCTCCTCCTCCTCTTCCGCCTCCATTTCTTCTTCCTCGTCCTCTGATTGGTCTGAATCGAAGTTGAGGTAATCATCCGAGGCAGATTTCTTCTTGGTCTTCTTCTTCTCCTGATTCGCTCCTTTCCCAACCTCGGGGGCTGCCGATTGGTCCAAGGCGTCGTTAGCCCAGGTAGGGGCCTGACTGCGGTTCTGATGTACCGACACAAACTCCTTAAAGCCCTGGTCCTCCTCCAGCTGAGAGAGAGAAGACAGGGTCAAACGTGGAGCAGCAGAGAAACAAAACATCTTTTGTGTTATTTCAGGCTTTCCTCCAATCAGATCTTGCGGGTTCTGCTTCAGAACAGTCTTATAACTTCCTCTCCCCCAAACTCTAACCGCTGACGGGCGAATCAGACACGCACTTTTCCTAGAACGCTGATTTTCTCTTCTTTCTTCTTCTTCTTGTCCTGAGCACAGAAGAACGCAGAGGAAGATTAGACACACTGAGGGGGAAAATATTACCTAGAGATTAAGCTGTGCGTGTAAACAACTGAATAAATTGTTCTCTCCTACTTTTTTCTTCTCCCCATTGGCCTCCTTGGTGGCTAGCCCTGGGCCTGTACTCTGG
Organism: Plecoglossus altivelis; assembly: GCA_036571765.1. Taxonomy (NCBI): domain Eukaryota; kingdom Metazoa; phylum Chordata; class Actinopteri; order Osmeriformes; family Plecoglossidae; genus Plecoglossus; species Plecoglossus altivelis. The sequence continues at coordinate 4,429,304 of BROE01000008.1, read as the reverse complement.
GTGTGTTTGCTCCAAGCCCTGGCCTTAGTGGGGTCGCCAAACGACTTGCACTTTTCCACCTGAACAGACAGACACACCACACTAAGTCATCAGAAACGGCGATGCCAGGCATGTGAAAGGTTGACAACGGTTGACTGGGAGAGATGATGTTTCTTACCGTAACTCTGGACGTGTCCACGAAGCTTTTGTTGAAGTGCTTCAGTGCCTTGTCCGCATCGTCTTCAGTCTTGAAACCCACAAAGCCGAATTTTCGGAACTTGCCATCTTGAGTGAACTTCAAGCTGCAGTCTGTTAGGGTCCCGAATGCTCCGAATAACCCCCGGAACCGATCTTCCTTCATCTGTACACAGAGACAGACACTTTAACCAACTGTGACAGCCTAACGATTTGCAACGTGTCACTCGACATGGAAAGTATTTCTAGTTTATATACTTTTACATCCTAGATTACCTCTAAAAAAGATTCAACTGGGCCAAACTCTCCACACATAGCCTGTTACTTAGCAATGGCATTGCGAATTAGAGGCTGAACCAAGCTGCACGTTAGTTAGCCATTTAACCAGTACGTCAAAACTATGCATTTAGTGTAATTTATCACTAGCCCCGATTACTTACCCCATTTGGTAGATTCTTTACGATTAATCTCGACATGATTAGCAAAACTGTACTGCGTACACACAGTGAGATAACGTTAAAAAACGAATGTCAACAAGCAAGCGTGGACACAGTACTAGGTCGCCATTTTTTGTTGTAGGAGGAGTTGAAGCTAGGCGTGACCAAACGTTCCGAAACATCGATGGAACGAACAGATCATGTTTTCCAGGGTCGCAATCTCACAACGGACTCAACATTGGGGTCATTAAATATGATTGAAAATGCATCGAATAAATACGCTTACTCAGTAACGTTTGCGATAGAAATGATACTTTAATACAGCGCAGTGCACACATTTAACAAGCTCTTGCTGAACATGTCTAGCCCCGCAAAACCCTTTAGTTCTTTGCTTATAACATCATATCATACAGATACTAAGCTTAGTGAGTAATCTTCCCAACATACATAACTCTTGTGGAAACATGTATATCTCTTGCACGGCGTTGGAAGATGTAGAATGATAAACAGTGGCTGAGAGTCTCACAGAGGAGATGACAGTAACGTGATCCTTCCATCAGCACTGTCTGCTTTGGCAGCCGTCTTCTTGGACTGGAACTCGTTGTGGATCTCCAAGAACGTTTTGTTCTTGGTCTCAGGAACCACCAGAAAGATGTACGTCGCCACCAAGCAACAGACGACCAGGAACACCAGGAAACAGTACTGCTGGAGGCCAGTCTGTGGACGGACAGACGGCAACACGTCAGATCTGGACCCGGCCAGTTCAATCTCTCTACCCTTTTGTTTCAAATGATACTTCCGTCATTTGATACAATTTACTTCATTTTTAATTGAATAAAAGCACTTTTCTTCCAGTACAAGAACTTACCACGATGAACGGGAAAACCATTCCTATGAGGAAGAAGCTGAGCCAGTTTACAGAGCCTCCGATCATGTAGGCAGCAGGGCGCGTGGTCTGGGTGAACAACTCCGTGGACAAGATGTTCGTCACGCCGCCTTCAGAACAAAGAAGAAGAACATCCTGATATGAGGAAACACCCAGAAGGTCACACTGTCCTTCATGCCAGTGATGTGGTCTGTCACTGGGGCTGTCGGTCAGTTACCTGGCCCCAAGCCGAAACTCAGGATGAAAGCAAAGATACAGGCCATGCTGAGATAAGGAACCCATGGACTGGCATCCTGGAGGGGAGCAGAGATGTTCACTGTGATAGGTTGTAGTCCCAGAGACAACTTGAAATCAAAGGACTCACATACGAAATAATTGGAAGACAAGTTGTATGATGTACAAAGGTGTTAAATATTCAGATAGAAAGTCTTACCTGGTAGGTGAGGGTGAGAGTGAACAGAATACACCAGACGGACATGAGGCTGTACCCTCCGATGATGAGCACTTTCCTTCCCAAGCGCTCGATGAACATGCCCTGCAAACACAACGCAGCGTAACGTGGCCGTCAGGGCGATGAAAACAGGCTCTGTCAAACCGCGAGAGTTAAGCATCATTTCGAGACAGACAAGATAGAATTTCCTGGACAAAAGATTAGACACCCAAGGAAGTGCATGTCAGCAGCGTTCCGGTGCCTGAAACTGTGTAGGAACACAAAGATATACTTACACAAGTCAGGGCAGTGATGCATTCACAGGCGCCTGTGCCCACAACAGCGTATGGTATCTTCTCCTCTGTAATACCAGCCTGCCTAAACACATAATCTGCATAGAAATAAATCTGCAACAGAGAAACAGAAAACAAATAAACAAATCTAATCTACTTCAGAAACCATCTTCATAGTGTGGACAGAGCTTGTATTGGAGTTCTTTACTATTGTACATTTTATTCTGGTGTGTGAGTGTGAGTGTGAGAGAAGCTTCTATTTAAAAAATAGACTTAAAGACTTGTAGATGCATGAGGCACAGGTGGATATTGGATAAGGGGAGTTTGTGGTGTGGGTGGAGGGAGGGAGGTTGTGGTGTGGGTGGAGGGAGGTTGTGGTGTGGGTGGGGGGAGGTTGTGGTGTGGGTGGAGGGAGGTTGTGGTTTGGGTGGAGGGAGGTTGTGGTGTGGGTGGAGGGAGGTTGTGGTGTAGGTGGAGGGAGGTTGTGGTGTGGGTGGAGGGAGGTTGTGGTGTGGGTGGAGGGAGGTTGTGGTTTGGGTGGAGGGAGGTTGTGGTGTGGGTGGAGGGAGGTTGTGGTGTGGGTGGCGTCCGTACAGCGTTGATCCCGTTGAGTTGCTGAGCACAGTTGAGGATGATGATGGAGAGGAGCTGCCACCGGAGGCTGCGGTCTGAGAACAGCTCCCAGGGCTTCTTAGCTTTGACCCCTCCTGCGCTGACCCTCTCCTTCTCCATGTCCTCCAGCTCGCTGTCAAAGTTGTCCGTACCATGCAGTCGCTGCAGCGCTGCAGACAGAGGCGGGGAACACCAGACAGGGGATGGCATGCTTAGTGTGTCGATCAGTGAACGGTTCTGCTTTTCGGCACGCAAATCGAACGCAAAGGATTGTTCAGGGAGACGGAACACGAATGGTCTTTGAGAAGAGGCGGCTTCCTTCAAACCTTCTCTTAAATAATGTACCTCGTCTTAGTCTTGGATCTGTATTCAATGGTATTGTGCAGAACAGCTGTAGATGCAGTAATTCTCCATTTAGTTGCATTAGTTGAGCTCAGGTGTGACAGAGTTATGCTCACGTGCACCAGGTAAAAACATCAGACTAAGAACCCAACTCTAACAGCTGTGAGGACTTTACAAACAGACACGCCTGTCGTTTTCCAAGCAAATCTGAACTGCTTAAGCAGTTAAACGAAGGGAGTTCTGTGAAACGGTACCATTTTTACACCCTTGGTCGTCTCCTTTGTCGATGAGCAGGTAGCGAGGGCTCTCTGGGAACCAGGGAAGGATGAGAAGCTGCAGGAATGCTGGGATACATGTGGTGGACAGCAGGATGGGCCAGTACTCCTCTTTACCCAGTAGCTCTCTGGAAGACACAGATATAGCACAGTATAGAATGAAGATAACGCACCACATGCGTTTCAAGTACTCTGATGTAAATTCAACCAAAGGTATTTCCTTACTTTAGACCAATCACCTGTCCGGTAAGAATCCCCCCAGTGATGAATATGGAGGTCCCCATCGCCATGGCACCCCGGAGTGCCTTAGGGGCTATTTCCCCCAGGTAGAGAGGCTGAGTTGATATGCCCACACCTGCCAGATCAGGTCACAATCTATCAATGGTGAATTCCATATTATATCTCTTGTGATTTATAATTTTTTTAAACAAAGTTCAGGGTGGGATGTTGACCTGCATTAAGCCCTGTGAGGAAACGTCCAATAACAAGGAGTTCAAATGCCCCAGTGGGGTAGCTCAGGCCCATGAACAGAGCCGCCAGCAGGGCAAAGAGGTTGTTGAAAAGCAGCGTTCCTTTTCTGAGAGGGAAGGAACGCACATCATCAACATGTACTGATCCTAAAGGGGAAAGAAATTAATGAGTATGAATGGAAATGATGTAGCAAAACGTCCTTAATACCTTCCGATTCTAATGGCAAGTGCTCCACCAATAGACGCTCCCACAAACCCTCCTAGTGTGAATATGGACACGATGGTGGACCAGAGCAGGGTTAGGGCCTGCTCTGAGATCTGACTGTCATAACGTTCCAGCCACGTTTGGTTGATGAAATTCTGCACAGACTGGAGAGAAACAGCATCACACCGTGCAAAAGAAAGAAAGAAAGAAAAGATCGGTTTCTCCTTAATACAGCAAAGCTGAGATCAGGTTACTTTGCATTTAATGAAGTTAACAACCATTAACGTTGCCTTGCAAAAGCCTCTACAAGTAGTTTTACGGTTGATTCATGAAAAAGGCTCTTTGTGAAATAATCCCCCACGGGAATCAAGTCATGTTTTTAAGGTATGACCTACACTTTGGGAATATAAGCCCCAGGAGAGTCATGTGATTCAGACAGGATCTTGAAGGCTTCGTGCGTAATTCCTACAATGGCGAGAATGTTTACGCAAGTATATATGGAGTCATAGCCTTACCACAGCATTCAAATAACGCTTGGACCACAACCAACGTTATCGGTTGACGTCTGTCAATGACAACCCGAGGAAAACGTCTTACCTTTGACGGGGCATTGATGACTGAAGTATTGTAACCGCACTGAAATGACCCTCCGATGCAAGCTGCGCAAACAGCAAGTAGAAGTGATTTGTTGGGAAACTGTAAACATACGATTAGGTCATTAGTCGTTTATGTTTTAGACTATTTGAAATAAAGACGTATCTCTCTCTATTTACCTTTTTATTGTTCATAAACGGAGCTAAAGATGAGCTCACATACTATATTACCGTTTAACTTATCATGTCTAGTTAAGTAGTATGGGGTATTTAATACCGTTTTATGATTTAAAAAAATATGATCACACTTACCTTAAATGTTCCTTGTTTTTCTTTTATATCGTTAAGTAAAGGCTGAAACTCCCCATTATCTTTGTCTTCATTCATTTTTAGGCTGAGTTGCCTGTATCCTTCCGTTTGCATTAGGTTTTACAGATGTAAATACTCTTTCAAAGGAAAAAAAGTTGCAAAGGCCCTCATCCAATTAGAGATATACTGAGGTATGTCAGACAAACCTGTGAGAAGAGGCATGTCATCTAGGACTGTCCAAAATACTGTGGTAGATACAATGCGGACAGCGCTTTACTCAAATCCACCTCTGTCTCAACACATTGCTCGAAGGCAAAATAACGTGACGACCGCAAAACCCAAAAAAATGCTGAGTACAAATGATGTAACGTCAGACACAATCTTGCTACTTGTTTCCCCCAGTTGAGCATTTTCGATGTCGATACGATTCACTTTATTGCGTGTGGAATATAGTAATGTACAAACCATTTCGTGTCAGATAAAAACACTACTATTTTGATATAGACAATAGGCCTACAACTACTGCAATTGTATTGTCTACAATTGTACCACACGAGTGGTATATACAGTAATATTTTGGGCTTGCCTGATTGTTTTACTGTACAACTTTTCTGCTCTCATGGCGCTGAATTAGTTCGTTGTTCTTCTTAATAGCAATGCCTGATTGTTTTACTGTACAACTTTTCTGCTCTCATGGCGCTGAATTAGTTCGTTGTTCTTCTTAATAGCATGATCACATGCTTCACTGTGCCTGAAAACCCTACACAGATTATTGAGGGGAGGGAGGGAGAGGGGGTAAAGTGAAGAAATGAAGAGTGAATTTACCATGAGTACTGTTATATTGAAAAAAAATTCTAGATAAAATCGGACCCACAAGTCTCAAATGTCATCCTTAGCTGAATCCTGTAAAAGATCAAAACAAAAGTTTGAAAATAAAAAGAAATGAAAACGCCAATGGTGCTTTTATAACTTTAATGCAAAAGATTTTTTTTCTTCCTCATTTGAAATAAATAACATTTAGTATTCATAGACGTACCATATTAAGATAAAGGATAGGACCTAATTCGTTGTATTGCTTTCTACTTTCAGTTAGAAGAGGTTACATCTTGATTCCAGTTGCGGAATCAGGTGTTATGACTTGTACGGCGTTGGAAGATGTAGAATGATGAACAGTGGCTGAGAGTCTCACAGAGGAGATGACAGTAACGTGATCCTTCCATCAGCACTGTCTGCTTTGGCAGCCGTCTTCTTGGACTGGAACTCGTTGTGGATCTCCAAGAACGTTTTGTTCTTGGTTTCAGGAACCACCAGAAAGATGTACGTCGCCACCAAGCAACAGACGACCAGGAACACCAGGAAACAGTACTGCCGGAGGCCAGTCTGTGGACGGACAGGTGGCAACACGTCAGATCTGGACCTGGCCAGTTCAACCCTTTTGTTTTAACCACCTCTGCTTTAAATTCCTTTAAACTTAAAATCAACACCATCTTCTACACTCTGGAAACGCACAGATACGTTCAACGACAGAGAGACAAAGTCTGGCGACCGGAGTGACAGCATGTGAGGTACGTTCACAACATACTTTTGAATACGCGCTACACTCGTTTTTAGTATCTTAAAACTCCCAGGAAGTACTTACCACGATGAACGGGAAAGCCATCCCTATGAGGAAGAAGCTGAGCCAGTTTACAGAGCCTCCGATCATGTAGGCGGCAGGGCGCGTGGTCTGGGTGAACAACTCCGTGGTCAAGATGTTCGTCACGCCGCCTTCAGAACAAAGAAGAAGAACATCCTGATATGAGGAAACACCCAGAAGGTCACACTGTCCTTCATGCCAGTGATGTGGTCTGTCACTGGGGCTGTCAGTCAGTTACCTGGCCCCAAGCCGAAACTCAGGATGAAAGCAAAGATACAGGCCATGCTGAGATAAGGAACCCATGGACTGGCATCCTGGAGGGGGGCAGAGATGAGAGGAAATGAAAGAACAGTCAGGGTGAAGAACCTCTCCTGGAAACTGGAAATCACACATGCTTGTTGTTCCAATAGATGAATGGATGGATGGAGAAATGGTTGGATTCAAATAGAACGTTATATGTGAAAAGTCTTACCTGGTAGGTGAGGGTGAGAGTGAACAGAATACACCAGACAGACATGAGGCTGTACCCTCCGATGATGAGCACTTTCCTTCCCAAGCACTCGATAAGCATGCCCTGCAAACACAACGCAGCGTAACGTGGCCGTCAGGGCGATGAGAACAGGCTCTGTCAAACCGCGAGAGTTAAGCATCATTTCGAGACAGACAAGATAGAATTTCCTGGACAAAAGATTAGACACCCAAGGAAGTGCATGTCAGCAGTGTTCCGGTGCCTGAAACTGTGTAGGAACACAAAGATATACTTACACAAGTCAGGGCAGTGATGCATTCACAGGCGCCTGTGCCCACAACAGCGTATGGTATCTTCTCCTCTACAATGCCAGCCTGCCTAAACACATAATCTGCATAGAAATAAATCTGCAACAGAGAGACAAACAACATCCCTTTAAAGAACCATCCACTTATATTTAGTTTGTTTATTTCTCCCTAAATATGCTGTGATATTTCCATGTGTACAAATGTAATATTGATGTGCGAGTCTGTGAGAGGGAGGTTGTGGTGTGGGTGGTGGAGGAGGTTGTGGGTGGAGGGAGGTTGGTGTGTGGTGTGGGTGGAGGGAGGTTGTGGTGTGGGTGGAGGGAGGTTGTGGTGTGGGTGGGTGGAGGGAGGTTGTGGTTTGGGTGGGTGGAGGGAGGTTGTGGTGTGGGTGGCGTCCGTACAGCGTTGATCCCGTTGAGTTGCTGAGCACAGTTGAGGATGATGATGGAGAGGAGCTGCCACCGGAGGCTGCGGTCTGAGAACAGCTCCCAGGGCTTCTTAGCTTTGACCCCTCCTGCGCTGACCCTCTCCTTCTCCATGTCCTCCAGCTCGCTGTCAAAGTTGTCCGTGCCATGCAGTCGCTGCAGCGCTGCAGACAGAGGCGGGGAACACCAGACAGGGGATCACATGCGCTTCCATCTGTTCAGCTTTTCATGCGTTCCCTGATTCGCCGCCCATCCAGCAAATATTTGAGCATTCACGTGTGAGACGTAACGAGGAGGACCTTTGTGAAACCGGCCCTTGCTGAGAAGCTGCTGCTAACTGAGGTAGTCATGTGCTCGAGCTTCCAGCTGTGTCAGAGGCACATCAAGGGGAACTTAGCCCACAATCGATGTTTTCGGTGGTATTTCTAACTGAAAATTGTGACTTCATGTCATGTGCAGCTTGCCAAATCAATCTGCAGACCAAGAGGAAGTGTTATGCAGAAGCTACAAAAGCAGACCTGTCGTTTTCCAAGCAAATCTGAACTGCTTAAGCAGTTAAACGAAGGGAGTTCTGTGAAACGGTACCATTTTTACACCCTTGGTCGTCTCCTTTGTCGATGAGCAGGTAGCGAGGGCTCTCTGGGAACCAGGGAAGGATGAGAAGCTGCAGGAATGCTGGGATACATGTGGTGGACAGCAGGATGGGCCAGTACTCCTCTTTACCCAGTAGCTCTCTGGAAGACACAGATATAGCTCAGTATAGAATGTATAGGTTTCACACCTATCTATCTATCTATCTATCGATCTATCTATCTGTCTCTGTCCGTATATAAATATATATAAAGCTGTGTGAAGTGTGGTCGGGTCTTAACTCACTTTAGACCAATCACCTGTCCTGTAAGAATCCCCCCAGTGATGAATATGGAGGTCCCCATCGCCATGGCACCCCGGAGTGCCCTAGGGGCTATTTCCCCCAGGTAGAGAGGCTGAGTACATATACCAATACCTGCCAAACAGAAGGCAAGATGGCACCAGTGGCATATCTCTACCCAGGAACTTCCACGTTCAATTTTAAGAGATTTTTAAGAGTTTTTCCCAGTGGGATGTTGACCTGCATTAAGCCCTGTGAGGAAACGTCCAACAACGAGGAGTTCAAATGCCCCAGTGGGGTAGCTCAGGCCCATGAACAGAGCCGCCAGCAGGGCAAAGAGGTTGTTGAAAAGCAGCGTTCCTTTTCTGAGAGGGAAGGAACGCACATCATCGATAATTATGGATTAAACGGCAAAAAAACTGCCAGGGTTCCTCTTACAAAGAAAGGCCAAACTTACCTTCCGATTCTAATGGCTAACGTCCCCCCAATAGACGCTCCTACAAACCCTCCTAGTGTGAATATGGACACGATGGTGGACCAGAGCAGGGTGAGGGCCTGCTCTGAGATCTGACTGTCATAACGTTCCAGCCACGTTTGGTTGATGAAATTCTGCACAGACTGGAGAGAAACAGCATCTCATCATTCTTTTCATTGGCGTTGAATGATGTAAACAACCCCAGACTTTGAAGTTGAAGGCAAGTACACAGTGTTTGTCCACAGTTCGATGCGACACACTTGTAACAGCAAAGCAAATCCCGACACGCTGGTGGTGTGACCGTCTGTCTTGTTGGCAGAAGTACCTCGGGGGCTTCATGTGACCCAGACTGTGACTATGTGTTCTTGCATGGGGACTCTGCGCATCATTTGAATTTGGTGGCGTGTATACAGAAACGTTACGTTACATCAACAGAATGCCGGTTCAACGTTGACATTACAGAGCTGGCGTCCACTTTTTCTCCTATTTGTATTGTATCGTAGATTTATATTATATTTTCATCTACCTTCGTTATGTTCCATATATGTTCTATGTTTGCACTTTCCTGCCACAGTCAATTCTCTGCTTTTATATCTCGCATGGCGAATTAAACTGATTCTGATACTGATTAGCTTAACTTGTGTTGGAGGTAGATACAAAATCAAGTCAGCTAATTACGAATGTATAGGCCTAATATGAAAAAGCATCTTACCTTAGTGGGAGCGTTGATTATGGAGATATTATAACCATACTGAAAAGTCCCTCCGATACATGCGGCACACACAGCCAGTAGAAGCGATTTGTTAGGAACCTGCAACCATAATAACGTGTTTAGCATTCAACAGGGGGCTACAAGAGACACACATTAGATATGTGAGGACTGAATTATTCAGATATTCTGAGCATGAAGCCTACAGCCTGCAGAACAAACATATCAATAACAACACAAATATTCGCATTAAAAAAATACACCATTTTGCATTTTGCTTTCACAGGGAATGATTACTGAAGTTTGTGTCGCCAATATTCAAACTTAGACGAATAATAGGTTTTGATCCGAGAATATAGAGTATTTTGTAATAACTAACATCACACCTACCTTAAATGTCCCCTTAGTTTCTTTTTTGTCTTTCAGTAAAGGCTGTTGTTCCTCATTTCTTTTAAACCTTGTCATTTTTATTCAGATTTTCCAACACTACCGTTTCTCTTACAAATGTACAACAATCTCACAGAAAAGTTTTCAATGAGTTCATCCTTCAGTGGGAATACTCTCGTCAACTGAGCGAGGTTCCCCATTAATATAGTGAACATGATACAATTGATGAGTTGTCCAGTCTAAAGCATACAAAATTACATTAGCATGCATTCGTTTTCTCCTATTTGTCTCCTTCATGGAAGCACATTAGATACAGCCCTAAGTTGCCTACTGAAATGACATGTGCAGAAATGGCTTTCACCGTGGCCGCAACAAATCAATTTTATGCGGAAATAATCTTACAGAATTTGGGGGTGGCAAAGTTGAAAACCTGTTGATGATTAAATGAAATACATCAGCTTACCTCTTCCTGTGATTCTGTGCTCTCTTCATTTCTGTTCATTTTCAAAGTTTGATCATTGGAAGAAAATACAAAACAGCGCACGTTTAATCAAATGCCACAGCAGTCTGATCCTAGATGCCAATTATCTGGTGCTATGATTCGAACCTATTAGGGTATTTATGAGGCGTGACTTACCGTGAGATGTTTCAATGAAACACCATGGGTTTCCAGTGAACTTTTCCAACAGTGCATTCCAACCGGCTAATAAAAAGTAAAGACGGTGGAAATAGTATGTGAGAAGACTACATCACGTTTCCCCGCAGAAATGACATAAAGCTGTAACTTATTTAACCATAAACATCATACCATAATATAACACTTTATATAATCCTACATTTTGATAAAGACCTCATTGTTTCTGAGTCAAGTGACCGCCAAAGCCTATAATCTTCTTCCTAGCCTGCAGCCTAATCATTTCATTCCACAGGTCACTTCAATGGATGCCTCCGACAGGCTTAACATTTAACAACAATAACATCAAACACTATTATAGCCTAATATTTATACATGTTTTGAAAGTACATTTTAATACAGTACTTTTTTAACAGGTCCATTCCCATGGACGATGGTTGTTTAATGCCTGGCCAAGTACTACACCCCCTGCAATGCCCGTTTCTCGACTGCCTTGTTGTTGTTGTTGTGCCGATGTTTTGACACGAGGGGGCGCTATAGGACCATATTGAGCCGTTAAGGACAAGTGTGTAACACCGTAAGTGTTCCCCCTTCTCGAGTGTCGAAATCGGTGTAGGCAAAGGCAAAGAAGTTCTTGTTATTGCCACAATGTCTGGAAGTAGAAAACCCCGTTCGGTTGCAAACCCTTTGGAATCGGCGATTTTAACACCCAGTGAGCGAATTTTGAAAGAATGCCACAGTTTATATATCGACAACGAAAACGGTAAATAAGTTCATACAAAGCCTGAACGAAATTGACATGCATAGATAGCCTACTCATGCAAAAAGTCTTGAAGTTATGTAATGCAACAGAGTATCCATTGACTTGTTGCTTCTTACTCCTAAAATATACTAATAATATCAATAAACAGTATCAAACTGGCGTCATCAGTCAGTCCCTTACAGAGGGGTGGGCGATCCGAATCCCCCAACTGTAAATATACAGTATCCATAATATGCATGACCACGGCCAATCGTATGCGCCCATGCTGTAAAGCTGTCAAGTGTGCGTATACCATAAACCTGGTATTCGATATTCATACCATTTAAATGTGCAAAACGTGCATACATTTCGTTTGCGAGACTATCTTGGACAGTTCTAGACGTAGCTAAGATTGGATTCGGTCGGCAAGTTGCCCTTGGCTCGTAAAACGAGTGTCGAATGAAAGAATGTGGAATTATAACAGATTACCTTGTTATTTGTAGTTGATTGGATCACCTTGAGTGGAAACAAATTTTGTCTAAATCCCTCTAAAGCCACTGCAGTAACGGAGTGTCGCCTTTTGACCCTCTATGTATAGTGTCCTAATCAGACAGTTCAAATGCAGACAAGAACATTTGGTGTATGGCACAGGCCTATCAAGTAACATGTTCAGTACCAGAAATCTGACCATTCAGTCAAATAACATGACTTAGAGTATATCGAGTCCTTACGTGTCATTGTTTAGTAGGGTTAGCTTGCTTTCCCCCTTACTCTAAATATTACTGTGAATTTGATTGAACTGGCAACGTGTACCTAAATAGTCCATCTGGTCAACCTTTCTGTGTGTTTTCAGGGTTAGTGAAGATAGCAAGAGGCTTGGGAGTCCATCTTCTTCCACCGCGTAAGAAGATCATCGTGATGATTATGGGGAACCACTCTGCTGGGAAAAGTTCCTTTATTAACTGGTGAGAGACACGTCCTCCCTCTTCTGTTAGAAAGGGCTCCGCTGACGGTTGGCTGGAGATGCTCTCGATTGACAGGAGGACGGACGAATAGATGAGAGGACAGTCATGCTTCCACGACCCCATTGGCTGAGCCCGTGTCACGTGTTTCCGTTACAGGTATGTGGAGGAGCACATACAGAAAACGGGCGTGGCCATCGAGACCCAGGGGTTCACCTTCATCACAAGTGGCCGGAAAAGAGAATCCTTGACGGTAGGTCGACGCAGCAACACGACGGACGCAGTCCCGGAGACACCGTCAACCATGCTGCTGACTTTACCTCGTATTGTTCCAATGATCATCCCATGTCTTGAGGAACATGTGGGATTCTGACTTGAATAAAAATGGCTTTGTTCATATTTTAAAAGAATGATGACCAAAGCTTTAAGGATGACATGCCTGATGTCATCATGTTTATCATAGTTCTAGTAGCAGGTGTAGCTATGCTACTTAATGTGTCCTAGTCATCAGTATTAAGTATTCAAGTAAGATACAAATGTCAGAAGTGTGACTTTAACAATACAAAGCACAGCCCACTTTTGGCCATGGTAGAATGACAATGCTGTGAGAGCCTTGTGGGTGTGTGTGTGTGAGTGTGTGTGTGTGTGTGTGAGAGTGTGTGTGTGTGTGTGTGTGTGTGCGTGCTCGAGGCAGTCTCTCCGAGCGGTGATGACTCTGTCTGCTGCTGCTCCTGCACGCATACACACACTGGGCTGGGCTGCACTGGCACAGGGGAAAGTGTGTGTGTGTGGGTGTGTGGAGGGAGGGGGGGAGGGGGAGGAGGAGGAGTCCGCTTTGCAGAACAATCCAGGCAGAGGAACAAGCTCTCTCTCTTTCTCTCCATCTCTCTCTCTCTCTCTCTTTCTCTCCATCTCTCTCTCTCTCTCTCTCTCTCTTTTCATTCTCCCTCTGTCCTACTGCGGTGAAGGAGATGAAGATAAATAATATCATTACTCGGGACGACCGGAGTGGCAGGATTATCTGCTATATACAGGCAGGGCTTAAAGCAGAGGCTGTCAGTGGCTGGGAGAGGCAGCAAAGCCTCTGACACTGAGAGCGAGCGAGCGAGCAAGCGTGCTGTGGGGGGGGGGAGAGGAGAGAGAGAGGGACCAGCCTCCAGGCTGACGAGCTGGACTCGTCCAGGCAACATGTAGTTGCCTTCCTCCCTTCCTATTTCCCCCTCCTCGTTAACCTGTCTTCTCTTTTTCCCCGCAGGGCAACGCCACGCTCCATCTCTACCCACACTTTCGACCACTTCTGGAGTTTAAAGGTAGGGCTTGGATCCTGGTTCCCTGTGTTGGATTCTGCTGAGCGCTGTGCTTGTTGATCAGCATGTAGTTGTGTTTGCCATCTAACCTGCAGACCTTTTTTGGGGGGGACAGTTCAGTGTGTTTTTGCAGAGAGTTTGAGAGATGTCTGAACTTTGTCCACTTGCTACGCATCATTTCGTGGATGCCACTATTTGGCCAATTGACCAGGAATTCTCACCGAGATGAATTAAGATGCTTCTCAAATTCAGTTTCGAATCAGAGGAAATTGACCCCCGCCCCCCCCCAACACACGCACAAAAAGAGTAGTCATGCCTAAATTCCCCCGTTGATTGAATCCGCTGTGCTTTGGGTGGAACGTCCCTGAGATCTGGGCTGGAGACACGGATGCTTGGTGTCCGCAGCTCCTTGTCGCCGTGTTTGGAGGTAGAGCAGAGCTTGGGTGCTTCGTCTAGATGACTAATGCAGTGAGTCAGAGCCAAGCCAGCTTCCTCACTTCACTGGAAATCAGCTCTCGGTGTTCCTGCCTCTTCGCAGAAACCTCGAGTGTGTGAACGAGTGCAAGCTCTCTCCCACGGTGCGTATCAGCGCGCGCGCGCCTCGATCCGTGAAAGCTCTCTCTCTCTTAGTGGCGCCCGCCAGGTATGCGTTTGAGACGTCTTGAGAGATTGGTGTTGGTGCAGGGGGTGGGTCAGGGGGGACGTGCGGACCTGGAGGACGCCGTGTGCGGAGCGCGTGAGTCACGCCCTGCCGACAGCAGTGCGGCGTGGAGAGCGGAGGAGCCGCTGAGAAACGTGTCGGAGGCTGGCGAGGCCGCGCCCGGTGACATGTGACCCTGAGGTCGAGGCTGTGAGCTGTTCTCTCTAGAGGATCTGGACAACAGCCACACCACCATACGCTCTCTGTCTCTCGCTCTCTCTGTATCTCTCTGTCTCTTGCTCTCTCTCTCTGTGTGTCTCTTGCTCTCTTTCTCTCTCTCTCTCTCTCTCTCTGTCTCTACCTTCTGTTCTGTCTGTCTTTTTCTCTCTCTTACACCATCTTTTGTTCCGTTTTTCGCCTCCCTCTCTCTCTCCCTTTCTCTCTCGCTCTCCCTCTCCACATACAGAACGCTTGCATGTCACGGTGCCTGAGCATGACTCATCAAAATCATCAAATATCCTTCTGCGAGACGCGCTTGTTTTCGCACAGCCTGTTCTCCAGCCTCGTTCTCCAGCCTCGTTCCCTTTGAAGCTTTCAGATGTGCCTGACGTTCTAGGGTGTCTCTAACCAGCATAGGCGTTTCGCCGACGTCTAAATTCATACCGCGCTCTCCTGTCGTAACCGCCGGTTTTTTTCCGTCGCGGTGGATCGTATCAAATGTGACTCAGCGGAAGCTGCTCATCAACCTGTTAAGCCTAACATTTACACAGCTGATGAGGACACCGGTCCGGCCGTGAATAATTCAGAGAGGAGGCAACCTGGATAAGGGTCTGTAGACGGGAGTCAGGCTGCTCGAAGGGGAGGGGGGGGGGGGGGGGGGGGCGGAGCTTCTTAAGGGTCACCGTCCTCCTGCAGAGGAGAGATGATGCAGCACATTTGCAGCCCTCTGCTCCAGCCTGACCTGCCAGCTCCACGCCCTGCTCTGGTGACATCCTGCGTTAGTGCCCTTCTGCTGAGGAGGTCACGGCCAATCAGGAGGGGCTATCCGTCTCGCGACCTCTTCACCTCTCTTAGAGGCTTACGGGGCTTCGCTCGCTTAAGGAACTGACCGGGTAGAGATGAGCTGCTTTACCTAGATGCCACCCTTGCATAAGGAAGACAATCCTTTACCTCCTGACTGTCTTTGTTGGGATGAACGGTCCAGGAAGGGAACCCGCAGCTCCGTGACCCTTTTAGCCATGTGACCAGGGCGTGTCGTGCAGCTTCGAGGGCCTGGACGGTGCGGACGGGGGAGGCTGTTGGGGAGGGGGGGGGGGGGGGGGGTCGCTGGGCTGGGTGGAGTGGAGTGGAGGGGGTGTTGATGGAGGAGGGAGGAGGACCGGGGGAGGCGGGATGCTAATGGGCCGCAACGGCAGCAGGAGAACCAGCACAAGGATCTGATCTGTATTGGCTAGTAGCACCTGCCGCTCGCTAGGAGAAAGACCCAGTGTCATCAACACACCCCAGGAGGAGAGAGAGAGAGAGAGGGAGGGAGGGACAAAGAGTAGGGAGGAAGGCAGGGATGGAAGGAGTTAAAGGAGGGAGGGATCCCTCTACAGCCATCCAGTTCTGCTGCTCACTTGGAGGGAGGTGGCTGTGGCTGCGTGCGTGTGGAGGTGTTGCAGTGGGGCTCCTAACGTTTGCTGAGTAACGCGGGGCGACTGTGCGTTGCTTCACAGTCGTTCTTCACTGGCTAGCTTTATGTCCCTCTCCTCTCCCTAAAGCTGCCAGTTGAAGAGCTGTTGTGGGTAACCATGACAACCGACTCCTCCGCCTCTCGAACTGGAGAGAGAACTTAGAATCCAACTGTTCTGAATCGAGGTGCCTTCGGAATTTTCCTCTCTTCCCCCCTCCCCCCCCCCATTTGCAACGTGGCTGCTCGCCTCCGGTGATTCCAGTTGGACGTGTCTGTCGTGAGACAAGTCTTTAGTGGTTAACACGGTCTCAGGTACAGTATGTGTCTACGTAAAACGATCCGAAGCAGATGGGAGATGTGCAGCGGGACACGGGAAAGTTCCTCGTCCCGTCGCTGTCTAGCTCTCGCAGGTATCGACCACACTGCAGCTCCTGCTGACTAATACAACCCCCCATCAGAGCTGACATGCTTCTGTCGCACCTCCGCACCTCGTCCGTCTCCTGCACCCCTCCAGACAGCAACGCACACACACTGTGTGTGTGTGTTTTTGCAGGTGTCACCGACTACCTGTCAGCTGAGATCTCCACCTCCAAGCAGAAGAAGTTCAGCCTGGTGACGTTTGTGGACACGCCTGGCCTGGTGGATGGAGACATGATTTATCCCTTCGATGTCAACAGTGCCATCACCTCGTTCGGTAAGAGAAAGAAACTGGCTTTGTTATCCGGATGAAACCCAAGGGGGAGAAAAAAAAAAAAAAGTTTACAAATGTACAAATGTTGTAACAGATAGTATGCTGATTTGCTCTTGTAATTCTTCTATAATCAGATTAACTAAGTCCATTTAATTGAGTCGTTGGTATGACAAAGCTAATCCTGAGTGCGTAGTCATTTGCGACATTAGAAAGCCCCGGATGTTCTGTCGACTGGACAGGATGAAAAGAGTCATAAGAAAGGTCACTTTAGTTACTAGACCAAAACCACTGTATTGGACCTAAATGAACGTTTTAGTGTTAGGATGTTTTAGTGTGGTTAGAGGAAAGTGATGCACTGCAGCACTACTGTATCGTAGGCTGGGCTTCCTCACACTGTCCCCTCTAATCCAGAGTCCTTTTGGGGGTGATTAGCTGTCAGCGTGCTGCTCCACAGCCTTGTTACCGGAGGCGAGTCAGTCCAAGCTGCCTCAGTACCGTCTTCTGTCTCTCTGCAGGGGAGCAGGCCGACCTGGTGTTCGTGTTCTTCGACCCGATGGGCCAGGCGCTGTGCAAACGCACCCTCAACATCGTGGAGAACCTGAGCGAGAAGAGCGGAGACAAGCTCCACTTCTACCTCAGCAAGGCAGACGAGGCTGGAAAGGAGACAGACAGACAGGTCAGCATGCTCTGTCGTCTGCTCTTACAGACGCCAGCGTCTGAGGAGAACCGACGGCCGTCTGGACGTTAACCGTGACCACGATGAATAAATCTTTGTTTTTGCCGACACCTTCATGCAAAGGCAAAACAAAGGCAACACGGAGAGGAAGGGAATCGAACCTGCTACTGCACGATCTGCAGTTAAAGATGATCTCTCTGAGGCGATCACCGTCTCTAACTGCTCGGACCTGTCTGTTCTGACTCCTGTCGCTCTCCTCCACAGCGTGTGATGATGCAGATCGTCCAGGAGCTGTGTCGACGCCCTGGCCTCAACAAGTGTGGTTTTGACATGCCCACCATATACATCCCCAACCCGCAGAAGGTGAGAGCAGACATGACCAATCGATCCACGACTCTCTCATTTTGGGAACTCCACATTAAGATCTTGTACGCTTCCATCGCACGTATACCAGCCGTCTGAGAGACCGTGAGGCTTTTCCAGAACGTTCCTCGTCAGTAGGCACTCTGTAATAGGTCTCCTGCCGTTAAACGGGGTCTGGATTTACGACCCCCCCGACCCTCTCTGATATCGAGCAGTCGTCGATCGCTCGCGAACGTAGATCGTCTCTGTCATGGCATGTGCTGTCTGGATGGGGGGCAACGGCGGGACCAATCAGGCGCTGAGAGAGTTACACTCATCCTGACGGCAGAGAGAGAGTTACACTCTCGACTCCAGGATGTGAGGGGGAGGGGGGTGGTGTGTGCCAGGGTTATAAACCAGGGAACTTGATCAGCCAGCCTTGACAGTGACAGCCCCAGGCCTGACTTATGCCTACGTCCCCGTCCCCCCCTGTGCTCCAGGGCTGGGCTGGGCTGGGCTGGTTGGGGCGGGGCTGGGCTGGGCTGGTTGGGGTGAGGCTGGGCAGGGCTGGGTCTCTCCCTCGCTACTCCTCTCTCTCCCTGGCTGATGGAGGTCATGCTGCCTCCAGGGGCTGTCAGTTTGTCTCCTTCGTTTGTTGAACAAAATTTTTCCATATTCTTTTCCATGTTTTCCATATTCCTTTCCATATTTTTTCCATATTCCACGTTCATATACATGGGACGTATGTCATATGTGAGAACATGTTAATTCTGTAGCAAGACATTTTACAACCCAACTAATAATTGTTACGGCAGTAACAATGACACTATTTCAGACTGCATTTAAGGAAGTCTATAGAAAGTCTTTACCTCAAACAACAATCGCTCAATCTCGCCTTGTTTTCCTTCTGCCGACGCCCAGCCCAGTCGCTGTGTGAACCAGATCGACGTGGTGTGCGAGACCATTGAGAAGACCATCAACCAGGCGGTCCAGAAAACCCTGAATCAGCTGGAGAAGGACTGTGACCTCATCAGCTCCACTATCAGCAGTAAACTGGCCCAGGACAGGTAGAGAGGCCAGTTTGGCACCTTTAGCGTAGCCATCTTAATGAGCCTGTGGAAGATGAGATACTTGATCTGGCTAATCAGTGCTATTTAACCGTATAACTCCCAACACAGACCAATCTGACTATTCTTAGCTAGTGGTTTACTGTCGCTAACATATGTTCTGATACGTTACGTTTGCTTCGGTCCCAGAATGCACCACATCCATCTTCTGCCTGTTCCCATCTTTCTGTCGGCAGGGTGACGGCGAGCTCCAATCACAGCGCTCGCCTCCACTCCTTCCTGTGTGGGCTTCTGGGCGTCTTCCTCCCCATCCTGTTCATCCTCAGTTTCCTGCTCAGCAACTTCAGCAAGGTCGAGCTGGATGACCTGTTGGGGGAGGCCACCGCCCGCACCCTCTCCCTCGTCGCGGTGAGGAGGGACACACCTGACCTCTGACCCTCTCCCTCCCCCAGGCCTCGTGTCGTGTTCACCCCGCTGACTGTCTTTGGGTCAGCTCTGCTGGTGGGGGGGGGGGGGGGAATACAGCACACCCTTAGTAGTCTGCAGGATACTGGAGGTTTTCTTATTTAGATGGTCAGTTACGATGTTGACGATGAGCAACTGAAGGAAGAGCATGCTATCATTGCGTGGAGTGAGTTAGCATTGTTACGTGTATGGAAGACAGCTAAGCTAAGGTAACCGTCCTTGTTATTTTGCCTTCGTTTATGTAACTGACGATTTTGTGCTTGCGTCACCAGGGAGTTGTAGTTTATCTGTGGGAATGGATTCCAGAAGATGGACAAATACTGTTTGTGATCCTCTTTGGAGCTTTCTGCTACATCCTGATATGGCTGGCCAAGTATTTTGCACGGTAAGAGCTAGTCCGCGAGAACCGCCTCTCCCTCTTTCCTCTCGCACACCCACACAAAACACACACACGCACAAGCATGCACACGCACAAGCACACACACGCAAAAGCACACCCACACAAAACACACACAAGCACGCACACGCACAAGCACACGCACGCACAAGCACGCACACACACTCGCAAGCACGCACAAGCACACACACTCACAAGCACACACACTCACAAGCACACGCACGCACAAGCACGCACACGCACGCGCACGCACACACACTCGCAAGCACGCACAAGCACACACACTCACAAGCACACACACTCCCAATCTTACGATCATGCCTCAGCCAAGGGACAAGGACTCTCACCAAGAAGGAGAAGCGAACACTGGCCGAGTACACAGATTACGTCCAGGATGTCGTCAAAGCCAAGAAGGTGAGAAAGATCTCTAATCTCTAATCTAGGTCGTTCTGGTGAAACAGACAAAGTAGGGAATCGGTACATTACACATCAGTTTGCATATAGGCTAAATAATATAACACTGTGTTAATATAGTCAATGCCATTGTCCAAAGTGATGTACGAGGTGGAGTATGGGGACCTGTAACCCCCTGTAACCAGTTAGCTGCATACACCATGGCTAAACGTGTGTTCCCACTCACTTCTGTCATCTTTCCCTACAGGGGAGACTGTATGAAGAGTACCTCCAGCAGTGTGCAGCCGAGTACGACTTCTGATGAACAGACTGACGCGTCGTGGCGTCTTGGGCGTCGCCGTAGCAACACTCCAAAGGATTCTCATGCCAAGGGGGGCACTTTGATGATCTTCAAACCTGAACTGGAGCATGTCTGACAGTGTTTATGTGATCGCTTTGGATTGATTTTTTCGAAATGAGAAGACCGTACTTCAAATAAGCATTAATTCAGAGTCCGTGAAGTGCCTTAGGGGAAACTGTGATTGTTGATTGTTGATGACAGAGGTGAATTTGTGATTATGTGTGTTTTGTGACGTGTGTGTTTTGTGACGTGTCATATTTAGATCCAAAAGTGTGGAGCTGTTTACATATAAATTGAAGCTTTCTTAGTGACTCATCAACAAATGTCCATATTTTCCAACACTCTTTTTCTATCACATCATACCGTTTTTAAGAGAAGGTACTTTAGTATTGAACTATTACGAAACGATTTCATGGTAGAAAGCACTACCGGGTATGTAAAAACCTTTTCTACAAATAGTTTGTTCCCTGGATGAGATCAGTTACCACAACGTTGTTTTGCAGTCGTTTTTTCCAAGATATCACAGTTACACTCTGAGGCTGCTCACACCAGTCTCCTGAGGTCCAGCTAGGCAGAACATGGATGCGTGGTCTCCACAGAACGTTTGTATTCACAAAGAACAAGACGGTCTGTTGAAACGTACACGGAGCCCAGTACAACTATTGTTGCTTGTTTGTCAACTGTGAAGTTTCACGCACTTGTGTTGTGTGTATTTCATGCTGTCATTGTGTCCTCGTGTCCAGCGCAGCCTTCATTTTGAAATGCTGCATTGTGTTCGTCGACATGCTATTTATCTACCAGACACTAAAACAGTATCAGCCTGTGTTATGCCTTCTATGACCTCTGGATTCCGATCTATTTATTGCTCTGTCATGGTTTCTTGGGGTACTTTCTAAAGAAGACATATTTTAGATATATATGCACAACTTCTTCACAAACATTTAGTCTTTTGGGGAAAAAACGTGGATAATTGTCTACCCGGTATGTTAAGGTGTTGGGGTGTAATATAATGGTGCTATTCCCTTGTCGTTTGTCTTTATTTAAATGATCTACAAAGTGAATCCATCTTTTTTTTGTTCAATCTTTTGTGTTTTTACAATTTGTCATCAAACGTCTTCCGCCAAGTATCTGTGAATGTAATAATCGCAATACCTCACGCATTGAGGCATTTTACTATTAGAAATGTTGAAGATGTCGTACTAATAAAGTTAGTCGTTTAATCATTCCCAATCCGAGTCCGTGTTCATTCACAAACATGTTCCAAACAGTCAAGAACGCGTTGTTGAAGATTTTTATTTCAAAGTTTTGTTATAAAAATACCATTCCAAGCTTTTCAGTATGAAGAATATGCTTCTCAAAATGTTGGTTAAAGTGTTGGATTTTGTCTACCTTAGGGCTCAAGTATTTTGTAATCTTCAATTCATTAAAAATAAGACAATGGGAAAGTTCCTTAATTACAACCCTAAACGTATTCAAAGAAGATTTTGAACAACAATGATAGTTGACAAAACAGATCATTCCTATCTGTTCAAATAAAAGCAACATGTGTTTTTTTCTTCCTTATGCTACAGGACCAACTCCATTATAACAGGGCCTCTAAGCTCAGATCCCTGAGTTTAGTATCAAAGAACATATTAGCTTATTCCTACCAAACTACCCCCAAAAAATAGCTTTTCAGCAACTATTGCATCTTATTTAAAGTAATAATGGCTGTTTTAATTTGGTTAGAAAACATTTCTATTCTAGTGCGAAAGCAGAGGTATACAGCAGATTGAAAGGACAATTTCAACGATCGTTGGAGCTACGAGCAAGGCTGTCACAAGTCACCGCAGGAAGAGGTACGTTGTGATCTGAACGCTACTAGAATGTTAAAAGCACAGAAGTTTGTCTTGTGGAGATTTCACACGCGTCTGTGTGTTTGTGTGCATTTGGGGGTCAGGTGGTGATTCAGGGATGCAGCCACAGTGTGGTCTTTTCTTATGAAGTGGACATTTTTCTTTTGCAAAGATAACTCGTTTGTTTTTGCTATTTTGCGGGTTGCGTTTCGTACGACTACGTAGGGGAGGGGGAGAGGTCAACAAACTATTATTTCAGCTAAAATCAGAATCATCGTTTAACCCACACAAGCATTCTCAACCAAATACTTTGAAAAATGACGTTTTAAATTGTACAATCCTGTTTTTTGTTACAGTGCATTGGCGATTACAACTATATACAAAGTTGCTTGTACAAAAAATGTTAACACACCTCTCTGGACAAGTAGACCCAGCATGCAGTAGCAAAGGAATCTCATCTTGTATTGCTTCGCTGTGTGATCGGAGAAGACATTACTGTCATCGCCACAAGGTTACCCACCGCTGTAAAACTGTGTATGGCACACGTATTATTAAGAAGACAGTCGGTGTACTGTACAATCCCATCACCCAATAGAGTGTCTTTATAGAATGCATTGTAAAACAGTGACCGTCTTGTCTTTCACGGGAAGGGGGAGGAGCTTCAACCGGATCAGTCCAGTTCTGCGGTTCGTCCACAAAGTCCACGAGATTAGCTGCACCAGAAGTGTCTATAGTTCAGTGTCCTGCAGACGCCAGGGGACACGGAGCGGGCTGGGGACCGAGCGAGTCGTCACTGGGTGTCTCTGTCTATCAGCCAAGACATGTCCCCTGTCCTACAAACAGGCAAGAAAGAGCACAGACGTCATACAGGCTGTAGCCACGGCGACAGGGTCCGAGGCAGGGTCAACCCGTGGTCTGGCCGAGAATATTGACCTTGACACCGTGAGCGCCAGACCACAGCGAGGTGAGGAAGGAACGGCTAAAACAGCTGGCGGAGAGAAAGAGCCACGTTTGCGTACTTGCCAAGTCAGGTTAGCATCCTTCAGTTACTAAGCGCATCATTAAAACAAGAGATACATGTGCAACATGAGACAGTTGTTTCTGCAGCAAAACGACACTAAAGGACCACGTAGACTTAATACTTGAACCAAAGGCTGATGCATATTGTGGTTAGTTGTTAATGGTGGACAACCCACATGAAAATACTGGCACACATCAGATTGGAATCATTACAAACATGATGAATTGCACTTTGGGATCAAATGCGATGTGTAAATTCACGAGCATCTTTCAAGTTCTCTCTTAAATGTTTCATGTTGTCTCTGTCGCAAGCTTTAGAATCCCCCCCCCCTCCTTGCTTCCGGAACAATCAGCGCAAGATTCCAAAAGTGGAACAAGCACTTACTCCACGTCTCTCTTCCTAATGGTCTTCCCTGATCCCAAGACCTCCGCCACACGGGACACGATGGGGTCGTAGTTCATGCTGGCCACGGCCACCACCTCCTCGCTCCTACAGACGGGAGAAACAAACCACACCAGGCGTCTGAAAGAGGCCAGTCAGCGGAGGAGCTGTGTTTGGGGATAGGGGGGGCAGGATGTGAGGTCAGAACACGGAGAGGGATCAAGCTTGTCCAGACTGCCGCGTCATGCGAGTGACAAGGTGTTCGAACACTTACTTGGTATAAAACGCCACGAACCTCAACTCGTCCAGATCCCCCTGGATGACCACATCATCAAACCCCTCCCCGTAACCTGAGCAAAACACTTTGGTTTAGTATCTCTCGCTCCCCTAAACTCAACATGACACATACACGCCTAGGTCTGGTTTCACAGCTAGATGGCAGTAGTGAAGCTCTAATCTTCAAACGTACAAAAAGAGTTAGCAGCTCTGCTCTGTTCAAACAAGTCATGAATAAACCAAGCTATAGATTAGTTCCCCGCATATTCGCTTCAACTGGAATTATTTCGAATCGTTTCCCTCCCCCCTAGTCTAGCTAGTCTATCTTACCTGCATAGCGCAAGCTCTTCCCAAACATGGCCGACCAGAAATAAGGCACAGTTTTAATCTCAGTTGCTTTTCCCATCATGCTGAGCGCTGCCACTCTTCCTGTCGACACAAAACAACAACAGCACAGAGGATGTTTTCATGACCTCCTTCCTACTTCCGAGGTCAGAGGTCACGGGGGAGCCCGGTCACGTCAACAGAGCGCGGGTCTGGCCGCGGCGGGGGGGGGAGGGAGGTGGGGGGAGGCGGTGTGTGCAGCTGTGGGGGGCGTGGCTGTGTGGGATGCATAGCGCTCACCATGAACATGGGCCATCTGCCAGTGAGGGATGTTCACCTTCTTGTTGCTGCGCTGAGGCAGCGGGAAGGTGACCACGTCTCCGCCGGCGTACACGCCGTCGACGTTGGTCTGCATCGCCTGACGGGGCAGAGAAGGGAATGAGGCGGCGGGCGGGTTTAGACGGCTCAGCGTCCCTCCGCGTCGCGGGTCGCAGAGGTCGCCAAGCGGGTTTGTGAGTCCAGCGAGCGGTTCAGGATCGGTCAGTTTTACCTTGTTGACGGTGATGAAGCCCTTGGAGTCCAGGTGAACTCCACACTGCTTCAGAAACGCCGTGGCTGGACCGGACCCTGCAGGCCGACACACATGACACACAGCAGATTACCAGGGGCATGTCCACCTACAGCCACAGCAGCAGTCAGTGAACATCTGGACTGCCTGGGAAGGACGCTGGAAGGTTAAAGGTGAGCCAGCAAAGGGCAACCAGATCAATCCTAGGAGTTGTTTTATTCTGCAGGTTTGAACAGCTGATAAACACCTTAGTCTTGGTCTTAGGTTGGTTCAGGGGTAGATCCATGAGCGTATGTGAAGCCCTGTATGACATTGCTTGTGAAAAGGGCTTACAAACACATTTGGATTTGATTTGTCTTTGATTCCGACGTGGACGTACCTGTGCCGATGACACACACGTCCGCCCTCAGCACCTTCCCGCTCTTAAGAACAACCTCCTTCAGCTGAGAAGGAGGACGAAACAGCGGTTAGATCCAGAACCTACTACAGCATCAGATAACGCGCCGGTAATTCCTCTCTGAGTACAAAGTTCCGTTTTCTGTTGCTACTTTTGCGAAAGTAGCTTTGGCACCTCTCCTGTACCAGTTCACATCTTAATGGGGGGGCTTGGTAGTAATTACATTGCTTATCCTTTGTTTGTCGGCTGACTGTTGATAGTCTGAGTTGGACCTCTGGCCCTGCTCTATGAACGGGCCGCGGGGGCGAGAGAGAGAGTAAGGGAGAGAGAGAGAGGGCAGGAGAGAGAGAGAGGGTGGGAGAGAGAGGGCAGGAGAGAGAGAGAGGGCGGGAGAGAGAGAACAAGTGAAAGAGAGGACGGGAGAGTGAGAGAGGGCGGGAGAGGGTGGGAGAGAGAGAGCGAGTGAACGAGAGAGAGGGTGGGAGTGAGAGAGAGAGTGAGAGAGAAAGTGAGGGAGAGAGAGTGCGGGAGAAAGAGGGAAAGAGAGAGTGAGGGAGAGAGAGAGTGAGAGGGAGAGAGAGAGTGAGGGAGAAAGGGAGAGAGAGAATGAGAGAGAGAAAGAGAGAGAGCGAGGGAGAGAGCGAGACAGAGTCCTACTGTGCATCATGTTATGCTGTTTCTCTCACTTTCTGAATACCTGTCCATGATGACCCCGCATCTCTGACACTTCGTTCAGCATGTAGAACTTCACCCTGTTCGTCTCAAACAACTGCCAAGAAACACACACACAGAAACACACACAGAAACGCACAAACAAAAACAGATTCGTTTGCCAGAGAAATATTGCCTTTCCCTTTGAGATCCCTGGTGCCTTGAAGTCAGAAGATCAAGAATGATTTGCGTGTGAAAGTGGTTTGTCTCAGTGAAAATGCTGATGAAGGACTTTCAGAGGTGGGGAGTAAGGAGCCTGATTTCCCTGGGGGAGGAGGGAGGGGGGAGAGAGGAGGAGAGGGGGGAGGAAGGGGAGAGAGGGGGTCCCTACCTTCATTATGGCTTTCCCTACTTTCTCCCCAAAAGCTTTCCGGAAGGGGACGGCTTGCATCCCAATGATGGAGACTGAGTGAGCCTTGTCTGTCAGAGCTGCTGCCACCTCCATACCTAGTACAGGACACACACACATGACACACTCTGTTACTATGCCAACACAAGGAAAGTATTCTGGGATTTCCTAGGTCCAGTTCAAGTTGTTAACTTAGTTAAGGCTTGAAACTGTTTGGGGGATTTTTTTTACCAACAAATGAGGTTCCCACTATGACAGCGTTCTTGTTGTTAGCGAGAGTGGCTATGCTGTTAGCGTCTTCAGGGGTCCTGAGGTAAAACACATTCCTGACGTCCTTGCCTATGTAGTTCATGGGCTTCGGTCTGAAGCAACAAATAAAGTCAAGAAATCGGGTCAAGAAAGCATCTGGTGAAGTGAGGATTTTTTGGGGGGAAGAAAAAAAAGAGATGGGATTTCTTCTCACCTGCTTCCTGTAGCCACAAACAGCTTCCTGTACTCCATCTTGAGGCCGTCCTGAAACGTGACGCTTCTCGTCTTCACGTCCACAGCCACAGCCTGAGGGCATCCAAACATGGTAGATTTACACAAGGAGCATCTCTGACCCACACATTAAAACAGAGGGTGTACCTCATCTGAGAACAGGAGACCAAGGTCCCCCTGGACACCAAGGTTCCCCCAGAGACCTGGGTCCCCCCTGGACACCAGGGTCCCCCCAGAGCCCTGGGCGCCCTGGCCCCCTATCTCACCTCCTTCTCGGTCAGCAGCTCTACGTCGTGGCTCTGGAGGAAGTCGACAGAGCGCAGGATCAGCTGCTCCGCCGTGCTCTCTAAGGACTGATGGGAGGAGAAGATGCACGAATCAAACACACACACAGGTTTGTTCCCCCCTCTGTGGTTAAATGACGAGTGGATACAAGGTAAAAACGTTTCCCAGTGTAAAGTAAGTGGTTCGGAACTAGAACGTTAGCAGGAAAGACTATTCCCATCGTTTTTCAGAACCAACAATAAAATTGTCCCGAAATATAATCTCGGGATTACAACTCAAGATCAGCTCAAATTGGACTAATACTCAATAACATTTACCAAACTGCCAGAACATTTCAAGCATGAAATCTGTGGGAACAGAAGTAGCCGAAAAATACAGCAAACTATAAAAATAATATGGACGGCTTGGATGCACCCAACTGCTCATCTGTAAATTGTTTTGGCTGTCCAACTCAAACAAGGCTTGTATCAACAAGAGTGACCGGAGGGACATCTGTGTGGTCTCTGTGGTGCGCTGTGGGTCTCTGTACAAACCTTACTCAGTTTAGTCCTGTCATAGGGTGGGTGTTTGTCCATGGTAGCCATGACGATGCGGTCGGTGAAGCCTTCCTGTCTCAGAGTCTCAGCGCAGACCAGAGCAGCTGGACCTGAGGACCCAGCGGAGCAAACAGGGGTAACCACACCGACCATCATCCAAGCAGGGATGAATGATACATGGTGAAGGGGGCTAAATGGTGGATGGTGTATTTAAATGAAGGTTGGTGTAGGTACTTGAATGGTGTTGGTACTTGAATTATGTAGGTATTTGAATACTGTTGGTATTTGAATAGTGTTGGTATTTGAAAGGTGTTGGTACTTGAATGATGTAGGTATTTGAAAGGTGTTGGTATTTGAAAGGTGTTGGTATTTGAAAGGTGTTGGTATTTGAAAGGTGTTGGTATTTGAAAGGTGTTGGTATTTCAGAGAGCGAAGAAACAAGCCCCTCACCTGACCCGATGATGAGAACGTGACTGAATCCTGTGCTGGAGTTGATGACCGCTGAACACCGCGACATGGCCTTTGATCTCTTCTGGGACTGTAGATCCTGCAGAGGTCAGAGGTTACAGTTCATAGGTCGCAGGCGTTAGTGTTTTACTTAGTCTTAATAACACACGCTGAATATTCGTCTTTATACCTGCTTGTTTGCGCGAATGATCACCTTGTCCTTTTCAACTCTGACCTGCAGTAAACAGACATGAGGCGTTCAGTGTTAGGAAGACTTTTAGACACCGGTCAAGTTAAGGAACGTGCATGACATCACTAAGGTGAAGGGTCACCTGGAAGGTGGGCAGACTGTCAAGTCCGGGGAAGTCCTCGATGTCTCCCGTAGCGATGTTGAAACACGCTCCGTGCCAAGGGCAGCGGACGTGCCCTTTAGACAAGACACCTGCGCCACACGGGGAAAACATTTCCCACAAACATTGAATCATTATCGCTGAGAGGAAATTCTAGGTATCGGAGTGAAGATTAACGGAACGTAACCAATCAAACAGCTGACTCACCTTTGACGAGCGGTGCACCGTAGTGTGGGCACTTGTGACCGATGGCAGAGAACTCTCCGTGTTCTTTAATCAGCAGAGCTCTGCCAGCACCTAGGTCGACCTCTCGCATCCTGAACACACACAGGGACACGCGTACAGGCAGGCAGGTACACGCACACAGGCAGGCAGGTACACACACACACACACACACATTGTCGGGCACACACACACACAGGCATACACACAAACACACACACACAGGCACACACACACACAGATCAGAACTAATGCTCCTCCTGCTGCAAATAAGAGTTCAGAACACAGAAATGCGTCAGCGTGAGACAGAGTCAGTATGACCACAGGGTGTTTCCAGATCTTACTGTCCGTTCTCCAGGTCTTTGACGTGACAGACCGAGGCCTCCACGTAGTCGCGAGGCTTGTGGTAGAGCCGAGCGGAGGAGTCGTCATCGGAGCTGTGGCCCAGCGCTCCGTTGGGACGGCAGTCTGAGAACGGACTCGCCTTACCGTTTGGTGACATCACATCCACTTCCTTCTCTTTCTCCAAGAGGGTTAGCTCCACTTTCACCTCAACTGGGACACACACACAGAGACACACACATATATATATCTAGAAGTTGAAAAACACTTCTAAAACTAATTTTAAACACTAATCGAAAAGATATGAAACACTTCTCAAACAGATACGAAACACTTCTCAAACAGATACGAAACACTTCTCGGACAGATATTCTCTAAACCTAATATGTATTTCTACCACTGGGAACATCCTGTATCTGTTTAACGATCATCGTTCTTCAGCAGTCTGCCACTGCTTCACAAGGCCTGTGAAACCAGCCTGGCTGTACAAATGATTTAGGACTACATACATTCATTACCAACGCAACTTCTGCAACTCTACGACCTCTCTGACATTTTCCTCATCCAGTCGCTCTCCTAAAATAGAGGGCCACCGGTAGCCCATTCATCATGACACATCCAGAGGGACTCGCAGCTCTGGGATGCTCTGTGCTCAGGAGGTTGGCGTGTCTACATTTGAAGGGGCCGGTTGTGTAACTGCTTTTCGCTGCAGTCCCAGCTTTATCTCTTCGGCTGGAAAAATGTGCTGACCATCCAGTTCTCTCCTCACTAATCTGTCTGGAATTTTCACCTGCTGGGCAGCTCTTAATTAAAATCAATGGAAAATCATAGAAAGGAAAGTGTTCTCTATTCCCATACTTACAAGGGATCTGCTTCTCAAAGACACATTGCAGCGAGATATCGCACGAGACCTTTGGAAAAAACCCATCAAGTCACGCTGTTCTGTCATGTATCTGTTACGCTACCTGTCAATTTGAGTTCAAACACGAAGACTGTTTTGCGTAGTTTGTAAAAATATAATTGTACGTTTTCTTTTTACACAATCTGCACTCTTCTATCTCAATTTTTCTTTTCCCTCCCTTTCTTATCTCTCTCACTCTCTCCCCCTCACACACACGCAGTAAAGAGACAGCTGAATTGACAAAACACCATCAGCACTTTTCTCTCGTCAACTGAACAAACTCGTAGCAGGGCCAGAACTCCATCTCGTAGCTCCTGAGACCATTCCACAATCTACTTGAGCTGTGTTCTTTTCATCTGGTTAATGATCTCATCCGTGCTCATCGTGGATGGGTCAAAGGTCACGTCCGAGGCCTTGTTAGTTTAATTGACTTGGACTCATTAAATCAGGCAGTCTGACTGCCACAGCAGGGGGTCTGCATGTTGGCACTCCCCCTTCAGGGCACAAGCCGCCTCCTACTTCACCACTGCACTGCTGTTTTCAGTTGCTACATGTAGCCTCTGAAGCAACCAATCATTTCAATGGCCAATCAATGGTCATTGGTCATTTTCACTGGTTTCCAATCGTCTTGTACTGGTCTTCGCTTTGCAAAGCGACTCACTGAGAGCGGAGAGATGCAGCACTTTGACTTTGACGGTTAACGAAAGACTCAACACAAAGATAAACTGCCCACCTCATCGAAGACGAGTTAAAACGCAACGGCGTTTGAAACAGCCATACATTGGGACACATTTCATGCCTGCGTTTTACTACGTAATCCTCTTGAACACAGCGCAATCGAGGGCATTAAAATTCCTCCTCCGCCCACCGCCATGCTACAAAGGCAAGTCAGGGGAGCGGTGTGTATGACCTATATATAGAAGGCAAACAAGTGCCAATTATTACAGGATTTGGGAGGGGATGGATTGGAGTGGGGGGAGGCTGCTGGGAAGGGGAGGTGGGCTGCTCGGAAGGGGTGGTGGTCACCTGGTTTGGGTTTGGAGAAGCATCCTCCCATGATGGAGCCAGGGTGGAGCCAGCAGGCCAGGAGGAGGAGGCGGAGGTGGGGCGGGGGCGGGGTGGGACAGGGTGGGGGCGGGGAGGGGTGGTGGCGAGGCCGCGGGGGGGTCAGATCCTCAGGCTGGGCCGCTCGGTCGCGAGGGAACGGCAACACCGAAGGCGGGGTACGAGTTCCTGCAGGTCCAGGCCGGCCATCGTAGACATCAGCTCCTCCACATCCCCTGGAAGCGAGAGGGAAACACAAGCACACGCTCTGATTGGACAACTTTGTACGGCACTTTGGTTGGCATTGGCTGTTTTTAAATGGGCTTCATAAAAGGAACCGACTTGACTTGAGGGAGATCTGACTGTGAAACACCCCCACATCGCACACCCCATCACAACACCATGGTTACTGCGCCATAGAGGGGGTTTACCAGCGGTTCTGTTGACAGTGTTTGTGAGGGTGTTAGTCAGTCTCTTCTGCTGTATGGGTTATTAATGACTGAACAAGGATAAAACTGCAGCTAACACGTTCAAAACTGCTGCAGCACCCATCGGTGTTATCTATGGTGCGTTTGCACCCAGATACAAAACAAGCGCGGCGCTTGTGAATAGGAGAAGAACTGCATCAACGTTGACGAGCCTCTCAACTGTAAATCAGGCCACACACGCCATTGTTCCTGACGTGACAGAGAGCTCTCAGATCAACGCATGAAGAAGAAGCTTCGTCTGGAAGAATAGCTGTCCTCTGTGTTCATGTGCTCTGCCGTGAAACGACACCCAGGAAGTTAACAGCAGTGGTGGCAGCAGTAACAGGCCCGTTGGCGTGCCCTAAAGGTAGCTTTCATTAGGAACCCTTTCCCACGATCCACGTCCCTGTTCGTGTTAGTGAATGTGGCATAGGGAAGCGTTAAATAGAGGACAATGTTACACAATGCAGTGACCCATCCTTTAAGATGTCTCTCCCTCCCACTCTCTTTCTCCCCCTCCCTCCCTCTCTCTTTCTCCCCCTCCCTCCCTCTATTTTTCTCTTCCTCTCTGTATTCCTCTCCTTCTCTCTCCATTTCGACATTCTTATCGTTGACTACTCAAAAGCATCTAAACAGGACGACGCTTCGAAAACCATGCTCGAGTCCTGCGCGTGACAAAAAAAAGTCCTATTTTTTTTGTCCTGTGAAAAACGGTTGCATACGAGGAGAATTCAGCCGCTGATTAACTTTCCTGTCACAGCGTGTTTGGAGACCAAAGCTGAGGCCCCGAGTGTCTTCATGAGGTTGCCATGTTGCCCACACACCCCCTGACAGCTCTCCTGGTATTTCACCCACACAATGTGACGCCGCGAAGCAGCAGTCGATAGGAATATGAACGCCATAACAACCTCTCACTAGATGGCAGGTTAAGCTGTTGACTAAGTGTGGCTCCTCTGCAAACTATCCTTAGGCGGCAGGACGAAAGCACCTACTTGATATTCCGAGCACAAGTTTACGTTGCTAAAGTAGGGAAAGATTGCCCGTTGACTGAATCGCTTGTTAACAGAGTATAGAGACCAAAAGAAAGGGTGGAAAGATCTCTAGAGCGATCAGAGAAGTTGTGAAGTGAGTGGGGGAAAAAGAGCTCGAGGCTACATGTTTTCCTGCACGCAAACAAATGTGATTCCTTTCTTTCTAGTGTGTTTCTTTTGGAAAACGAGCGAGCAAATCCTCTCTGAGGAGGAACGTTCAAAGACCAACTGACATCAGTTCAAGGAAAGTCGAGAGCGATTTTGACAGCGTACTGAAACTGAAACAGGGACGCTGAAAGTGGAAAGGCATCTTTTTAACCGAACGTGGGCGTGAGCTCTTTCCTCAACCGCCTGTCCAAATCTCCATGGCAACCGTGGGATCTTCTCCTACACACGTTTAACTTTCGCGCCGCCTTTGATGTCCGGAGAAAAGCGCGTTGTCAGACGGAACAGGCCTCGGCGAATCAAACCCATTCTTTGAAGCATTTCAGAAGTTCAAAAGAAATCCATCTTTCTTTGTGGTTCTATTTCAGCGATTTGGCACCGCCGTACATTTTACGACGACTAAATCCCACCGCGAAAGGCTGCCATCACTGGGTTCCAGCAAGCCCGAGATATTTGGTGCTAACCTAAAGTAGGTTAAGCAGATTTGGTCCTTACAGCACATGACGCAGATCCCAGTTTCCCTCGGCAGGCCCTGTCCCCAAGCAGGGCTAATAATCCCTCCTGCAAACAGGTTGTCACTCTCAGTTCCTTCACACAGATGCAGTACTTTTTACTGGAATGCAGGAGGGGTTTAGCAATCCCTTAGTACTTCCACCCCCGTGTGTCTGCATCTGTGTGTCTGCATCTGTGTGTCTGCATCTGTGTGTCTGCATCTGTGTGTCTGCATCTGTGTGTCTGCAGCACGGTGGGTGACAAAGGGGACCAGGTTCGGGCTGAATTCACGGTCGCCGGGGCGAGAGCGAGGAGACACGTAGACGCGTTCAGACAACCGCCATCGATCACGCAGAAATCTTCCCGTTTGGAGGAGCATGTATCGGAGCCCTGGAGATCGCTCTCCAGCGCAGATAAAAAGATCTGGAGAAGAACAGCCGTCTGTCCTGCACACAGACGGTCCAGCGGAGCCACTCAGCAAAGGATACATCCATCATACACTCAAAGATACTCTGCCAGCATCTCCCTCCCCACTCCCTCCCTCCTCACTCCCCCCTTACCTCCTCACCCTTTCCCTCCTCCCTCCCTACCCACTCACTCCCCACCCACTCCCTCCTTACCTCCTCTCGCTCCCCCCCCACCCACTCCCTGCACCAACACAACTTTATTTCCCCTGTTCGAGAGAGAGCTGGAACAGCCAACAGTCTGCCCCGAGAGACAGAACAACCTTAAAGCGAGAGAGTTCGGTAACAGCTACTGGTTACTGCACATGCATCTGGAACTGTGGCTGTTACTGTGTGTAACTGTTACAGTAAGCGTTACTGTGGTTGTAACTGAAAGCGTAACGTTAAGCGTGCGGTACATTGTGAAAGACGCTGTTTTACCTTAAAATCACTGTACACATCATCACTGCATGTGTGGTTGTTAGTTGCAGGCTAACTATGTCTCACAGGAATTTTGTGAGAATTGGTCAGAACGGCGAATCTATCGTCAATTACTGACTCAATCAATCCCCCAAAAAATCAATCACTGAATCGACCCATCAATCAGTCACTTAACGCATCTTCTGTTCCTGAAACATGGTTGAGAAGGTGTGTCCCTTGATGCTGTTGCTGCTCCTTATTCAAACACTTGTTCTTGTTCTTGCCTGGTTAACGATTAGAACCCTGCTTGATGCAGAGCTGATAGTCTCCTCTGATAAACTCACTCTTAATGTTTGACAATGCGATAACACAATCTGCTACCAGCATACTGAGGTTTGTGAAACACCTGAGTAGTTTAGATCATCATCCCTTGCTGTTGTATCGGCCTTCACATACGACAAGGATTCAATTAGCAAGAGAATGAATGTAAATGACAATTATAATGAGTTTGTCCTTAAACTGCCTTGTCTTTCCCACCCTTAGTGGGCGTTCTAGTTATGTAAAAAATCCAGAATGACAGGTTGGTTAAAGTGATTTTTCCTGTGTAGGATCAGGAACAGGCTTGAAACGGATGTTGGAATTGCCAACGAATGGAAAGAAACAGTCCAATGGCTTTGTATTCCTTTCTCAAGATTACCCGTATAAAAGTATCAAAATTGGATTATGGCTAATCTTAGATCAAACGCAACAAGTTTACACGTTTTTCTATTTCCCACATCCTGTATATAGTTTTCTTTGAGGTATATATGCTGATGTCATAGTCCTGTGTACTCTTACAGCACTGAAGCAGGAAACATGCATTGAGACCGCATCTAGATCCACCAGCTGGGAGGGACGACCCTTTGAGGAATGTCATGAAATGTGTTTTCACCATGATCAGGATCCAGAGGTCATGTTGTTCAACCAGTCGTGGAATTCAAAGGCCAACTCTCAGCGCAGATGAAAAGGATAAAACACGTGTCGACAGACGCCTCGTACCTGCACGCGCCTCGCCGCTCGCCACGCCAGTCCAGACTACCCACCCAGAACACTCGTATTAACCTTCGTAAACTTCACTAAGATTCAAGTAAAGAGGAGTTTAGTTGCCTAAACCCCTAATTATTTTGAGAGCGCGACTCCAATTAACTACCAAATCGTGAGACCCATGCTAGCGTGAATGAATTGCTTATCCCGCTAGCAGAGCTACTCTGCTAGCAGAGAAACTGCCTAGCAGATACTAAGCTAAGCAGCCGTGCGGCTCTCTTATAGCGAAATCCCCTTCTTACAGGGTCATTCGCCCTTCTCCTAAGATGTCATCGGAAAAAGCTGAAGTTAACTCTTGAACCTTGCGAGTGTCCACCTCCTATTGGCAGCACACGGTCCGCGCGGACCACAAAACAATCATGGAATCTTACACACACACACACACACACACACACACACACACACACACAGGAGTAAATAGATGTCCACAAACACACACACAAGTAACCACATTATGTCCACATACACACACACAATGCAATACCAGTTATCAATATAAAGTACACATATCATACAGTATGTAAACAGGAAATAAACACATTTCCAAAATCCATTCACGTCAACTACACTTTCCTTCAGAGTCTGTTTCTCGTTAAACCCACAGGGTCCTGTGGAAGACTGTATCCACGTGTGTCTTCTCATAACATTCGAACGCTCCGCGTTTGTTACAAGTGCAGCGCGTTTGAAGAGACGCTGCACCACTGTGTTCTGGTGGTTCTGACGGGCTGACCAGAGATCAGAGGACCGGGAGCCTGCAGCATTAACAAGACTACTCACTCTGAACGACATCGCCACGGCACCGACACACCACGCGTCAAAGAAAAGTATTGATTTCCACAGCATCACAAAGACAGCCAATCAGCATCTAATAGCGGCCGATCATAAATTCAGCCGTGAGCGATGGTAAACTAAAGAGGGGGAAAAACAAGCCAGAAAAGAAGCTTACCCGAGTCTTTGTGGAGCAGGTGTGCTGACTTCCAGTTCCAAACTCCCCAGTGCTGAACCTATCCTTCTTCACTGTATCACAACCAGCCCGCCAGACCCCTCTTAGAATCCCCTTCCTGTTCGAGGATTGGCTCTCTCTCCTGGCTGGAGTATTCCTCTGTGTGCCTGCCTCTCTGCCTGCCTCTCTGCCCTCCTCCTCCGCTCTCTCCTCCTCCTGTGTTGCAGTGGTAGCGGTGGCAGTAGCGGCAGAGACCGGGGCTGTGGTGAGCGCTGTGTCCTCGCTGGAGAGGGGGGCTTCTGGAGGGAGGGAGTGAGGGGGGGGACCGGCCTCTTGTTCTATGGCAGGACACACAAATGCAGCAGCAGGGCTCAGCGCCAGGTTCTCAGCTGCATGCAGTATTGATGGACTGGCTGGGGGGATGCTCACACAGCAGGAATTCTCCAAACGTTCCTCTCACTCCTCCCCTCTCTCTCTCTCTCTCTCTCTCTCTCTTTCTCTCTCTCTCCCACTCACACACACACATATGCCCTTACACACACATACACACACTCCCTTACACAGCTCTGATTCTTTCAGCCTCGACTTCAGATGCCAAAGTCCTGACTTGCCAGTTTAGCCTGATCAAAGACTTGCTGGGCTCCCCTCTGGCCTGCCTGCCTTTCTGTCTCCCTGCCATCCTGCCTGTCTGTCTCCCTGCCTGCCTGCCTGCCTGCCTGTCTCCCTGCCTGCCTGTCTGTCTCGCTGCCTACCTGTCTCTGTGTGTCTGTCTCCCTGCCTGCCTGTCTCTGTGTGTCTGTCTCCCTGCCTGCCTTTCTGTCTCCCTGCCTGCCTGCCATCCTGCCTGTCTGTCTTCCTGCCTGTCTGTCTCCCTGCCTGTCTCCGTGTGTTTATCTCCTTGCCTGCCTGTCTGTCTCTGTCTCCCTGCCTGCCTGTCTATCTGTGTGCCTGCTTGTCTGCGTCTGCTAACAGATCTATGCAGTGATCTATCTAGTTCTAGGACATACCTGACTGACCACCAGCTAGCTTCCTTATGCACTGATGTAACCCCTTTATAGTCATCTTCAGTTTCCTCCTGCTGCAGCAGTAACAGGCACATCCCCCCTGAACTCTCAAAAGCTTGAATGTGTTGATATCAATGGACACAGTGCGATTCTCCTGCCTCCGCTTTCTATTCAGGGGTCCCTCTGCTGGTCAGCTAGAGAAAAACAGGTGTGTGTGCGTGTGTGTGCGCGTGTGTCTACACGTGCATGCAGGTCCGTCATGTGCGTTCGGCGCTGTAAACTCAGCAAAGATGACCAGCTGTCTCCAAGGACAAGGCTTTGGAGGGGCGGGGCCATGTGACATCACTAGTACATCATTCAGTTTAATTTAATTACAAGAGTGCTTCGACCCCCCCCCCCCCCCCCCCACCCCGCAACCCTAGCTCAGCTGTGCTGACTCAGAAAAAAGAAAAAAACCCAGCTCAGAGGAGGAAGCCAGATGAGTGACTCATTTCTGGGCTGCGATATCATAGGTTCTCTGAGCCGTACTGTTAGAAGCGTGCATTCGAAACCTCCCTGTTAGCTGCCAATCCCTGTGCACGCATGCATACATGGGGATAGACTCAGGATTTCAAACGCGCTTGTTGAAAACGTAGCGATGAAAAATATCATCTCTTCTTTAACTGGTTAAAGATTCATCGACGTTTCAATGTTTAATGATTAAATCTCAACTGATTTAGATTTTTCATGGATTTCCTCTGGTTTTATTGGCTCCAAACGACAGTCCAGCAACTGTCCAAACGCTGAGCCAGAATGTGCATTAGCAGACTTATAAAGCCACTCTCTTCCCCTGATGGAAACTCAACACAGATGAGCTTCAGGGCAGGAATGCCTCCCTTATTAAACTCTGACTGCCAGGACACACAGAGAACCTGGCAATATCGACGCGGGTGGAATTTATCTCTTCTGCGGAATGACTCTTAGCTATGGCAATGCTGATCGTAACTGGCCTGTCTGTCTGTCTGTCTGTCTGTCTGTCTCTTTTTCACGTGACCTTGGAGTTCCTATAAGGTGTTTTTCATTGATTTACTCTAAGCAAAAGCCTTTTTACTCTTATCGGTTTTTGTTCATTCGTGTTTCTGGTCAACATTTATTAGGTCAACAGTGTGCTCCGAATCACGACAACTGACCGAGAGAAAGGAAACGTAATGAGGGAGAATATTAATGAGACACATTGACCAAAGGGTTAAGCATTGACAATTCTTTTTAGTTCATTTTGGAATCAACTGAAAATGGGTTTCATTGCAGTATCCAGTCAAAAATACTTCATCCACAATCAGCACCAAATACACCATTATGTCTCCGAAATGTTTAAAGGTGACCACATATCAAACTGTTACAAATCAGACCTTCAATCTGGAATCACACAACGAACCATATATCTGAGTTCCCCTTGTTTCTGTCTGGGGTGTTCAGCTCTGCCAAGCACAAGCTATAAGAGCTCAGTCCGTAGGTAGTGCTGCGTCCTTGCTTTTCTCTGGGGGGCGCTGGGCTGACCAGGGGGCCGTCGGTCGTGGTCTCCCATACACACCGCCACAAAGAACAACGCCCCTCCGATCACCAGCGCCAGCCCGGCGAACCAGCCGGAGAACATGGCCTCCCCGAACTCCCAGCGCGGAACTACATCCGGAAGGTTCTCGTTCCAGAACTCCACCACGGTCACGTACGCCACGACGGAGACGGGGGCCAGGGTGGTGAGCCCCGCCACCCAGGAGAGGAGCCCGCTAAGAATGAGCAACCCCCTCTTCAGCCCCTGCCTCCCCTGACCCAGCTCCACGCCGTCCAGCCCCAGGAAGGCCACCACCACGGCCAGCGCCCCGGTGCTCACCGACACCAGCATGAGGACTCTGGAGGCCAGCAGGTCCACGGGAAGAGCCATGAAGGACTCGTACGCCTTACACTGCACCCCCACCTCCTCCGTGAAGATGCACATGTGCCACAGCCCAGAGTACCAGTTCTCCACCTCGTTCAGGTCCGAGTTCATGGTCTTCCACAGGGGGAGGAAGGTGGTGATGAGGGTGGTGACCAGACCTCCGAAGGTCACGAACAGAGCCGTCCTCTGCATGATTTTGGTGGTCAGGAAAACCATCTTCGGCCTCTCACTCCCTGTGTCTCGCACGCTCTCCGTCTCTCTCCCTGTGTCTCGCACGCTTCAAATGCTCTCTGTCTCCGTCTCTCTCTCCCCGTGTCTCACACACCTTGCATGCTCTCTGTCTCTCCCCGGTGCTGCGTCCCAGTCAGAGTGCAGGTAGAGCGTCCCTCCTCCTCAGGTAGCCCTCCCCGCTGGCCAGCCGGCCCACCCTACCCACCCAGCCCACCCTCCCCGCTGGCCAGCCAGCCCACCCTACCCACCCAGCCCACCCAGCCCACCCTCCCCGCTGGCCAGCCAGCCCACCCTACCATCTTAATAAAACCCCACAGGCAGATAAGCCCAGCTCTGCGCCAGTACAACAGACATACTGTTTTGGCGTCGTGATAAATATCGTTGCGGAGAACAATGGCCACTGTTTTGACATGAAACCAGATATGTCCAGTGGGAATCTGGACTGAAGGTGGACGCAGGTAGCCTCTGATGAATGAAGCCACTAACAGAAACAGGCCAGGCCGAGACCCCTCCCAGGGGGAGGCCAGACGAGGGGGGGGTCAAAGTCTTTCAAGTCTGTCCATCACCGCCTCTTGCAGTGACGATCACGTCCAATCATTTGCTGATGGGTCAGCGACGCGACTTTATGAGTTAGTCATTACGGCAGTCAAGGTCTCCCTTTCCTCCTCTGAGGAAATCGGTTGACCTGCCAAATGTCTCAAGTGTCAAGGCCATGAATGGTACCTTGTCCTCACAGCAATCTTGCTCACAAAGAGGCCCAACACGTAGTCAAGGCTTCTCCGCGAGCTTTTAAGATATCTGATTTGTAACTGGCAGCGAAAAAGAAACCTGATATTGGTTTGCTGCCTTGTGCTTGTTCACTCCAACGCACACATGCAGAACGTTGTCTTCACCCGTGAAGAGCGGGAGTTAGACATACGCTGGACAGAAGTTACAAAGACGATTTGGGATTAACAATCCGATCACTCTTTAAAAAAACTACAGCTGGGTGTGTGCGCAGCGATACTCTTTGCCTATATGACTGGAATGTTTATCCCACGTAGGATTGCTTTGTGTAAAATTATCACACCCGTCAGACTGTGGAAGCCCACATTGCTGAAGGTCACGACTAATAGGACAAAGGTCAAGGATGAACCTGTCCTGAATGAGCTTTAACCTCACCTGTGTCCTCTGACCCCCTGAATGAGCTTTAACCTCACCTGGGTCCTCTGACCCCCTGAATGAGCTTTAACCTCACCTGGGTCCTCTGACCCCCTGAATGAGCGTTAACCTCACCTGGGTCCTCTGACCCCCTGAATGAGCTTTAACCTCACCTGTGTCCTCTGACCCCATGACTGACTTCAGATTCCCGTCTGCACACCGCTCATCGGACAAAGTTCCACAGAAACAGGGACAACGTTTCGCAGATTTGAACAACGTTAGCTCTGATGAGAAAGGTAACCACAGAGCCACTATGCTGCACTAACACCCCTGAGTGCCGGGGTCTGTTGGCCAGTCTGGCAGCGTAGTCAGCACAGCCAAGACGCAAAGAATGGCCGCCATTGTGCAACAGAGTCCATCTTTTCACCATTCAGTTCCACCCTAGCTGCGTCCATCACTAGGAAATATCCA
This sequence comes from Plecoglossus altivelis, assembly GCA_036571765.1. NCBI lineage: Eukaryota > Metazoa > Chordata > Actinopteri > Osmeriformes > Plecoglossidae > Plecoglossus > Plecoglossus altivelis. The sequence continues at coordinate 4,388,375 of BROE01000008.1, read as the reverse complement.
TCTTTTCACCATTCAGTTCCACCCTAGCTGCGTCCATCACTAGGAAATATCCATCTTTTCAGACGCAAATTACATTTCGCTATGGTCATTTATTTAAGGCATTGAATACATCAAGTGTATATTCGTGAATAACATGTTGACATAAGTAAATATATATATATATATAGTTATAATACAATAATACAAGTAGGTAAAATCATAATTAACAGTATGTCTATGACTGAATAAACCAGGGATGGGCAACCCTGGTCCTCCAGAGCCACTGTCCAGACAGTTTAGATGTTTCCCTGCTCCAACACACCTGATTCTAATGAAGATCGTTATCATGCCCTTTGGAAGCCTCATAACGACCCTTCATTGGAATCAGGTGTGCTGAAGCAGGGAAACATCTAGAACTGTCTGGACAGTGGTTCTGGAGGACCAGGGTTGCCCATCCCTGGATTAAACAGTCTACATAGAATGGTACTGTACACATGGTCAAAGTACATACATGTAACTTTACTATACAGGTTATTACGTGGGCCTGTAATAAATAAATAAAAAAAAAAAATTTTAAATAAAAAATTAAAAAAAAAAAAAAAAAAAAATTAACTATGTATCACAGGGACGTAAAATAATATATAAGGAGAACTATATATATGAGGGAACAAATGAATGGAAGAGGATACTGGTGGTATCTAGTGTGAAGAAGAACAGACAGAGGGAGCTTTCATGCCGGTGAAATGTTTGACTGCCTTCTGCGAGCTGACTGAAACCCTTCCTCTCGAGGCTTCTGTAACTAATAATCGAGTTCATAAAAACGTCCGCCAGCATGGATAAAACGCCAGGTTGCGGCCATTTCCTTGAGGCGGTGGGTCACACGTGGGAGGCGCGTGGGAAGAGGGAGGGAGGGGGACCATTGCAAGTACAGAGAACACAGAGAACGGGAAGCAGCGGTTCTGACCAGGAATGGAATCGAAGAACGAGCTGGACGGGCAAACAGAAACAAGGGAGGGGAGCGGCTCGTCCCCTCTACAGTCCTATATGTCGGAGCCCATCTCGGCACACTGTTTGTCTGATATGTGTGTGGCCAGAGACTCGATGATGTCTAGCAGCAGCAGCTGGCTGAGGGACCTCAGGTTGGGCAGCTTGGACACCTTGGGAGGGGGAGGAGAGCAAAGGAAACCCAAACGTGAACGAACACACTCGAGCACAGCCCTGAAATCAGGGGGTAGAGGCAACATGCTCACACTGAAGCCAAACGAGGAGGAGGGAGGGAGGAGAGGGGAGGCGGGGGGAATAAAAAGGATAGACCCTAACCCAAAAAAGAAATAATCGGAATGTTAAAGTGAACTTTGCGAGGCTGCATTAACGCTGGCGTTGCTATGTCAACAGAGAGCTCCATCCTGTTTTCGTCGGTTCTTTAAAAGAAACAAACGCTTCGACTGGCATTGTGACCCGACGACATGTGCGGGGGAGCAAGGTGCTTGTTCAGCCGGCTGGGCTGTGAACTGTCTCTCCTCGAGGCGGAGAGAGAAGGGGTGGTCCGTGGAGGGGGGATTGGGGGGGCGAGGGGGAGGTGGTCGGGTTCCTACTACGGGGGTCTGGAGAAGGGAGAGGGCGCCGTGGTGGTGGTGAGGAGGGGGAGGGGTTAGCTCAGTTGCAGAGAGGAGGAGGAAGGGGGGCAGCATCGCCCCAAGGCTCCAGAGACCAGCCCACCCACCTTGATGAACTGGTGTACGATGATGTGCAGGCAGTGCCTCTTCATGTCCAGGGCCTGGGTCTTGTCTGCTGCCTCCAGGATCTGTCAGGAGGGGGGAGGGGTGCACAGAGACAGGTGGTGGGGGGGGGGCTCAGACAGCTGTCCTTCCCCAGGCTACATTCTAAGAGCCCCAGCCAGGGGCCAAACCAGTGGGACAACCCAAGATGAGGAGCCCAGGAAGGAGGGTTTAACCACCACATAGCCAACATCAGTACCGGGCCGCTCCATGATGCCTTCTCGGGTGAGGACCACGTCCGGCCAAGCCGATCGAGGGAGCGACCCACAAGCTGACATACCGTGGTGTTGATGTGGTGACGTGCATGCAAACACAAACAGAAGCATGTGGGAACCCAAACCAGATACCTGCAGGACGTTCTCTACGGTCACGTTCATCTCCAGGTTCTGCTTACAATAGGCCTGCAGTCTGTTGTTGGAGAAGCCGTAGTAATACGGAGCTGCAAACAGGTAGCTGACAGCAAGGGTCAAGGAAACACCTGGTTATGAGCTCGTATGCTCTCTCTCTCTCTCTCTCTATCTATCTAGCTCTCTCTCTCTCTATCTCTATCTCTCTCTCTCTCTCTATCCATCAGGACCACAACGAATAATTCAACAACCATTCATGGACCAATTAGTAGATACTTGTATCCAAAGAAATCTGGAAATGGGGATCTGAACCTATGGCATCATGATCTGCGGTAGACTGCTCTAACCCCTCCCTACTTCAGAGGGAGGTGAGCGGAGGAGGTGGAGGGTAGAAGGTGGAGGATACAGGGAGTCTTCTGGAGGCATGTTGACGTCACCGTAGTAGATGTATCGCAGCATGGACTCAAACGCCTGCTTGCTAGGCACCATCTCACCGATGGAGATGTTCACCTGGCCGTCCTCAGGCATGAAGGACCGGAACATGGCCTCGAAATAACTGGCCAGTCCAAGTCGAAGAAGGACCAAGCGCGCGCAGGAATCGCAGGTATTCATCAGAGAGACCGGTAACGTAGACGTTAACGAGGAAAAAAAACAATCTAGCCGTACGATGACGTCAACGTTTTGATAGGTTTCATTGGAAATTGAATTTGCTGACGTTAGTTTGTTCGGCTTTTATCGTTTATTTTTCACGCATTCGGGAAACGTTTTTTAACATTAGTCTGCTTGTTGTTCGGCATGCAAGTTGCAGAACATCAGTACGCATGCAGTAGTACGCTAGTGTGCAGCAGTAGTACGCTAGTGTGCACTCGGCAGTATAACTGTGTACCTGGATCGGGCGGCCAGTATGGCTTTGTGGGCGGGGCGCGGGTGTCCGTCCAACAGCAGGATGATGTCGCAGAAGTCCAGGCCGCCCCCCTCCAGGTAGGCCTTCATGTCCTGGACCAGGGAGGTGCCGATGTCCACCGGCTGGTCTGAGTACACCCTCGGAGGAGGCTGCTGCTTCCGACGCACGATCTCCACGATCAGCGCCGTGGAGAGACGCTCAAACTCCTTGGTCATGATCACCTGGTTGAAGTGAGTCTCCTTCACCACGAAGTTCAGACAGTGCTCCTGCGGAGGGGAGACAGAGGAGGGGGGAGGGGGGAGGAGGAAGGGGGGGAGGAAAGGGGAGGAGGCTCATGTTCTGGGAAGTTCCTCCGACTTCCAGGCTGGGGTTCATTAGGAGGAGAGGGGGGGGGGGGGACTGACCTTCAGCTGGTCCAGCTGCAGCTTGTTGGCGTTCTCGCACACGCTCAGAACGTTCTGGAGGTCCACCGACGCCTCGATGTACTGCACACACAGCTGCTCCAGGCGAGAGAGCTTGAAGCTCAGAGCCAGCTTGTACACGTCCATGATTAGCAGGACGTCCTGGACGTGACCTTGAGGGCCACACAGAACCTTCCAGAACCACTGCAGATGATGCTCACCTCTAAACTGTGTGTGTGTGTGTGTGTGTGTGCATGCGCGCTTACCTCTACGAGGGTACAGGATCTTATCTGTGTAGAGGAACTGCATGAGCACCTCAAAGGGCTTGGCCTCAGCCTCTCTGATGGACACCTCCAGTAGAGGCTGGGCCCCTGAGGGTCGGCTCACACAGGGGAGGTCCCTGGGCCCTGCAGGAGGCCCCTCCTCACTCTCCTCGCAGCCGTCCAGCTTGTTCTTCTGGGAACACACACACACACGTGCGTGCAGGGGGAGATGTCAACACCATACACACACAGAAGTGGGACATCAGTTGTTGTTGATGTTTGCGTTGCAGTTGATACGCGTGTCCAGACTGACCTGTCTCTGTCTGTCCCGAGCCTGCAGGATCTTCCTACGTAGCCACTGGCATCTCGCCGTCACTATGGCGATGTGACCCAAAACCCTCTCCTCCCTCTGTAGGGAAAGAGGAGGAGGTGAAGAACAACGTCCCGCCCCCCACCTCCTCCTCCCCTCCCCTCACACACTCTCTCAGGCACGAGTACTCACCTCCCCCAGGATGAACTCGACGTCACAGAACTGCCTGTTCTCCCAAAGCTTGCCGTAGTCCTCGTGCAGGGTGCACCTGGGGTAGCAGGAAAACTGCAGCCACATGGGGAAAATACATCAGTGAGGATAGATACGTTAGAGCAGGGGTGTCAAACCCTGGTCCTCGAGGGCTGCTGTCCTGAAGGTTTTTGATGTTTCCCTGCTCCAGCGCACCTGATTCTAATGAAGGGTCGTTATCAGAGCCAACCCTTCATTAGAATCAGGTGCTCTGGAGCAGGGAAACATCGAAAACCTTGAGGCGGCCAGGGTTTGACACCCTTGCATTAGAGAAACACATTAGACTCACAAGACAGATGGACAATTACATAGATATAGAGGACATATCCAATACACGGAATATATCAAGTAGATGTTATATTTTTGGAGGTTTCTTCAGAGTTCTGACGGTTAGAAGCCTTACCTGGAAGCGGTACATCTCACCGCTCCTCACGTTATTATCCACCGTGCCTCCGAAGACGTACATGGCGTCATGGATGACGGCGGCGGCGTGGAACAGACGTCCGCTGGGCATCTGAGGAGGGGGAGAGAGAGGGTGAGGGAGAGAGAGGGTGAGGGGGAGAGAGGGTGAGGAGGGGCAGAGAGAGGGTGAGGAGGAGGAGAGAGAGGGTGAGGAGGAGGAGAGAGAGGGTGAGGAGGAGAGAGAGGGTGAGTAGGGGAAGAAAGAGGGTGAGGAGGAGGAGAGAGAGGGTGAGTAGGGGGAGAGAGAGGGTGAGGAGGGGCAGAAAGAGGGTTAGGATGCCCGGCACTACACACACACCCTGGAGGGTGTCCTCTAAAAGAGACTGCAGGAAAATAGAAGAGCAAAGCAGATGAGTGTTTGTGGAAGAACAGGCATGAATGAGGTCCCCTTTCAACCCATTTGTCCTGGTTTTAAAATAAGCGGTTAGAGACTAGCGTTCTGTAAACACGAGGCTGGGCTCGTTGACAGCAGTCAGTCACACACACACACACACGGCACAGTGATGGATCTTTAAACAACGATAGCTAGACCCTTTTCACACCGTAAAACGACCACATGCTCAAATTAGTGTGCGCTGTTCGTCGGTGCAGAAATGAAGACAAGTCAGAAAGAAAACACACGTTTTGGATTTGAATGATTTGTTTTTTTTACCACGATCGACCCTTGAGATGAAGTCATCTCGTTTCCGAGGGGATCCTGGAAGAAGGGTTGAGAGGACAACGGCACTTCAAAAAAAAAGCATCACACGCTCCATTCACAGGAGACAGGTTAGCGAAGACACTAAGTCCTGGTACACAGTCAGCAGGGAGGTGGAGGGGAGCGCACCTCGCTGTCCAGGCTGGGCTGAACCACCTCCCAGCTCTGGGAGTCCACGTCGTAGCTGTGCAGCTCGTTGGGGAGGGTGTTGTCGGCCGCTCCGCCGAACACGTACAGGTGGCGGTCGAAGGCCACCATGGTGTGGCCGTAGCGCCGCTGGGGGGGCGGAGGGGAGCCCCGCAGGAGGTGCTCGGTAGGGATGCGGGTCCACCTGGGGGGGGGGGGGGCTCACGTTACCCTTAAGATTTGCTTAGCATGTTCAATAGCATGTTTGCACTCCTGTGTATTTCTGACTGCCATGTGTTCTAGTCTGGTTAGAGCTGGACACACAGAAACTCACATGTGACCCTTGAACTCGAACTGGAAGAGGTTGTTGGTGATCTTGGCTCCGCTCTGCCCAGAAAACACAAACATCTTGTTCCTGCACACGGCCACTGGGAAGTTGCAGCAAGATGGAGGAATCTCCCCGCTCTGAGCAATCTGAAACACAGCGGAACGTCCCACGTCAACGCGAGCTCATTAGGCCACGCCCACGGATGTTTTCGTGGGTCGTTTTATTGAACGTGGTTTGAGGTACACGTTCTGAGTGGGTTCTCCTGCTCCGAGAGAAGGTTCTGTACTCTCACCTCCTCCCAACAAGCGTGTTCTCGGTCCTGGAGACTGATGGTCCACATGTCATTTAACCTGCAGGACGTGACACAGACGGAACGACGGCGACGTCAAAGACTAGAACCGTGGCGCTCTGGCGGAACGTGGCAAATGATTGATTTGGTCCTACCTGGCGTTCCCGTCGTAGCCGGCAAAGATCCAGAGTTTATCGCTATAGACGGTAGCACCATGAGCGGACCTGGCCACAGGTAGACTGAAGCACAGGTAAGGTTCCATCACTGTCTTATGTCGTTCAGGTATGGAGAAAACACGGCAATATGTTCTTGATATCTTACCTGCCCTCAACTTTCCACTCAGTCCACTGCCCTGTTGCGAACTTGTATTCAAAGAGGTCATTTTTGTTTTTCAAGTTGGAGTTGGAGTAGATATCGCCCGTATAACCACCTGAAAACAGACAAAACATTACTACCACCAACGAACGTTAATTGCTACGCATGTTGTGGCATCCAAATGACTGCGCAAACTCACCGAATACAAACATGCTACTACCGTACACCACAGCGGAGTGATGGTACCTAGGTGCCGGCGGGGTGCCCGTGGTGAAGGCACTGTCATACACATCAAGCACAACACATTAACATCGCTCCCTGAAATTGTTAACGAGGATTTAAATGGGTGAGTTCCTCTCTTACCGACACCATGAGCAGTCTTTGACATCAAAGCGTAACAGATCGTTCAGCATGTTTTTCCTGTGTGCAAGGTAATAATGCGGTTATAACGTACCGAAGGACAACATACCCGGCGAACTAAAGTGACGCTAACACAACAATATTGCTGTCTTACCCATTGTCACCCCCAAAAACATAAATGGCATCCCTGTATGCCACAACGGTGTGTTTACTGCGCCTGTGTGACGTGAAGAGATCATGGATAAATACATTATTGCATGATCAATAAGAATAATCGTGCTGTAGATGGCGAAATGAATGTCTAAAGGGAGCAGTCCAGATTACCTTGCACCAACAAACTCGTCACACGGCGGTAGCCTTCTCCAACGATGAACGGTCTCAAAAGGGCCAAAATTAAGTGTCAGGTATTCCACGCTGTCCGAACAGCTGTGGTCGAAATCAACACTTGGGGCAACTTTGGATTTACAAGACATTGTTGTCGCAGGAAACCATCACACGTTCAATCAGTCACACTGAAATGAGCTATACAAGTCTAACGAATGAAGACCAGAAGCCGTGTTGGTTTTGGCGAGTTTTCTGCGAATTGCGAAGCATTTGGCATCACATAGTTTATAAACACAGAAGCAAAACACAACCGAGAGATCACAATAGGAAAATGTTAGCTGTTAGCCAGCGGCTATCTAGCTTTTCAACGCTGTCAATAAAACGAGTGACAGCGAAAGGCAGCTAGCTAGGCCAGCTAACGTCACCCTATCTATGCCCGCTTTCTGATATGATAAACGTAATAATGTTCATTTTGTTTAAAACCAGCTTGCTGTCTTTGTTTAAGTTCTAAGTCTGTTTTCTAAAGCGTAACATACGGTCGTCCACCCACGCCCCTAAACGATTGCTGGAAATTGTAGTTTATCATCGAGTCCTTCCAATACATGAGGCGTTAACAAGAACCACAGTTCCCCTTCCCCTAATGTCTTCCTGGGACAAAACCACAGAATAAGTAGCGAAGGAAATATTTGACCAATCACTGTAAGGAAAGCGATCAGCTGTTTTTTTCCTTTCCGCATAGGGTGTACGGTCGCCACCTACTGTATACAATGTAGACACGACCCCAAAGTATCTGTAAGTGGTACAATCTGTAAGTAAAACAATATGTATCCATTTATTATGCAATTTCAACGTTTCATACACAATCTTGAGGAAAAAAAGCAACAGAGATTGAGGTGTTTAATTTGTCTTTACTTGTTGAAGACACCGTGAGATTATCAACAGAAAGGATTGGCATGAGTATAAGGACATTTCTTACTCGACCTTATTTGGCCCTAATAAGAGAGGCTCTTGCATGTTTTGTTCTTTGATTCAGCATCGTGTTGCCATCAAAAACGATCTAAACATCATAAAAATAAGAAGTTAAACCCCATTCAACATGTTTTAAAAGGGAGAAGTAACACTGTGCTTTTAAGGGATACTTATCTTAATGTGTTCAGATTGTGAGGTCAACTGTCTAGCACCTATATTGGAAACATTTTATTTTTTCAGGTAAATGGAGTCAATACATTTGACAAAAGCAAAAAGTTCACAAACCCCCGCGATTGAAGACGCAGCCATGACACGACAAACGTAAAAACACAGAAATAACGGCATTCAGACGGCGACAGCCTCTTCCAACTCCCCTTCTCATCACTCTCACAAACACCGAGCACTTCACCTAAAACACTTCTGACACCTCATTCACCGAGAAACGAGTTGGCCTCTTTAGTCCGTGTTTTTAGTCACCAGTTAATAACATCTCTCACGTGGCCCCATAGCCTGGTGATCCAGAGGTTGACCCCCAGCTCCGTCAGATACTGCAGCTCTGGGGTCAGCATCTTTCGACACATCTTCCTGTGGGCTTTGTCCACGTTCTTCTTCAGGTTGTAGCCCATGATAGACTTCTCACCGATAGGCTGCCACGGCTGCATGGCCGTTTCCTGGATGCTGCCGGACTCCACAGCGTGGCCACCCTCAATGCACATGGCCGCCATCTCCACGTTCCTCCTCTTCAGCTCGGCCACGTCGTTGGCCATGCGCTTGTGTCCGTACGCCTTCACCTTCCTCCAGAAGGTGGCGTTGAAGTACCGGTACAGCTTCCAGTCAATGGCGTTCCACTCGCGGGCCTTGGCCCTCAACTCAGGGGTGAGTTTGGACACGGTGGAGTCTTTGCGAGCGTTGAGCTTGAAGAAGAGCAGGTCTTCCATCTCCCAGCAGAGAGCGTCCTTGAGCAGAATAAGAGACTCCTCAAAGTGCTCCACCAGCATAACCAGATGGAAGCGCTCCGAGATCACCCCCATGCCCTCCTCCACTCTGGGGTCGCCCACGTCCAGAGTGTTATCCTGCCCAAAGTCAAAGAACAGCAGGTTCTTGAGGTAGAAGGAGTTGAAGCCCTCTGGGTCGAAGTAGCGACGCGGATCGCGCAGGAACTCAGCCAGCTTGTCTTCCCCCGGAATCTTCCACGTCAGAGGCACAAGACGACCGAAATAATGGAAGGAGGATTCAAAGAGCTCGGCCGGCTCTCTTAGGATGGTGATGTAGGTAGTGTCTGTGGGGAGCACTTGGGCTACCTCAGGTGCATTAAACCGCATGTGATTACACATGATGTTGAAACACATGCCAGGCCTGTAGTCCCTCACCTGAGAGCGGTGGAAAGGCGAGGGGTAGAAGAAGTCATTGCGGCTGTCCGGGAAGGCAAACTTGAGCCGGTGCTTCTCTCCGAAACGGAAGAGGATGTTGAGGAGCGTGCTGCTGGCGGTCTTGTGGGTTTTCATGAACAGGATGTCTACTTTGGGGGAGCAGAGGCTTGGCTGTCCAGGGAGACGCTGGGAGATGTTCGCGATTGACGAGGTGTGTGGCGGGGTGGGACGATGCGAGCAGGAGTAAGGCACAGGAACCCTAAAAGATAAACAGAACATCAGAACTAGACTCAACTCACCACGTCTCTATAGTAACTGCACACAGCACATCTCTGAAACAGTACACAGACTGTCATTAATAAGACTTCCACATACTACCAGGTTGGAGAGAAAGTCTTACTCAGGGTGGTTGAGGTGGACCTGAGGACTAGACAAGCAGTACAACAGGATCATGCAGCTGGTGAGAAAGGTGCCCAAGACCAACCCTTTACACATGGACATCCACTGTCTCCTTTGCTTGACAACCATGGTCAAAAGTACCGGACTGTCTGGAGGAGAAAGTAAGGAGGAGAAATGCGTCAAATGTTTTGTGAGGAGAGAAAAGGATTATTCATCAACGCAGAGCGGGCTGAAGCACCCTATCGATGTCACCCGCTCCGAGACATAGAGTTCGAGTTCATCTAAATCTGTCTGATTACACCGGGGTCTCATGTGTCCAATTATTGTGTTCAGGGATGCCTAAAGCCGCACAAATAAACTCCCATTGTGTTTACCAAGGCAAATATAGACGAGATAAACCTGAAAATATGAGATGACTTCAACCTCAATCAGTAGCGTTTATTGACTTTATGTAATTACTACAATTGTGCTGACGCAACAGTTATACCTGTTCTCTGCTGTACCTTGTATTCCATGGTCATCTATCTCTCTGATTAATATTGCAAGACAGTGGAAAGTGATCTTTTCAACCCCGGATAGTCTCGTTGTGGTGCGAAATGAGATCTCTGAAGTGACACGCCTTACTCCGCGTTAAAAAGTAACGTGGGAGAGACTGAGGCACAGAAGAGAAACGAGATCCTGCGTCGATCAATTAAACATCTTCTTTACTGTTAAAGCTACACGAGAAAATCATTTTATCGATCCTGTTAACAAGCCAAGTCAGATAACGGCGTCTGTCAAACCAGTCAATTCGCTAGAGGAAGTTTTAAAAAAATCGTATCGACATCAAACTATTTGCGTGTGAACTGACGACTCGTTTTACGAGTTTACAAAACAACTGTCTTCTAAAAGTTGTCCGCCCAGATATGGGGTAGAAGGCCCATGTTCTGTTCGTCTTGCCCGTAAAGTTGACTTTATGGAGATTGAAGATCTTCCTCTCTGCTCTCTCAGCCTTGTGAGCCTCGTTCATCTGGATACAAGGTGCTTGACTGGAGTAGCGCTGCCTTTAGAAGCTTTCTGTATGGGATGGACCCCGGGGGCCACTAACGAGCACCTGCCATCAGATTGTTTACCTTCCTGTCCTGATGAGCTTTGCTTTTCTGAAGACCCATTCACCATTTATCCTTTTTTAATTGCGGTTCGTTTGGGTATAGCCTAATTGTGATCATGTTGCTTTGTTAAGCTTCTGAATGTGTATCTCGATAATTCAATTTACTCTGTGCTTTACTCCTAAGTAACAGCAGCAACGCAATGTGGGAGTAATAACATAAGAATGAATTATACATTGGGAGCTCGAACTTTCAGGGGCAAAAGTGCATGTTGACAGTTTCATCACAGACAGATTGTACAGTAGATAAATTCAGAACAGAAACCTCTCTAGCTGCAGAATTCACTTTAAAATGTCTTCAAGCTGACTCATTTTCCTACTTGTAAACCTGAAACATAAATCATGCTTAATAATCTGCTAATTAAATACAAGAACATAAAGCAAACGTACAGTTTCCCCTTCTGATCTCCTTCCAGCGCTCCGATCATACGAGGAAGCCAACAGCCGGACTGGTCCTCGTTTAGACCTCTGCTAGCTGTTGCTCCACCGGATGCATAGCGCTGAGTGGCCAGTCTGCGTCCCTGCTCCTCAGCCACTGCTGTCTCAGAGAAGCGATCTGGTCCACTTGTGTCAGGATCCTGAGACAGACATGCCGTCAGGAGTGTCACGCCGTCCCCTTCGCTCTCCTTATCGTTCAGGCAACTTAGCGAGATCCATTCACCCTGGCAGGTGCTCTCTCTCTCTCTCTCTCTCTCTCTCTCTCTCTCTCTCTCCCACCCTCCCTCCCTCCCTCCCTCCTCTCGTCTGTACATGCACAGCGTTTACCCAGGGCCTCCTCCTCCTCTGCTCGTTCTAATTTCAAAAACGAGGACTGACCCAGCACCTCAGAGAGGCTCAGCCAGTCACCTGTGACGTCAGCCTCCCATGTCAGGGACTTCACTTTCAGTGGGTGTGAAATGATAATGCCCTTGGGAGAGAGAGAGAGAGAGAAAGGAAAGAGAGAGCGGGTGTATCTCTGTGGCCTCTGTTCTCTGTCTCCACACAGACGGCCATTGAGAGCAGACACTGCAGTCTGAGCTGCAAGCTGATCGCAAGCAGCAGAAATTGAACAAACGCTCCAGACCAAGACACAAAGGCCTCGATTGTGACATTTGATAAAGCAACTTACAGTGCTGCTCTGAAGGCCTTAGTTATGAGGCAGATAATGCACGTTCATGGTCAAAGACACGTCTGTTATAGACGACGGTTAAACGAATTGTAGTAGAAGCAGAAGAGTTTCTCTATGGATGAAGTTTGCAGATAGAAACATGAAAATGGACGCTATGTTTCCTGCCCCGGATTTGCTGTGACTTGTCGTGTCCATAGCCGTAATCATAGTCATTCGATAACGTCTTTTAAAATCCATGTAATATTATTGTGTGACGGTGGATCATGATTAGACATCGATCTGCTCCGTCCTGCAGTCTGGATATTTTCAGTTACTTTTTCAAACTGCACGCATCCATACCACAACAGTAGGATTGTCAATAGAGAACACTGATATACATCTAGCTTAGGGACTGAGTTCATTTGTCACCAGGAACAAGGTAGCAGCAATATGTGGCCATACATCCCTGGTCAACAACATGGTTGGGGAGGGAGAGCAGGAGGGAGGGTCTCATTCCTTGCTGTTATCCTCTCTCTGGACCAGCTACCCAGCATCGGGGGTCACGTTGGTCGTCTCCCCACCCCAGCGCCCGGCTACAACACTCGGGCTATTGTTGAGCAGGGTGGGCCCTGGAGTGCACGCACCCCTAGTGCCAGGCTGAGCCCTGGACTGGGTGGGCATCCTGGGAATGCAGAGCAGGCACGCGGCAGGGGGGCAGCCTGACAAATGACTGAGGGGCAGGGGGGTGCATGACTGGCCTGGCCCCTGGCCCATTGAGATCACGACTTCATCACAGGGGCCCAGGAGGGCGGTGCTGACGACAAAGGACCGCCCACCAGACCCCCCCCCCCCCCCGCCCGCCCTCCAGAGCAATTCCTCAGCTTCACCACTCAGTATGCCCTGGCTTTAATTCCTGTGTTTCCTTCAACTACATCAGGCACGTTATTGTGACACCTGCACATCATCAATCATTATGTACCATGACACCACACCTTTCAGGTGCATGCAAAGTATATGCTTTTGCAACATGAGATGCATGCAGGTGTCACATGGAAATGTCCCAAAAGTTGAAATGTATTACATTTGCTATTTGGTTTAAATGTCTGACTTGTTATTGGCAATAGAACACATCAGGGTAAACAGTGGCCTTTTTTTTCCCAAGTCAAAAATGAAAACAAGCACTTTTTACTGTAGTATCCATCTCCATTTAATAAGTGTGACAACAGATTAAAATAACTGGAAACTGTGAAAAACAGACAGGAAAAACGTGCAAGCCGACAGTCTTTCTTTACACAAACAAGGCTTACGCAGTCCCACTCTTCTCCGGGGCCAGTCGGGGAAACACGACACGCACACCAGGACAAACCCCCATCGCTCCCGTGGGACTCTCTGCATCAGAATACTCTCAGGGAGTTTGATGAAATTTCAACCGCTGATGTGCGCAGGTTGCACACGAGTACAATACGAGTCCTTTATGTCGTCAGGGCTCTGTCCTATTGGTTCTTGGCCTTCTTCTTCTTCTTCTTGTCCGGCTTGCTAGCCTCGTCGTGAGCTTTTCTCTTGGCCGCCAGCTTGTTTGCCTGTCAAGCGAGAGAACATGTAGTTAATGAACAGTGATGAGGGCAGTGAACTCAACCGATGTTGGAGACTCGATCCAAGGTCGCGACACTACTGCAGAGGTTATCGTTTCGCATGCGAGCATGCCACAACACAGCCATTAGTTCACGTCAACCATTATCCCTTCAATTGCCAAATTATACTTTTAGCTCCATATCTTATGCATTCCTACGGGCGTGTGAGACCACTGGAACAGTCTGTTCCCATGCCGACACAGGTGACCACAGACGATTGACAGCAGAAGGTTTCTAGGGAAACCCGCAGCCACGGGTTAGCGGCTGCTCACCTCGCGGACTGTCCTCTTCTTGCCGAACATGATCTTGTCGTACAGGTGCTTCTCCCTCTTCTTCATCATCATGATGGCCAGACGTTTCTCCTCCGCCTTCTCCTCCTGCTCCAGCCGCCCACGGTTCTCTGCCTTCATCCTGCCTGGAGTGACCTTCACAGCCAGAGCCTGCGGGGGGAGAGGGGGAGAGAGAGGAAGGGGGAGAGAGAGAGCGAGAGAGAGAGAGGATGGTCAATGGGGCTGACCTCAGCTGCCATGAGGACATGGTGGTTGTCCATCCTGGCTCCTCACACAGGGGAGGTGACGAGAGAGAGCAGGCTGACAGCCACCTACCTTGCCCTGGGATCGCTTGTTCTCCATCTCCTTTAGGTTCTTCTCATCTTCCACCTCCTCCTCCTCCTCTTCCTCCTCCTCCTCATCATCTTCCTCATCCTCTTCTTCTTCCTCCTCCTCCTCCTCTTCTTGTACTGGGGTTTCAGTAAAATTAAATAATCAGTAATTATACTTGAATCATTTAAAATCTTTGGATGGACCAGAAGGCCCCAGTGAGGAGAGATGGAGGAAGCTCTCCAGGCATCTCACCAGGCTTCTCTCCCCGCTGCAGGGCCATCAGCTTCAGCTTCTCTGGAGGCACATAGTCCCCGTCCTTCTCCTCCACGAAGGGCGACAGGTGCGGGGGCAGGGTCACGCCCACAAAGTAGTCCTCCACCGGGAGCAAGATCTTGGCGTTGACACAGTCAAACACCCACTGGGGCTGGATGTAGTACCTGCGCAGATCAACAACGCCACTGTCACCATTCTAGAGCGCACCAAGCTGGTGGGCTGAGACAGTAGGCTGGTGGGCTAAGACAGTAGACTGGTGGACTGAGACAGTAGGCTGAGACAGTAGGCTGGTGGACTGAGACAGTAGGCTGAGACAGTAGGCTGGGGGGCTGGGACAGTAGGCTGGTGGACTGAGACAGTAGGCTGAGACAGTAGGCTTCAGGAACAAGGAAGTAGCTACGCTCTGTTGCTGGGAAGACAGTGTCTGTCGTGACCTTGTGACCTCACCCCCGCCACCCCACAAAGACACAGAGACCCTACTGTACTGGCATATACTGGGGCCCCCCACTAACCCAGCCCACAGGATGCCTGTATAGCAGGGTCTCTTTGAACCCACTATTGAAAGATGAACCAGAAAGAAACCATTGTGGGGGGGAAAGAATCCAGCCGTATTAATTCAATTAAGACTTGAACATGGAAAATGTCCAGCCTAATACGGTTGTTATCTGACATGTGCGTGACTGTTGTTACCTATTGATGTACTGCTTATCCATGTTGGGTCTGTCCACTATTTGGTGGGTTATGGTCTCATCAGTCATGTCGTACGTGGCTCCGATACACTGCGACTTGTCCCAGGACACTTGACCACCAAAACATCTGAGGAAGAGGAAAAGAGGAAGAGGACTGTCACGACAAGGTCAAATCACCCTCACTTCTACAGCCTCTGTTGTACGGTGTGAACAAAGTACGATGTGACCATGTTGGGATGTTTTGTAGAGCGGCGTGTTACCTCAGAACGAAGGCCAACGACTCCCTGGGAACCTCTCTGTTGAGGAAGACCTTCAGACCTTCGAAGATCCTCTTCTGGGCCTCCTGTTCCTTCAGTTCCTTCTCTTTGGCCTCTATGTTCTCTACGTCCTCCTACGGAACAACAGGTTGAAATGAAACGCTGGTCAGTGGTGAAGATGACGTGTGCTTGGTTTCATCATTTGCGTTTACAAAACCCCCTCGCCTAGCAACCCCAGAGTACTCCCTCGTCCAACACCTCAATTCATCAGAGTATTCAGGGAGTCTAGTATTGGGTCCCTACAGCCTACCCTGTTACAATCTGAAATGTTTATCTTCGGTTTCATGGTTAAGCACGTACGTTCACGCGGGAGTGTTAAAGGGGTTTGTGGATAGTGTGGTCGGCAGGAGATGTGCTCACCTCGTCGGCAGGGAAACTGTCCATCTGCCCCTCCTCCTCCTCCGCGCTGGACACCACCCGCGCCAGGCTGGCACTCAGGGCCGACAGTTTCTGGACAAAACATGAAGAGATGCTTGTACCAACACGGAGATAACCACAGCGTGGAGATAACCACAGCGCGACATAACCACAGCGCGACATAACCACAGCGCGACATAACCACAGCATGACATTACCACAGCATGACATAACAGAAACACGACAGCGAATAAGATGTCCGTGGTCCAACCTCTAGGTAGCTCTCAGAGTCCATGGCGTAGTCTTCCTCATACTCTGCTTTCAAGTCGGCTTCTGTCTTTGTGTCCATCTGAGGAAACAAAACACACGCTTTGATCAAACTCTCTGACACGACACACGACTTCCACATCAACTACAAACTTTCTTTGCTACAATATAAGTTACACTGACGAACACATAGTTAAAGACAACAGCAGCTGTATGTCCAGCTGGATGTTAGAGGAAGGTCATAGGGCAGGTGAGGGGTACCTTAGGGGGGTAGACCAGGTTGAGGGTCTGGTAGAGGCGGAAGTTGATGAATCCTAGAAGGGTTGTATACATCTCTGTGAACGTGGCCATAACTCTGTAGTCCACGTCTGTGGGATGCTGCCACGGAAACAGAGGAAGAGATACTGTGCTTGTATATCTTGCATGGCGAATAAAACCAATTCTGATTCTGATCCAGAGCATGCAGAGGTCCAGTCAAACGGAACAACTGCTAAAGGAGAGGCTACAAGCCAACCAGGTTTGAAAGGAAAGGTTTCATGCATTATTAAGCCAGGACTATTCAATCCATACTTACATTATGAGCAAACTGATAAGGGACCAGCCATGTGACCGTCTGCCCAAGAACTTCTGCTTGATAGTAGATACCCTTTATAGACAGGAACACCTATCAGGAAAACCACGGTGACAGTTAGATGTTTACAGGCAAAACCTCAGCTCAAGTTTACACAACCGCATTTGTCCTCACAAGATAACAAAAACATTTGATTCACATATCTGCCAACGCAAACAAAAGGATATCCAATCACATGAACAGTGATACAGTGGCCCCTGATCCTAATCCTAAAGGCTCACTGTACAGCATGGTTTAAATGTTTCCCCCTTTCCAACATATCTGATGCTAATAAATGGCCATTAACAGGATTCTACCGAGCTTCTTAATAACTCCTTTATTTGAATCAGGTGTGTTGGAGCAGGGAAACATCTAAGTGAAGTGACGTATTGTCAAGTATGGTTACCCATACTCGAAATTTTACCTCTGCATTTAACCCATCCAAGTGCACACACAGTAGTGAGTAGTGGGCAACCGCACACACACAGTGAACATACACCCGGAGCAGTGGGCAGCTACTGCTCCAGCGCCCGGGGAGCAATTGGGGGTTCGGTGCCTTGCTCAAGGGCACCTCAGTCATGGTATCGAAGGCAGAGAGAGCGCTGTTTATTCACAATCCCCACCTTCAATTCCTGCCGGTGTCTACCGAGCTTCTTAATAACTCCTTTATTTGAATCAGGTGCCTTGTTGCGAGCAGCCGGAAACATTCTAGTGAAAGTGACGTATTGTCAAGTAGGTACCCCATACTCAAATTTAGCTCTGCATTTAACCCATCCAAGTGCACACAAAGTAGTGAGTAGTGGGCAACCCCAAAACAGCAGTGAACATTACCACCCGGAAGCAGTGCGGCAGCTAACTGCTCCAGCGCCCGCACACGGGAAGCCAAATGGGCGTTCGGCCGCTCTCGACTCGCCTTGCTCAAGGGCGCCACCCTCCAGTCAGGGTTATCAAGCAGAGAGACCGCTCGTTCTATTCACCAATCCCCACCTCAATTGTCCTGCACCGGCTGGACGAGAAGTCGAAACCAAAAACTTTGAGGGTTACAAGCCCAACTCCCTAACCATTAGGCCACGACTTCCCACTCTAGAACACGCAGGACAGAGGGCCTGGAGGACCAGGCTTGGGAACCACATGACTCTCACGCGGTCAGTTCTCCTCACCTTTCTGAGGGAGCGAGATGTGATGATGTAGTTCATCCACTCCACTGTGAGGCGACGACACAGCTGAATGGTCTGAACGTGGCACTTGCCCGTGCGGGCGAACGTGGAGAACAGGAAGCACATGGAGAGGGCGTCGTCGATGTCACGGATGGCATCGATGAACGTTGGGTACCTGGCACACAAACAGGATGATGGGTGTTTTCGCAACAGCCAATCACAGGGGTTCAAGCCACTTTCTTGTGAGCCAGCCTGAGCAGACATTTAGGCAGCTCTCAGGCAGTTATGGCTCCATAGCGACCCCTGGTGGACGACTGTAAGCACTACACTGACACTTGAGGAGTCCTACCTCTCTTTGATGATGTGGTCCAGTTTATATCCTGGTTTGTTATCCCTCAGTCTCTGTACCCCGGTCCATTCTGACTTTCCATAAGCCTTCCGTAGCTTACGCACAAACACCTGCGGAACGGAAAATAAACATGTCGTTTAATTTAACGCCTAAACAAACCGGTTCCCCCCTTTTTTTTCGGAAAAAGACTTGGACCAAAAACCATATCAAAAACAAAGTATGCGTCAAGAAAACACCTTAGCGTTACCTTATACTCTCTGAACTTTCCAACAATGGGTTCGTGCAGAAGGAAGCGGATGTCTTTGAGCAGGTAGAACGTCCTCGGGGCGGTGGAACCCTTGTTAACCTTCTTCTTGTGTTTGGGCTCGTGTGGGTAGATACCTTTCAGGATACACAGCCGTCTGCCGAACAAATCGGGATGGAAGAGGAGGTTTAAGAAGGATAGACAAGTCAAGGACGAACGTTTGCAGTTTGAAAGAAGGAAGGAAAGGCGATATTTTGACTAGCAGAATTGTAGTTAAGACTTGAATCATTAATAGCTACCTGAAATCCGCTAAACTCAGCTGGAGCTTCTTGCGGGCCTTGTTTCTGGTGATGTAGTTGGTGGCGGACCCCCTCTCATACTAGAACAGTCAGTACAGTTATTTAGCGCAAAAAGATCCGGTTCAAGACTGATACATAGGATCTAGTACAATTGTTTAGCTAGCGAGGTTGGTAGCTGAGAGTAGATTGCAAATAAGTGAGACGCACTTAATAGTTGAGCCTTCATGTGACATTTCTTGCTGGACATTTACATTGACAAAAAGCAATGGTATTTTTACTACATTACATGCAGCACCGTCAGATAGTTCGCATGAAGTAAAAATGTAATATCAGTGGATATTAATCCACTGAAGTTAGTTAGTTGGGCAATTCCTGCCGATACAGTTAGCCCGTGATGATGTTAGCCAGATAGCTATCATTAGTTTTAGTGGAAACAGAAATCTGTTATGACATTAGACCTTGCGAACTTACTTTCTTTTTCTGAAGACCTCCCATGTCTTGAATGGAATGTGTCTGCCGTCAAATGGATGATTCCGATTCTTCTTGTTTTCTATACAATCATGTAAACACAACAGTTCCAGCTATCTACAAGACACGGGTGCTGGTCCTGGTTCAGACACGTGTTAGGACCGCTGTTGCGTCTAGGACCCCGAAAAGGTATCTTTCAGCGCCTGAACAAAAACAACTCGAGCGCCATCGCTCTATTAACTATATTTGTTAATTGTAGTCTTCTACTCATCGTATATATATCGTATATTCGTTAGTAAAGTAGTATAGATATTGTAGTTATTCATTCTCAATGCGCCGTCAGATCTTGATATTTCATTGATACGTTGACAATTATGTTTTTCAATTATATAATTAAGAATGAACCTGACACTGGATCGAATGGTATCAAGTTAGGTCAATAACACACACGCACTTTCACTAAAGAACGCACACATGTTTAACACTGTTTTCAACAAACCATACATTAATCTACAGAAGGTTGCGTTTACTGTCCGGCAAATTAGTTAATTAACACCCTGTCAGTAGCGCAGATGAGATGAAGCAGGGGGTGTGTCAGAGGTAGAGAGGGGAGAGGCAGATGATGAGTGAGGAGAAGAGGCAGATGATGATAGAAAACGAGAGAGAGGGGAAAAGGAAGGAAGATAACACATTGGCTTCTTTGAAATATCAACAACGGTTTCGCATTAAATTTCCCAAATCTTCGAAAACTCACGATCTAAAACTCATAATGGGATTACGTGAGTTCATCAAGGATTATTTTCTTGGTTTCTGGGACTATGAAACTCCCCAGGTTATGGTTGTTAAAAACAAAACTCTTGGAGTCATATATAGAGGTGTTCAGTTTCTTGTTGTAACCTATTTTATCTGGTAAGTTTTATCGTCAAGTTTAAACACCAGGTTATTTCATCAATGAATCTGTGAATTATTGAGCGATATATTGTTTTGATTAACGCTGTATGATGTCAAGTTTTCTAATTCGATTCTTTTTATGTTATAACTATTACGGTTGGGTATAAATCAAGGTAGATTTATTTTGTTCCAAGTGTATTTTCTATACAAACCCAACATGGTAGGCCAATTTTCGTAAAACCCCAAATGCGTAAAATAAACATTTTGTGGTGCGGAAATGCCTTTGGCTGGCAATGAACGTCAACAAAAAACTGGGTGGTTTCAAAAACCATGGTCATCTAAATTGCTCTTGTATAGTCGACTTACAGTATGTTTTGTCTACTTAGTGACATTTAAAAAAATCATCAGAGCAAGTCGTTGATTATTTGAACAAGTTTTGTTCAAGTCCTCAATTTGGAATTACCCTCAAAATTAAGAGAACATGTTCTACACTAATGCTGTTTCCTCGGTGATGCTGTGTCTAACTTCCCCTACATAGGTATGTGTTCATAAGTCAGAAAGCCTATCAGGACAGCGAGACGCGTCCGGAAAGCTCAGTGTATACCAAAATGACGGGAGTAGCCCTTCAGGGAGACAGGATCCTGGATATGGTAGAGTACGTCCAGCCGCCGGAGGTAAGTCTACAAGACGTCTCACATACAACTGAGACTGTGCATTTTACGCAGTAACCTTACTTATCATTTGGTGATGATATTGGTAGCCTATGTTGTCAGTTAATGAAGTAATACATCAGAAAAGAGTGGAGTATGGAATCACAATTAGCGTCACCCATGGAGTTGGTGTGCCGCAGATAAGAGGCGTAACTGAGAGCCGGAAATACTTAGTAGGCTAATGAATAACTAATGAAAATGTATATTTGTGTCTGGTTTAATTATTAATGAACTAAATCTATTCTTTGTCACGATGTATCTCAAAATAGCCTACATTACACTTAACGACGTCATTAAACTTATTTTACTATAAGTTTACCAGGATATTTGCCAACAATGACCAGTTAACGAACTGTGAACTAAAATTCATGTAGTCCTACAAAGGCCTGTGGTAATGTGTTTATAATTGCGTTATTCTATATTTGTTCATCATTTCTTCGTGTTATGTGCAGGGTGGCGATGTGATCAGCAGCATCCTAAGACGTGAGGTCACTTATAACCAAAGGCAGGGATTCTGTGCTGAGGTACAATGTTGCAAACGCCTATTTACAAACGTATTCATAACCAGGCATGAACGAACCTTTCTACAGCAGTTGCCTTGGTAAACAATGTAAATCCATTTTCACCATTGTTGTTCACCATTTTCATAGCATTTCACTGTTGCCAATGCCAACTGTACCACGGACTCTGACTGCATTGCAGGAGAGGTGAACTTCGATGGCAGCGGTACAGATTTCAATTTCATTGTTGGCAAATGCACGGGCATCTCCCTAGACGATTTCTTAATTTGCTGATGACGTTTTCTGCAGGTCTGAGAACTGGGCGCTGCGTGCCTTACTACAACCTGACGTTTAAGACCTGTGAGATACAAACCTGGTGTCCGGTGGAAGGCTATGCAGCTGTGATGTGAGGATCAAACAGAGCAGGATTGAGACAGTAACATTATGAATCAGTTGTACGCCAGTCTTAATTGCTCACTGTCATTAACAGGGAGCCTGCATTAGCGGAAGCCATCAATTTCACAGTGTTCATCAAAAATGCCATCCATTTCCCGAAGTTTAAAGTGCTGAGGTAAAGTATAGATTCTCTCCACCTTCGCACTAATACACACCAACATACAGCCCCCGAATACCCTGTCTGGCTGCAAGATAACCTTTAATCCTGCCTCGATCGCAGGAGGTAACAGACAATGTCTTGCTTTCCGTGTGTTTTTCAACAGAGGGAACATAAAGCCACACAAACGAAACATAAAGAAATACTTGAATAAGTGTCATTACGACGAGGAGAAAGCCCCTTACTGCCCTGTCTTCCGCCTGGGCTACATCGCAGAACAAGCCAGGGAGAAGTTCAGCGAGCTGTGTAAAACTGTGAGTCACCCCCCCGTCCACACACACACACGTGTGACAACCTGCACGTTCGGTTCAATACAAGCCCCCCAGTCAATCACGCTGTCTGTGCCATCGCTGCGGCCGAGAGGAGAGCTGATTGGCTGTTCTCTGTCAGGGAGGGGTGATTGGTGTTTTCATTAATTGGAAGTGTGACCTGGACGTGGACCCGTCTCGCTGCGCCCCCACCTACTCCTTCCGTCGACTAGACCTGCGTAAGAACCTGGCCAGCTCGGGTTACAACTACAGGTGAGCTATCATCACCTCAAACGTCACGCGCGTCATCTCGTTCAAACTCAAGTCTCACTCGGTCCATATTTCCCGGTCGTATAGTCTAACTCTCTCTCCCTCTATGTCTCTCTTCCAATTTCGTGGTTTAATGTTGAAATGACTCTTGTAGGTTTGCTAAGTATTACAGCAAGGATGGGGAGGAGTTTCGGACCCTCATCAAGGCTTTTGGGATTCGATTGGATGTTATTGTTCATGGTCATGTAAGTGGAGCCAGCACTTACAGCAACACCAACAGCTGTTAGACAACACTGCCACAGAATATACATCAAGATTGAGGTTCAATGTTCCACCACAGTTGTTTACGTTGAAGTTATTTTCTTTGCAGGCGGGAAAATTCAGCCTGATCCCAACTATCATCAACACAGTGACGGCCATGACATCAGTTGGAATAGTAGGTTTGGATAGATTTCCTCCCGTCGTTTGGTAAACTACTGAGCTCCCTAGCTGTTTTTGCCGCATTCCCCTCATCCAATCATGTTCTGTCCAGTGTTCCATCATCTGTGATTGGATCATGCTGACTTTCATCGACAAGAACGAAGTCTTCAGCGACAGAAAGTTTGACAATGTGAGGAAAAAAAGCAACTCTTCAGAAAGCTATGTTTTTTAGTCTTAAACCTGTCCTTCATACCGCAAGCCCTACTGATTGACCTGTCTTGCTTTGTCGTCACAGGGCACTAGGACCCAGAAGCATGCTCAGGGCATGTCTACTGAGTTCACCATCATAAGCTACGGCTCCACCCACTCAGACCTGTCAGAGGGCGTGCCCCTGTGACACAGAGATCCCTGGCCGGACGCACCAGACCCCCTAACCTCTGAAGGGACGTTCCTCTGGAGCCTTTCAGGTGTTCCCTGACCAGGCTCAGGGTTCTCGTGGAACCGAACCCAACAACTGCAACAAGAACCGGAGGGTCATCTTCTGAGAGGAACATCTTACGAGGCTAGGTGGTCACATATAGACCATGTCTAGGGTTAATGCCATCTCAGATCAAGTCACTTCAGCATCACACTGCATCAGGTCCATGCGCTCTGCATTAAGATGGTATTCACCCGACTCAAATGAATGTCAATAACACCACGTTGGTGTTGCGCACCATGGAGAACACACCGACACGTATAATATTGCACACCGATGTTGTAAATACAGGTATTTGAAAGACCCCCATTAACATAATCCATATGCCCTTCGCACAACAAATAAAAGAACTTTCATCAACGGTGAATTGTGTCTGCCCATCCTACGACTACCCGGTCATCACCTTGTACAACCTCAAATGAACTTGCTCGAAAGTGATGCGTGGGTGCAGTTTACCGTCAGAAAACACGAAGGTTGACTTGATGACACGCAGGAAGTGAAACGAGTCCACGAGAGGAAAGATCCTCTCTTAAGAGTCAGTAATCCGATAGCCAGAACGTTTCTCACCAAATGGCTTCTGTAATGAGATTGCGGGGAGGGATGAATCCTTCTGGATAGACAGAGTAATAGAGATGTTGATGCTGAAAAGATCTCCTGTCTGAATCTGGGTTTTGATACATGGGAGTAAAACAGCTTCGTTTATTGTAAGGACAGATAATCGTCTTATCTCTTCATGAAATATTCCTGAAAGGTGACAAAGATGGTCTTTCTTTTCTGTTCTCAAGATTACATTCTATATCCACAATAAAAAAACGTTCATGTTTGTGGTTAAAAAAAAATTATAATAGAGGATTATTGAAACCCAAGATTCCTTTTCCATACTTACAAGTGGCCAGTAAGTGCTTTCTCTAGCCCTCAGCAGAGAACCAAGTGTAACCAATCTAATAGCTCTTGAGCCCTCGGCCTCAAATGTGATTAGAGATCAGAGAGACGCCCATCTGCAGACAGAGAGCTCGGGGAGAATGAGGTTACATTAATGGAGGTTGATGAGTCAAGTCAACTCGGATCTGGAACAAGAAGAATATTCTGGAATGACATGTTGACAGTGTAGTTTTGCGTTCCTTCTACTGCCATTCTAATAGGCCTGAGGAAAAACGAAGCATTTCTAAACCCTAATTTCTAATACTTTCAGTGTGTACCAACAGCTCCTCCAGCCATCGATAATTCATATGAAACTTTTAAACGTTTTTTTAAACAAACACAATTCGCTTGGCATCATTTAAATTGTCCCCAAACTTTTCGAAATAATCTGTGGAAAAGACGAAGTCGACGCCAGCGTTAATGTTGACCACCAAGATATCGCTGTCCTCATCCAGAAGGTTACAGCACACCGCAGCGGAGAGAGACGGAAGATCGTTAAGTGGATCGAACGTTTGTCTGGATAATAAAACACCGCACAGACCATCAAATAAAAGTTCCTCCCTCCATCCCATCCCCAGATTTGTCCTCTGGGACACATTAGCTTCCAATAACATGATGCTGCAGACTGACAAGCACTCAGACCATGTTTGCAGGATGGGACAAACAACAGATACAGCTATACTGAAATGACCACAAAAAAAAGCCACAGAACTGGAACATTAGAAAATTGGAATTCTAGAATGTCCCCCCATTGTACAAAAATATTTATTGACAAACAGAAAGAAAAAACGAACGATCTTTCTTAGCATCATCCTTCTCCGCTTTTCTGTGAACAAATCCATGTATTTACGACGACTTGTTTTAGTAGAACAGTGCATAATGTATGGCATCACATCGACAGGAGAGAAGTGCGATCTGTGCCTCATCAGAACTATCAAACAGGTTTTCAAGTTGGCATCTCGCACTGATTGGCCACGTTCACCAGCGTTTCTGTGCCCCTCCGGGACTCAGAAGGGTGGGCTAGCGACCGCAGGCAGCGGTTCCCGTCAGTGTGTCATTGCCTCGGTGATCTGCGGGCTCATGGAGACCAGCCAATCGATGGTCTCCTCCAGGAAACGCATGCTGTAATGACCTGCGATGTTCCGGAACACTTTGATCTGCTCCGAAAAGCTCTGAGAATGGTGACAAGAGAGAAAACAAGCTGAGCGGATATTCTTGAGCGATAAAGAAAGCGAAAAATATAAAATAATCAAACGAGTGTGTTCCCAAACCTTTGAGGGGAACGTGAGGGAGAAGTCTCCAGCACAGTTGCAGTATACAGGCATGTTGGCCTCTTTCACTCCCTTACACTTGGAACACACCTGTGGGAGGAGGGGGAGGAGAGCTGTGACATCACTGTGACATCACTGTGACATCACTGTGACATCACTGTGACACGGTGGAAACGGAACGTAGCTGTTGTCCGTCTGACATGTTCTGTCCCCTCACCAGGTCCTGGAGCGTGTAGCTCATGAGCTTCTTCTGCAGAGCTTCCACCAGCGCCATCTCGATGGCCTCCGTCTCGTACTGGGTCTGGCAATTGGAGCAGAACCAGTGGGGCAGAATGGAGCCATCCTGGTTGACAAACAACAACATTCACGTTGTGAACAGACAATCATTTAGAAGCTTTTATCAAAAGCAACATATGACTGGGGCATTCCCCAGTCCCTCTCATCCTCTCCTAGCCCCTCTCATCCCCTCCCTGTCCCTCTCATCCCCTCCCAGTCCCTCTCATCCCCTCCCAGTGCCTCTCATCCCCTCCCAGCCCCTTATAGCCCCTCCCATCCAGTCCCAGTCCCCAAGGCTGACCTGCCCCACAGTGGGGTCCTTGCAGAGGTCAAGGTCGCGGCAGAAGTTGCAGTGGTGGCAGATGACCTCTGGCAGGATGTAGGAGTTGCAGGGGTCGCGGAACTGGCTCTGCTCGGAGAACTCCCCCACGTCCACCAGGCGCAGAAGGTCTCTCTTCAGCTTGTTCACCTGGTTCATGACGTTGCCGTCCAGGGAGAGGACCTGGCGGGTCAACACAAGGACTCAGTCAACACCTGGGGACAGCAGGGTCACCTGACAGGAAGTAGAACCTAACCTCCAGACAGGAAGTAGAACCTACATCTCCAGACAGGCAGGAGATCCTACCAAAACAGGAAGACCTCATCTCTTCGTGGCGAAGCACCCCAAAAATATATACATCATAACAATAAAAAGTTTGACAGATCCACAGACCCACCACATGTGAGGGGCGTAATTGGTAATCGGCCGACAGGGCAGAAACTGTACCTGACACACGTATTTGATGAACTCCAGGGCTGGGTTGGAGAGAGGCAGGTGGGAGCCAGGCAGGACAGGGAACATCTCAGAGGGCTGGGCTCCACTCCTGGTTCCTGTCACCTTCTTCTGGATCTTCTGGGTGATGGTGAAGAAGTTCTGGGTCAGCTCGCTGGCGACGTACTCCTGGGAGAAGGAGATCATACCTAACAGAAACAAATGGATTAACAACACACACTCAGGAGTGATAGATGACGGCATGAACAGATGGCGTGTAAAACAACAGTGACCGTGTAGGGTTCTGAAGGAGGAAGTGACCTCAGACTGACCAGGAAGTGCACTCAGGTCTCCTGCTGGCTGCGACGCCTGGCTTCCGCCACGTCTCTTGATGGGCGTGGTTCCGGGAGCGTTGCGTCTAAGCTCCTCCCTCATGCTGTGGTAGACAGCAGCGATGTAGGCTGGGAGGAAGGCGAGAAGAGAGAAGATCAACACATATATACATGTATCTGTTTAACTTCCAATAGAAAAGAGGTTAAAAAAGCCATAACAGGCGTGTAGTGGATTCTCTAGTTAGCTACACGCTAGCTAGCCAGCTACATGCTAGCTATACAGCTACATGGTAGCTTAGCAGCGACATGGTAGCTAACCAGCTACATGCTAGCTATACAGCGACATGGTAGCTAACCAGCAACATGCTAGCTGATCAGTAGACGGATCAGAAGCCAGCGGTACCTGAGATGATCATGAGGAAGTACTTCTGGCAGGAGGCAGTTTGAGGCAGGTACTGCATGATGTTCCAGTTACTCTCTATCAGCTCCTCCACATCATCTGGCTCCTCCTCTCCCTCCTCCTCCTCCTGCTGCTCCTCCTCCTCGCTGTCAGCCTCCTCTCCCTCCTCTTTCTCCTTCCTCTTCTTCTGGGTCGCTCCATCCTGATTGTGGAAATGTAATGTGATGTTTTCCTCTCAGCCACTTTGAGATGACGCAAGAGTTCGATATGAATGCTATGTCAACAGGCCTGAGGGTGACGTGTGTGGTACCTCAGCCTGGTGTATGTGTGACTGTAGATGTGTGTTTGGTGTGTAACGTGTGGTACCTCAGCCTGGTGTATGTGTGACTGTAGATGTGTGTTTGGTGTGTAACGTGAGGTACCTCTCCATAGAGGAGGCTGGAGGGCAGTTTTCCCTTCACCCCTCCAAAGTTGGCAGGATCCATCCACAGGATGAACTCCCAGCATCGAGAGAACGAGATAGACAGGGAGTGGAAAATCTCCCGGGAATGAATACTAGAGAGAGAGAGAAGATATTCAAGAAGAGGAATAAGTCAATTGAATAGTAAATATGTATCTCCACAAATAAACACTTTGTGGTGATGCTTGGGGCCAACTAACCTGTTGGTGATGTACTCCACGTAGCCGATAGCATCGTCGATCCTGCGTTTCTTGGTACACAAGATGATTCGGTTGAAGTTACCGTAAACAACGGTGGAACCCAGCCTCTTAAACTCTGACACCAGCCTGAGAACAGACAACACCATCACAACCCCACCCTTCAGAGAGAGAAACCTCAACACCACACGACACAGAAGGAACGTCTCCACCTGGAAAAAAAAACAGGCCTGACGTGGAGATGGTTGGTAGATGTGTGCGGGTGACTTACTGCAGGAAGACCTTCTTCATCATGTTGTGGAGGGTGCGGTGGAGGGCGGGGTCGTACAGCAGAGAGCTGGGGGAGCGTAGCCAGCGGTAGAAGTGCATCACCTGGTTATCGGCGTAGACGTTGTGGTATTGGGTGATCTCCCGCACCCAGCCAACCACCATGCTCTTCAGGATCCTGCGCACAGACACGATCCAAATGTTGTCATTTGGATCGAAAACGATCATCGGTCGTTGAAACAACGCACACGAGAAGGAGGGTTCTGGGCGTCTCCGTTGGCGACGGGGAGGCGAGCGCTCACCTGAAGGTGTTGGAGCAGAGCGCCGTCTCATCGTAGCTGGCCACGGCGCTGGCCGCCTGGTTCCCTGACATCATCTCCTCCAGGGAGGCCTGCTGGATGACGTCAAAGCTCACGCCCAGGCTGGCGCCACCCTCCATGTCGTTGACGTGCTGCGACTGCAGGATGGTGTTCACCGCTAGGCTCTGGAGGTCCAGCTCCACACACACTGCAGGACAAGACACACCTCTTTACAGCCTGGCAATGAAGAAGAAACGGAAAGAGACAACGACAGAGAGACAAGGAGAGAGAGAGAGAAAGACACAGAGAGAGAGAGACAGCAAGAGAGACAGAGAGCGAGCGAGCGAGGATAGAGAAAGAGAGAAGAGAGAGAGAGAAAGAGAGAAGATAGAAAGACAGGGAGAGAGCATAGAGAAAGACATAAAAAGAGAGAGAGAAGACATGAAGAGAGAAGGAGAGAGAGAGAAAGAGAGAAGATAGAAAGACAGGGAGAGAGCATAGAGAAAGACAGAAAAAGAGAGAGAGAGAAGACATAAAGAGAGAAGGAGAGAGAGAGAAAGAGAGAAGATAGAAAGACAGGGAGAGAGCCTAGAGAAAGACATAAAAAGAGAGAGAGAAGACATAAAGAGAGAAGGAGAGAGAGAGAAAGAGAGAAGATAGAAAGACAGGGAGAGAGCATAGAGAAAGACAGAAAAAGAGAGAGAGAAGACAGAAAGAGAGAGAGAGAGAGAGAGTACCTGTGGAGTAGCAGCCCTGGGCGTTGATCTCCACAGAGCCCCTGTCGTCGCTCTCCATAACCAGACGGCTGTCGTCGGCCTCCTTGCCCCCCAGGTCGGGCCTGGACGTGGGAGACAGCCACAGCAGGTGGTTGTGCTTGCGCAGGTGTCTAGCCAAGAACAGGTCTGAGCCAAAGATGGACACGTCCTGTGGCAGGTTCCCTACAGGCAGGTGGTAGTACCTGAACAGGTGGAAGAGGAGGGTAATTTAAGTCTTGGTTAGGACTATTTTTACACAGATTTGTCAATTTTTTTTGTTTTGATTCAACTTTTCAACTATGGCTGCTCTGGCCCAACAGCATTCCCTCTTACAGGGGAAATGAGAAGACGACGGCTTGATTATACTCTTCACTCTTCGTATTTTGAGTTGTAAATTAGTTTTAAATGCTTTCAAATCTATGCCATTGTCATAATTAATAAGTATGCATACTGAAATTTCCTAAATAGTACTTGTACGATTTCAGTCAAAATAACCCCCCAAAAAACGCAGCCATCTGCAACTGACGCAAGCACACCTCACAGTTCCCCCAGATATGCTTCCCCCTCTTTAGTTATCGTCTGTTCCTGAACAGTCAGACAGGGCCGCCCTCCCACCTTGCCATGTCGAAGGCCTGCGACAGGCAGCTGTCCAGGTTGAGGTAGTGTCGGAGCATGCGACGGGCCCCGTGTCTCTGCCAGTCCAGCACGTTGTAGCTGATCTCGTCCACCACGTGGACCGGCACCACCGGGAACTCCTCCAGCACCGGCATGCCCGCCGCCAGCCGCCGAAGCTCCCAGTTCGACTGCACCGCTACCAGGGTGGGGCCCCGCCGTTCCTCCTGCGGACGGACGGACAGACGGACATGCAGACTGTTAGAGTCCCAGTCAAAAAGAACTCACACAGGCCATAGAAATACCTCACAAGGCATGACTTCAGGCTTGTGATCACTGTTGAGTGAATATGCTGTTGATGAACTGCGACTGGTTAAAACACAGACCATTTCTTGTCGCCGTTACTGAAATGCTGTTAGAGAGACACAGCTCTGGTCCTGGGCTATCTACTGAACTGACTACACGTTGTCCCTTTGGACAAGACGTCCACTGCGTGTCTAACGCTGGAGGGTTAGGAGGAGAGGAGGACCTTGTAGTTGAGCAGGATGCGCTGCAGAGCGCGGTGGACGGCCTTGACGTCGCTCTCCGCCCGCACCTCGAAGCTGTGCTTCTCAGGAGGCAGCAGGTCCTCGCTGGTCTTCTCCAGGAGGGCGGTGCGCTCCGCCCCGTACACAGAGCTCAGGTTGGGCATCTGGTTGCTGCGAACCTGGGGAGGGTGGAGGGGGAGGAGACACACAAGGAACGGAGCAGTCGAGACAAGTTAGATCCGTCTAGAATACATGAGCCCTCTCTTAGGTGTACGAGGTCAAAGGTCGCGGCAGGGGGTCATACCGTGTCCAGGACGAAGACGCTAGCCTTGCGCTGGGAGGGGATGAACAGACCGAACAGAGCCTTGTGGCCCTGACTGTGGTGATACAGGTAGATGTGACGCACGCTTCCTGGAACGCAAACGCACAACATCACTGATACGATCCTCAGGAGGCGTCTGTGTCTGTGTGTGTGTGTGTGTGTGTGTGTCTGTCTGTGTGTGTGTGTCATACCAGGCTCCAGGTAGCTGAACTGGGCCAGTGACCTCATCTCCAGGTGTTCCAGGTCGAAAGTGTCTGCTTCCCGCCCCGCCAGCTCCCTCACCGCCTGCTTGTTGACCGTGCACATGCAGCCCAGCTGGACCAGCGCTCGGAACAGCAGGGGCACCTGGGAGTCACACATCCCAGGACACACGCAGCAACGTATTGTCAGTACAGGGCTACAAGCTACACTCGCTCTGAGAAGAAACCAACTCACAAAATGCAACCAAACACCTTCCAATATTACTGCTGCACAAATAATGAAGAACCCTCCGAGAAAACTATGTATGACAATATTCGTGTAAAACTCCTTTGCACAGGGCAGTATACATGTATCAGACTAAGTTTTAGATGGAAGTTTTCAACAAGTACAGGTGTGAGAAATTCCTCCATGCTCTGGAATGTCCCTGTCCAGTACCTGGGTCTCGTAGACGCCCTCTATGTCCGGGGCGGACAGGTCTGCGTTGATCTCGTTGATGTTCTGCTGGTACATGTCCTCAGGTACAGAGTACTGGTACAGAAAGTACACCATGTTGGAGCGAGGCAGCATCCTGTTCACCTGAGGAACACGACAGAACGTTAAATCTCCCAGAACCCGGTTCCTTCTCCACCCCTTCAGCGCCAGCCGATCTGACGTTCGTTCTCCCATGCAGATGACCCCTTGGTGACCCCTGGGTGACCCCTGGGTGTTTGCAAGAAGCTGCTGTGGTCACCTTCTTGTAGCTGGCTCCCTCTTCCTGTTTGGGGACCTTCTGGTTGACGTAGAACACTCTGGGGATGTTGAGCTTCATGCAGTGGAGGTCGTTACCGATCACAGCCCACAGCTTGTACAGGCCTGGGTGGCTGGTCTCTGCAATCTGGACCACAGGAGGACATTTCCGCACTTAGAAGACAGTTTTGGTGACTTCCAACTTAAAACTACTTAAGGCTTTAAGAGGAATCCATTTTTTGGTAAGATATATGTTTTCAGGCTTTAATGGACAGAGAGAGATATTGAGAAAGATCTAAGGAAATGTAAGGAAGACAGAGGGGAAACAAACCCTGGGCCTGGATAGGACAACTGACAATTACCCAGACAAATTGTCCTAGATAGGACAGCCCTAGATAGGACAGCCCTCGTCTTAGATAGGACAGCCCTAGATAGGACAGCCCTTGATAAGACAGTTTTTGGCTTAGTTAGAAACATTTTTGACATTACCCTAAACCCTCTCTCATTTCCCCTCCAGACTCTAACTACCCATGGAACCGGCTACCCTCCTGAGACCCTCCTGCCCAGGCCACACAGTTCCCAGCTTGCATCCTGTGGAGGAGGTCCCACCTGTACGACCTGCCAGGGCATGTCCAGCACGCTGCGGGCTGTCTTGCGCAGGAAGCCCCCCAGGCCGCTGGTGGCAGTGTCCCTGATCAGGCCTCCTCCCACGGGCTGGGGCTGGCCGTCCTGCAGCCTCCTCCTCTTCCTCCGCTCCTTCCTCTGCTTCAGCTGCAGGTCCCACTTCTTCTTGTGGTAGCGCAGCCACACCAGACGCTCCTCCTGCACAAGCAGACGCGCGCACACACACACACACACACACACACACACACACACACACACACACACACACACACACACACAGAGGCAAGAACACACACACACACACACACACACAAGGGCATGAACACACATACACAGACATGAACACACAAGCATGAACACACACACAGACATGAACACACAAGCATGAACACATACACAGACATGAACACACACACGCATGAACACTCACTCAGACGATCGATCAGAAGAGAATGACATCCTACTGAATTTTCCCTACCTCCTTCTTTCAATTACATGTATGCCCCACAGGAGGGGGGGGAGAGGTGGGAGACCTACCTGCGTGTCTCCCATGGGTGGGGGAGGCCCCAGGATCTCCCTCCAGGACTGGGTGAGCTCCGTGTCCTGGGACTCCACCTGGCTGTCCTCCCCCTGGGATGGACGCCTGCGCTTGCTGCTGATCAGGATGGCTGGCTGCAAGGGCCGCGGGGCCTGGCCGAAGTCCTCCATGTCCGCTGCCTGCCCCTCCCCCAGGGGCTGGTGGGCCACCTGGCACAGGGAGAGAGAGACATTGGGAGACAGTGAGAGAGGAAGAGAGAGAGACATAGAAAGACATAAACATAGAGAGAGATGGAGAGAGAGAGACATTGAGAGCCGGTGAGAGAGGAAGAGAGAGAGATATATATGGAGAGACATAAACATAGAGAGAGACGGAGAGAGAGAGAGACAGAGGGAGGATGAAAGAGTGTGAATGAGAGAAAACAGTGAGTGCAGAACCAGAGAGCAGGTGAAAGAGGTGGGAAAAGCCAAACTATGGAGAGCTCATCTTGGTCAGCTTACCTGTCTTTTCCCTTCGCTGGTGAACAGCTCGCTGATCTTCTTCTGCTTGTAGATGTCGTTCTTCTCCAGCAGCTTCTTGTGCAGCCAGTCTGGGTGGCGAACTCTGGGAACAGGGTTCTTCACCTGAGGGGGGAGGCAAACCATGACCGTGAGAACCACAGAGCTGAAGGGGTCACATGACCGGTCACACTCACATTGACAGGTTCCTGCCTGGGGGGGGGGGGTGGGGTCACGTGCGCTATGTATCACCTGACCTGGCGGCAGAGCATCCGGGAATGGTTTATGATCTTCTGGATGGCGCTGCCCAGCCTCTCGATGTAATAGTTCCAGTCAAGTATCTGAGAACGTCAACATGAAGTTGTTAGGATCCCAGCAAGGAGCAGAAGAGACCAGACATGTATGACAGACGGGAAAAACACACACAGCCATCAAGCTGTGTGTGGGTACTTTACCAAAGCCTTTATGACAGCGGAGTGTGTGTGGTGTGTGTGTGTGTGTGTGTGTTTGTGTGTGGGGAGTCACCGTGCGGATGTCCAGGTCGTGGAGGCTAGGCATCTTCAACCACTTGCGCAGGAAGTGCTTCTTGACGCTGGGTTCTGCTTGGAAGATGGCCAGGGGGATGGCTCTGGAGGAGAGGGACACCATCACAGTCAGAACACCAGGACAACATCCACTTCAGGAAGGAGACAACCAGCCAGCCAGCCCTTCCCCAGGAGTCCTCACCTCTCTGTGACAGGGGAGCCCTCAGGCTTGCGGGAGATGATGTAGCGACAGCTCAGCCCTGCGTCCTTCACCATCTGGTCCCCCAGGAACTCAGCCAGTCGCTTGGCCGTGCTGATGGAGGTGGACTTCTGCTCACCGTAGTCCTCCAGCTTCCTGGACATGGAGCGGTTCTCCGAGATCAGCTCGAACAGCTCGGCGTCCGGCATGTTGGCCGCCTGGGCGACAAGGAAACGGGTCTCAACCTGATCCGCTACGGTTCGCAGATTAGCTTAGACGCTAATGGCGTATGCTAATAGCGTGTGCTAATAGCGTATGCTAATAGCGTATGCTAATAGCGCTAAACTGAAATGAGGTCTGTGGTGTGGTTTCAGTGATGTGACGCAGCATTTAGCTACCGTGGTTACCTTGCTGTAGAGTACATCCAGCCAGTAGTCGGCCACCTTGGCCACGGAGGCGTACACCTCCTCCAAGGTGGTACCTTTCAGAAAGGCCTCGAACACGGACGACTGGAAGATCTTAATGAGCTGGAGCTCTCCTCTCCTCTTCACCTCGAAGCCCTTCAGTTCAGCCAGGGAGCCGTCCTCGTTGAACACAGCGTACCTGGACGCAGGACAGACCACTGACTCAGCAAGTTTGCTCACGGAAAAGTGATGATATCAGGAACCCGAGATCCAGAAAGGATCTGTGGGGTTGACCTATGACCTTGGACCCAGGTCAGTTACCCACCTCCCTGTACTTGGGTCAGTTACCCACCTCCCTGTACCCAGGCAGTTATCTACCCCCTTGTACCCAGGTCAGTTACCCAGCTCCCTGTACCTGGGTCAGAAGCCCTTCCTACCTTTTCTTCAGCTTCTTCCCTTCCTCCTTGGAGGCAGGCAGGATCATAGCCAGGTAGGGTCCGTCCACCTCAAAGAAGATGCTGTTCTCCGCTCGAGTCTCGTAGGTCAATGAGGCAGGGTCCACCAGTTCCTGGTACTGCTCGTTGGTGAAACCCTCCTTCACCATGATGTTCAGCATGGCCCCCGGGTACGAAATGGTCACCTTGGGTCTCTTCTCATTGCTCGTCTTGATCACAAAGTTCTCGGGGAACGTGTTGGGTAGGACGCACCAGATCCCGTCAGTGTCCAACTCCAGGGGCCTCCTACGACCAAACCAGGGAGAGAAGAACAGCATTTAGGGACCTGTGGATTCACTCCCCAAAACTACACAAATGTTTATTCACGGTATATATTCCACTGTGGAGTACGCTGAGGTCCTGTTTGATGGTATGTGAGGTAGGATGATCCTCACCCTATCTGTTCTATGATCTCCCTGGCCTGGGTGATGATGTTAGCTCCAGTGTAGCAGACGATCCCAGCCATCTCCATGGAGTACCAGCGCGCCCTGGTGGGTATAAACAGCAGAACGCAAACTGAGCTCCAGTCGTCCGTACCAGCACATCTCCCGATCCCTCGACGCACTCCTCTCCCTTCTTAAATGCTAGACAGCCACGTTGAATTTCCATCCACAAATCCTAAGATTGGTGGTAGATACACACAAGAGGTGCAGGGTTTTCCCCCTCTGTCGGAGAGTGCCTACCCCTTTCTCATGACGTAGCCGTAGAACGAGTTGAGGATGCACTTGTGGGCCAGCTGCAGGGAGTCGTACAGGATCTCCATGTTCTTACAGCGCTTCACCTCCACTGCGTCTCCACTGTCCTGGGCTGAAGACAGCTTCTTCTTCCACACCTGGGGACAGGGGCACAGCAAGGACAGAGGCCAACACTTAGTACAGTTACACAAGAGAGCTAGAAACCTTTCCTGGGTTTTTCCCCATTTGGAATGACACCATATTAGTCCCAATCCATACTCGTCGACTGTCTCAGGAGTCCCACAAGCCAACTAGGCTCGATAGGACTCCTTCTTCAGTTTGACAGCATCCCTTACTTCCGGTGTCCACCACCAAGTTTGGGGATTGCCGCCGCAAATGGCACCAGAGACCTTACGACCGCAACTTGATCTATTCGATATCAATCTGAAATCTTAAAAAAGTTGGATTTTCTAATAAAAATGTGTTAAATGAGTTCAGGAGGATGCATGGGTGTCTGACTGTGTAGATGGTACCTTGTGAAGTCCTTTGAACTCGTATCTGCGGTCCCTGAAGGCTCTCACAGTGTCTACGTAGAAGGAGTTCTCTCTCTGGCAGATGGTGGTGACCCTCTCCTCCAACTTGGTCTGGTGCACCTTCTTGTAGGCCCTCCTGCAGTAATCTGGAACAGGAAGTCAAGCAGACACTCGTCACAGGGGGGCGGAGCTCAAGGCACTCACGCAACCAGGAAGAGAGAAGACCCAGGTGTTGGTTGGTTTAATCCAAAGCAAGATATGAGGGTGAAGAGGGTTTTGAACCGACGATCTTTATATGCTGATCTGTTGGTTGACATGCACTACCACTAAGCTGTACCCATCCCCTATGTAATTGTCGTTTCTTGTTTCCAAGGAGACCAGTGCTGTGACCCGGGTCGGTAGCGGGCTCGGTCGTCTCACCTCCCAGGCGTTTCTTCTCGTGGCGGGCTTGCTCCTCGCGGTTGAGCTGGTGGAAGGCGCGGGGCCGGCCGTTGGGGAAGAACGGCGGGAACTTCTCCGACTCCAGCTGCTGCTGGATACGGTGGAACTCACTGCGGCTGGCGGGCACTGAGGACACGACAACCAGGAACCAGTGAAACCAGGAACCCCTTTAGACACAGCCTGGTTCTAACCAGGGGCTGAATAGAGCAGTTATCCATGCCAACACAGGAACATCACTTCCACATTGGAAGGCCCTATCAATAAACCTGACTCCTTCCTTCCTGACATTGACAGCTTTATCCTGGTGCAGAGAGAAGAGGCGGAGCTTACTGATCTCGCCCCTCCACTGCCACGCCATCCTCCTCTGACAGGTGGCGCCGGGCTTGTTGAAGTCGCAGGCGGCGCAGGTGGCCTCATCCACCATAGCTGATGGCTGAGAGGACCACACACAGGAGAGGAAATGATGTCATGCTACAGTGACGTCATCGTGATCACATGACTCATGAGGTTGAATCCTGTGATTCAGTGGGAGTTTTTGCTTTACCTGCAGCCTGTTGGTGAGGATGATGTTAGGATACATGGCCCCCACGTCCAGATGGTAGATGAGGGGACACTCGATCCTGTTAGGAACCTCCTTCAAAGAGATCAGCTTCTTCTTGATCTCGTCGCACACCTGGAGAGAAGGCAGAAGGGAAGGTGAAGATGGCGGGTTTTTCAGCGCTGCGTTGAGGGGGAAGAGTGTTGGTGTGACGCAGCGTGGCTGACCTCGTTCAGGTTGGTGACCTGCTCCAGGGGGATCTTCTCCTCCTCCTCGATGGCGTGGCGGAGCGTGCGCTCCACGCGCTGGAGCAGGAAGTCGAAAACAGCCGGGTTCTGGGATCGCAGGAGACATCGTCAGCACACAGACCAAAACCATTTTTGGAAATACTGTTTTAACTTTATACTTATAAAAAAAAAAAAAAGATTTATAGAAAATATTTTGTCAAACAGAACATTTTCATACTTTTTGGGGGCTAAATTTCTACAGCAGAATACAATAGAGTACTGTTAAACGCCTCCACAGCTGTGCAGACCTGGGACGGACCGTACCATTTTGAAGCGGCAGGGGATGTCGCTGCGGAACACCCCGGACTCCAGAGCCTCCACGTGGCCCCCCACGTACGTCTCGGAATCCAAGACGTGGCCATCGTCGGTCATCTTGTTGAAGACCTGCTCCTGCTTGTTGGGAAACACGATGTTGGCGTGGAAGGCCTGCACCATGAGCAGAGCCTCACATAGTGTCCCAGATCCCTTTCGCAGCACCTGACAACACAGTCACACACAGACCAGGAATCAGAAACCCTACTTGTATATTATTATATTCACATGACTGATTTTCTCATGCTCTTAACTTGATGGACTAAGGAGAAACCAACCTCATCAGGCTCCATAGGGATGATGGTGCAGAGAGCAAAGATGAAAGGATGAACGTACTTCATGTACAGGTAATACGTTGCCACGGCGTCAGACACGGAGTAGGTGGCCAATGTCTAAGAGAGCAGCAGAGAGAGGGAAAGAAAACGAAAAAGACAAAAACGTTAACAACATCCTGAAGGCGGATAAAGAACGTGTTTTTACCAGATTCCTACAACTCCCACAATGCACCTGCGGCTCCTCAGTGGCCATGCGGCACATCTCCTCTGGGTCCAGCTCCACGGGGTCGTAGCTCAGCTTGGCCTTGGCCGCCGCCTTCAGGTTGTGGCTGCCCACAGGCAAGTAGCTGTCTCTCTTCACCCACCTGGAAGGGGAGGAGGTAGGAGCCTGGTTTGTATTTGAGGAGCAGGATCTTCCCTGCTCTGACACACCGCCCAGACCCGCTAGCAAGTGAAGCCTACCGTAAGCAGTCCATGTGTATGGCTTGCGTGGCCTTGTACTCCCCTTGGCTGTCCTTCTGGAAGCCTATCTCATTATACATGCTGAGTCCATGTTGAGCAGCCCTCGTCTCTACAAAGGGCCTGGAGCAGAGACACAGGACAGGGATGGTGTTAGAGAGAGGATCGCTCCCTCCGAATGCTCTGGAAGTGGGTTTAGCAGGTGTCCCGTGAGCACTGACGGTACAACGTGATACGCAAATCCCCACCCACCAATCAAAGAAGTCTCCGTTGTAAGTGACGAAGATGTTTGGCTTGGTTTCCAGGACATGCTCGAACCATCGCTGTATGAGACCGGCCTGGAACCAAGACAAAAGCCAAGCTACATTAACGCAACGAACATCTTCCATTTAGCTATCCTTCATCTGACCCCACGACCCTGTCACGCGCCGCCTCCTCCCTCACCTCATCAGGCTCGTTGAAGACAGTGAACGGCCCCTCGTACTCTGGTTTGGGCGTGAACTCAAAGTCCTCGATGTCCTCCGAGACGATCTCTCTGTTGGTGATCAGGTAGCCCTGCCAGGAACGCCCATACACAGGACGTCAGACACGCTGAAACTTCTAATCTAACAGCCACAGCCAATAAAGTACATGTGTTAGAAATGGCGATATCATAAGGGGGAAGGAGGGGGAGGCAGACCTGGCCATCGATCATGTAGGAGATCATCATAATCTGGTCAGTCTCAGCATCCGGGAACTTCAGAGGCAGTTTGGTGGTCTCTATGTCAAAGGCCAAAACCACAGGATCCTACCACAAAAGCAGTAAGAGTCAATCTAACACACAGTCAAACACAATACGATTAACAACGCATTTAGAAGTCCCCAGGCGTCTAGACTCTGGGCGCCTAGAGGAGCGAGACCACGGACAGCTCTGATGACGACGACCAAGCTAACGGGCAAAAGAGAGCAAAAGGAGGAGAACGGGAAGGACACTCACAGGTCTCTCTACCAGGTCGTCTCTCCGGACGATCTCAGGAGGGTAGGCGCTGCCTCGGTACCTCACATTGTACCAGTGGGCCTGAGGAAGACAGAGGGAAGGACCGTTAAAAACCTCGAGCCTCCTGGTCCCTTGGCTGGTTGGTCCAGGTGCTGGAGGTCTTCCTACCACGTGGATTTTGAGGTCGATGGAGAGGCGAACATGGTAGGGAACGTCGTACTCTCTCATGTCCACGATGTTGTCCATCTGGTCGGACATTTTCTTGGACATGGCGTCCTCCTCGCCGGTCATGACGCTGCCGCCTGCCAAGGCGCTGCAAGACAGGATACGGGTGACCCACCAATCAGCGCGGAGCTAAGAACAGAACCGGACGGAAACGATTGGCTCTCGCATCAGTGATACCTGGACAGCATGGAGGTGTAGGTCTCGTTGGACTTCTCCCTCTCTCTGTTCTTGCGCACGGCCGGAGCAATCTCTCGCTTGACTTTGATGAGGTCATCCACCGTGGTGAAAGACAGCTTTATGTAGCTCCTCTTCAGTCCAACCAGGTGGTTAGGCTGTTAAAAGAGCCAGGTTGTCGAAGGAGTTAGTCATCACTAAACGTACAGTGCCAACGGTGGTTTAACTACGAGAGATTTGGCAGTTTGATCAGATTCCTCACCAGATCCAGGTCTTCTTTGGGAACCACCTCAAGCTTTGACACCTTTCCTTGGTACTTCTTCGATAAAAATGAGATAACCTCCCTCTCACAGTTCTGGGTGGAGCGCACGAGTACAACAATTGGGTAACGTTTAAAACGAAAATAAAAATTTTTAAATGAGATTTTCAACAGAGGAACAAGTACTGGCACAGCCACAAACTTACCTTTTTAGTTGCAATGTAAAAATAAGGGTTGAATGGTAGAGCCACCTGGAGAATAACACCGAAAATGTCGTTTGGTAAATTTGGACTGTAATGAACAAAGAGGACTGTAATGGTTATTTCTCACGCTCCTCACCTTAAACCTGCGGCCGTCTTCCTGGATGAAGTAATAGTCCACGGCACTGACCATTCTCTTGTCATCGTCCAGGATTTCAGCCTGTAAGAGGTGATTAAAAAAAACACCGTCGTAACGCCAGAGTATGTCCTTTTAACAACCGGCGCATCCTAACTGTACTCATCTTACAGGGTGCATGTTGATTAACCAGCCGGTCTTGTCACCAGGATCTTTCATTCTTTCGAATCCAAAGCGATTGTCCATCTCGTCAGTGAAATGGATGCGCTCCAGCCGTTTGACGGCCGACATGGATGACCCATCATCCCTGGGTATGAACAAACAGTAAATGAGCTATTAAGATGTGTTTGCATGTATGTTACACCTTCAGATCACTTATACACTGATTATTACGGAATAGGACATGTGGACGTCTCATTAGTGAACTTACTGTTGGTTATCCTGGTCCTGGTTAAATCCGCGGTCTGATTTATATTTTCCACTATTTTGTAGAACCATCGTGACAACAGTTTGCAGCTAATGTCACGGAAAAATATCCTCAATTTCAAGATACATTAACGACTGTAATCCACAAAGACAGCTGTGCGTAGCAGCTTGGTAGCTATCCGGCTAGCTAGCGTTAGGTTCTCTGATGTGATCAAACCTCTTTTGCCAGTTAAACGTTTCTCAAATATTCGCGAATAAATGTTGCCATACGCCGATACGCCAATAGTACTATAATAGACAGATATGATACTCTAAAAAGCTGTCAAACTGTATTGACACATCACTCTATGGTATAAAGCTGAAGTGTGTTGTTGCAGAACCGGACTTTCGCGCGCTGTGTCCCGCGCACCTCCCCTCGCATCACCGTACCGCTGACCAATCATCTCTCCTCCTGTGGGTCTAAATCCCATCACATTCACAACTACCGTAAACACTGTACAAAACTGTGTAGAAATACAAAACTTTCAAAATAAAAGTCCGTATTTCCTTGACATATTCACGTTTACAGGACTTTTGCGTGCATGTATTGTGTTTATTGGCGTCCGAAGGAGTCATTTAGGTGTGACTATGAACCTAACCGACAAGTATTTTGTTAAAGTTGCCCCTCAGAGCCTTTCGTCTCACTTTTATTGGAAAAGCATCTCATAAATTGTTGCTAAAGGTCACTACATTCCTTCAGTTGCAGAGCGAATGTTGATGTTGTGTTGTAGTGAGATTGAAACTCACATTGTTGTGACAGCAATTCC
This sequence comes from Plecoglossus altivelis, assembly GCA_036571765.1. Lineage (NCBI taxonomy): Eukaryota > Metazoa > Chordata > Actinopteri > Osmeriformes > Plecoglossidae > Plecoglossus > Plecoglossus altivelis. Next base: position 4,346,560 of record BROE01000008.1, on the reverse strand, counting down.
TTTTGCGTTGTTGAGTGATACAATGTAATTATACTCAATACATAAGCGAGTGGATCTTGAAACCTGTCCAACAGCACAATGTTTTCTTTTTTTGATTGAAGAATTGTCAGTATACGTTAATGGCAGAAAATTGGGCTTTTATTTTCGTACTTTGACAATGATGTTGTTGTTTTGACTGCTGACATTGCTTCCTCTTTATTTATCTGTTAATGTAATTCACGCAATTTTATGTCCGCCTCAAAATAAATTCGCATAGTTTAGCATATATCGACATTCTGATTCTGGTTTTGACTTGGACACCATTAGAAAATCTTTAGACTTAATGCTCATGTCTTTCAGTTAGGGTTGCAAAAGCTGAAATGAAGAAATACTACTGTACTAATAGTAGTGGTATATATAAATAAGACTGTATCCGATAGCTATCGGTATGTACATTTAGAATTATAACTATGGCAACTAAGGCGAAGCCGGAAATCGCATTGACGATGGGAATAACCTTTACATTTTTGTGATGATGTTCTCTTTGTGGACATCTCGCAACTTCCGAATTATCCATGAAATCTATGTTCGCTAAGCAATTTAGAAACTGGCTCAAGTTAGTTGAGTCTGTTTCAACTTAGACATGTGCCTGTAACCCTAAATCCACTGCGGGCTGCGCTCAGATCTAGTCGAGGTACTGCATGGTTATTTACTGCAAGGAGACGAGTGCCGAAGGCTGCTTGAAGGTTTGTTTGCGCTATCTACTAGCTGCTGTCATTCGCAAATAAGTACTTACTTTTACTGTGGTGTGCACGAAAGCTAGACAAGACATGCATGCTTTTTTTACGAATTAAAAAAATATATTTGCCTCTCAAATATTTTTAGGTAGCCACCTTATCAGATCAGCAAAGCTAACGTGTTGCTTTAAGTATGCAAAGTTTGCCAGTCTGTTTTCCCTAAGGATAGATGAAAAACGAACCTTTTTAGTTGGTTTCTAGAAAACCAATTTGTTTATTGTTTGTATTCATGAATGAATAAACATGACACTACATCTACCCTAGGCGTCTAAAGGCTACATTTGTAAGTGGACGTCCAACCATTCGGAAAACCGAGGTAGGTTCGTACAAATTCAATGTGTCGCATATGTACGTGGGTTTCTATCCCATGTATACTGTATTTTGTATCGTGTATACTTGCACTCTATCTCAATAAGAACTACAATAATGAAGACTATCGTTATATACAATGCTACCATATTAGCATGAGCATCAGACATGTTGAGAAAATGTACACCTCTTGAGTTTATTCACTCTCAAGAAGGTCACCGGACTTACTCCTTAGACACTTAGTCTTTGATTTGCCCGTATATGAATGAAACCCATACCAATGTGGAAGGATATCTTGTGTTTGACAAATAACGAACGGTGTTTTCCGCACTGTTTGTTTCATCCTAACAGTTATGTTGTTTGTTTTGCCGTCTCTCCCCCTCCCCTCTCACTGATGACCTTTACTCTATATGGGACAAAAACAGCTGGGCTCCTGTGAAGCACACTCGTCTCTGTCGTCAGTTGCCAGACAGACTGTTTACTGGTCAGTAGAGAAGGAATTCTAGCCTGCCATACCTTATTTGTAATGTTATTGGCCATGCTTGGCATATGACAGTATCTGGGTTTAGACTAATCATGTCTAAGGGTAGGACTGTTTAATAGTCTTGGCTGCTTGTGGCTGTTTGTGACAGTTAGCATAGTTCCTAGATCTAATTACCCTAAGCCTTGACCTTATCTATGAGAGGGACAAGATTTCTCAACTTTGAAAGGTCAAAAGAAACCGTACCTAGTCTACAGGGTCCTTAACAGATTTCAGCAGTTGTTTTTCATAGAAAAGCTCACATTTCTCACAGGATATACCTGATTTGCTATGTTAAGCTAAATAATAGGTTTACGGTATTTTGATTTTAATCACCTTAAAGTATTCCCTTCCCTTCCCCCCCTCACCCCCCCTCCCCCCCATCTCCATTGGTTTGGAACAGCTTTTAGAAGAGGATGTCGTTGAATGCTGCCATTTCTCCTAGCGATTTTAAGCCTTCTGATTCCATGGTTGCTGTGGCGTTTTGCTAGCGTCAAGCTGATGCCGGTGAAAGAGGAGGAGTTTCATCCTGGCGGTAGAGCCCCTGCAGAACGGGACATGCAGAACCATGCCTCACGCTCACCTGCTGACGCAGAACATTCCTTGGCCACGGTTCCGGTAGCTTCTTCAACCGACGGCGAAGTGGAAGCTGCCCAGACCCACAGTGCCACAGCAGGCTCAGCGTCCACGCCAGGGGAGCCCCAACCTAGGGCAACCACGTCAGAAATGCAGCCCGATCAGAAGCCCTCGCCTCAGCCGCTGACGTCAGCCAAGACCCAGGCTGGCAGCAGAGCCAGCAGGCCCAAGTTCAGCTCAGATGCGGCGGGCAGAGCTCGCCTCAAGTTCATCCTTGGAGCTTCGGAGGATAATTCATCAGATGATGAGTCTCTGGTCTTTAGGCCGAAACCTCCCACTGGTCTATCTGACCCCATGCCACCCCCACAGTTGGTCCCCCCCCAGAAAACTCCTTCAGCCACAACCTCCCCTGGCATGAGGTGAGTACAGCACAGATGCTGCTTAGTGTTCTCTCCAGCATGATCGTCATGACGATAAACATCTAAGATGTGATCAGACATGTTAGATATCTAAGACAGGAGATATTAACTTCAGACCTCGTCTTTAGAAGATTCCACCGCTCCAAATCCAAGCCGATCGCTGTACAAATGTATAATTGCCGAGTGACAGTGGAGTGACTCAGTGGGGTCAGTAGAGAGTGCTGTTGCTCAACAATCAGTGCTCAGGCCCGACTTAAAGAAGCAGCCACATTATCTTATTGCTTCCACGCTCTCTCTCTTTCCCTCTGTCTCCCTCTCCCTCTCTCCCTCCGTCTCTCTCTCCTCTTCACTTCTCCCCTCTCCTTCCCTCTCTCCATCTCTCTCTCTCTGTCCTCTGTCTCTCTCTCTTTCCTTCTGTCTCCCTCTCTCCCTCCGTCTCTCTCTTTCTCTCTCTCTCCCTCTTCACTTCTCCCCTCTCCCTTCCTCTCTCCATCACTCTCTCTCTCTCTCTCTCTCTCTCTCTCTCTCTCCACCTCTCTCCATGACCGGCGTGCGATCACCTGACCAGTGCGTGCTGACCTGTGTTATTGTTGCATGCCACTCGTGTCTGCACTATAATTGGAACAAGTGTCTCTCCGGGTTTGACTTTGAAAACAGTGGACCAGAGCCAGGGTGCCACCGTAAATTGTACATTTGAACAGACAACATCCCCCTTGAAACCTGCTCATGACAGCTCAGAATACAGTTCCGTCTGGCAGGCAAGGAGAGAGAGAAGCCGGACACTGGTCTGTTCCGGCTCAGTATTGATTGGTGGCACTAAGGATAGCTCAGGCAGCCAGTCAGATGAACAGGACATCCAAATAGTTTGATTTAATCGAGCCAGCGTTCCCTTGGTGAGAATGGATGAAGGATCCGGCAGCTGAGCATTAGCTTGTCTGTTCGCTCGTAGGAATGGAGTCGGAGGAAGCGTTTGCGAGGGAGAGAGGTAAGAGAACTCAGCCTCGGACTTGCTGTTGTTGTGCCTCTCTAACCTTGTGAAGTAGACAGCTGTTCCAGGCAGGGCTGGTGGAGTGGCTTGCAGGCTCTGCCTTCTGCAAGGAACATGCCCAGATTTCATTCATTGGTGAGGATTAACGGAGATTTATTAGTTCTGTTTAGATTTTCTTGTTGCGTAGAACGAGGCCAGGCTTTTAAAATCTTCCATATAGCTTTAGAGAAGGAATGAAAGAAAGAAAAAGAAAAAACAAGTGGGGGGACGGGACGATAGCAGTTTGCGAGTGTTTGTTTTCATGTTAATCTAAAGTTGATCCAGGAGTCGTATTACAGCCTGTACTTCGTTCAGGTCTGGGAGAGATGTTTTAGTTGGAGTGGGAGGGGGAGGGGCTTGTCCGAGGGGGAGGGTCTTGTCAGAGAAAGGGACCTGTGGAGGTCGCATTGTTTTGGTCTTGAGTTACAACGGAGCGATCCCACACATCTCAAATTAGTGTCTTTATCTGCTATGGAGGGAGAGGCCGAACCAAGCCTGGACTGGTTTCAGTGTCTGAACAGGTTAGTCTCTGATAAGACTGTTGACATCAGTCATAATGTCCTCTTCTTCTTCTCTGTTTTGGAACTGGAACGTTTTTAGACCCCGCAGTCTTCTGTTTTGAACGGAAATGGAATCAGTCTGGCCGTTAGCATGTTTATGTTGGAAAGTTACTGTCGGCTGATGCATTTCAGATTGCCGACACACTGTGAGGGTAGGACTAGCGACAAGGTAGTTGTTATGTAACTGTTTCTGTGCAGAGGCTGGGCACATGTGCCGTTTGGGGAAGACAGTCCAATTCTATCCCATATCCTCATTCTTTCTCAAACTAGAGAGCCAAGAATCTTTCCCCCTCCCATACCAACTCCTCTTTAAAACCTACAGTAACAGGTTTCCAAGCTGATATCCTGATTTCATTCGCCATAGGAAGGTGTTGATTTCCCTTCATTCCTATAGCGCTCCTTTGTTCCGTGGAGTGTCCGTTGGTCCTGGTCCAAATGGCTTTCTCCTCTGGGCTGAAACAGAGTGGTGGAACATTGGATGTGTTATCTGCAAGCACGCACTCGTAACGAGGAAACACTTGTGCGAGCTATTTGAACCTGGAAGTAGCGTTTCCTTATAACCCCATTCCAGACTGACTGTTCTGTTATCTCTTACGTTTTAAGTGATCTATTCTCAAATGATCTGTTCATTGTTATCTGTAACATATACAGGGTCAGGAAACTATGGAAACCAAACAAATGTAGTTCTACATACGGATCTTGTATAAGTTATGACACGACTTCAGGACAAGACCGTTTTGTTAGTAATCGCACTCGTTTTTTCCATCAGTTGGGTGTTGCTTAGTTTGATGTAATGAAGCACGAAGAATGGAGCACGCCGTCTGCCCTTGAAGGGGTTAAAGCATTGCATGAATGTTTATTTCCCCTGATAACAAATTAACCTTTGATTGGCTGCGGCCTGCTGAACATTTATACAGAGTACAGTACGAGTCCAAGATAACCTCAGCCCCTCTCTATAAAAGGGCTGTCACCGTTTGCTTGAGTTTTTCCCTCACGCAAGAGAGGTGTTGAATTCGACGTATGTCGAAGATGAGAGCGTTGTGAACTTTTATTTATGGGAGGAGAACAACTGGAAGTCGTGGTGAGTCGGTGAAAGTTTGTGATTTTTCAAATTAGTTAGTTGTCTTAAGTTAGTTAAAAGTACCCGCTCTACATTGGCTTGCTCTTCTCTCCAGCACTGTTCAGATACATGGCAAGGTAGAAGATGGTGGTGGACGCTGCAGACTAAATGAAGCCTACTATTTGCTGAGACCGTTGTGGAGGTACAGCATGATAATACCAGTTTCTTCCCTCCTGGCAGGCCTAGCATGTCTGGCCCTCACTTGGTAAAGAAAGGACGCGAACACAGAAAGATGGACCTGCACCGAGACTTCACCGTGGCATCGCCCGCCGAGTTTGTCACCCGTTTCGGTGGAAACCGGGTCATCGATAAGGTGAGACGTCCCTTTCTGTCCCCGAGCGCCATTAATGGGGTGTCGATAAAATAATACAATGTGTACTTCTGTTTTGATCGGTTGAGAGAGACAAGGTAAAAGTATGTACATTTTCAAGAGTCTCCTGACTTTGTTTTCAAGCAAATTTGCTCAATTATGACGTATCCTATCCGCTGCCTTGCCCACATGGACTCTTAGATGATGGAGCCAACGGATTGAAATACTGCTCATCCAAGTGGCACAGAAAAGCACGTTTGGACGTGTTTTACTGACTGATTTCCCTTTGATTGTTTTGTTTCTAGGTCCTGATAGCTAATAACGGCATAGCTGCGGTCAAATGCATGCGCTCTATCCGCCGTTGGTCCTACGAAATGTTCCGGAATGAGAGGACCATCCGTTTTGTTGTCATGGTTACGCCAGAAGACTTGAAAGCCAACGCAGGTCAACGCTCTTCCCTCTTTTCCTCATCGGGCTGATAAGCTCGAACCACGACGACAAGGAAACTCTTAACGCTGTGCAAGGCAGATAGCTAATCTTTGAAAGATTGTTTAATATGTACAGATGACTTCCACAGCGCTGACCTTAATAACAGCTGACGCATGTTCTTTATAGAGTACATCAAAATGGCAGATCATTACGTACCTGTGCCCGGCGGAGCCAACAACAATAACTATGCCAACGTGGAACTGATCGTGGACATCGCCAAGAGGATCCCAGTACAGGTGCTTGAGTCACTCCCGGCAATGCCACAAGACAAGTCTGTGGCCCATCTGAATGCACTTGCTTTTCCTTGACCTTGTGAAATCGTCCTTTTTAAAATGTTTTGTATCTTCTTTTTTTTTCTTCCCCTCGTTTGTTTTTTGTAGGCTGTGTGGGCCGGCTGGGGCCACGCATCAGAGAATCCCAAACTTCCTGAACTGTTGAACAAGTCAGGAATATCCTTTCTTGGTAGGACTTCTTCCTCCTCCAGCTTGTGTAACTGCTTACTGTACGTTGGGGAGCAGCATGCGTGTGTTGACCCCTGTCGCTGACGTGTAGGGACCTCCCTGCTCTCTCTCTGTGCTCCAGGGCCGTCCAGTAAGGCCATGTGGGCTCTAGGAGACAAGGTAGCATCCTCCATTGTGGCTCAGACTGCAGACATCCCCACTCTGCCCTGGACCGGCTCAGGTGACACACTGCTCCACTCAGTCTCTCTCACTCGCTCTCTCGCTCTCTCTCTCTCTCTCTCTCTCTGTCTCTCTTGCTCTCTCGCTCTCTCTACGTGTTGTTTATCGGTGTTCTTGAATAGAGAGCAAGTCAAATAAGTCAAATGTTTTATCCATTTGAATGTCAAGATATGAACCGGTTCATGTGTGTATCGTGTTGTGTTGTTGTCAGTGCTGGTTGTGTCTGTGCTGGTCCCCTGGCTGTAGTCTGATCTGGGTGTGTGTGTGTGGCTGCAGGTCTGAAGGTGGACTGGTGTGAGGATGACCAGAGGTCCGGTCATGTGATCAGCGTGCCTCCAGAGGTCTACGTGCACGGTTGTGTGCGTGACGTTGACGAAGGGCTGGCGGTAAGCGTTACGGCAACGTTACCATAACTCTTTTTTTCTTCTTACCTTCTTCCCCTGAAACATTCTCGTTACAGTAAAGTAATGGTCTGCCCTGTTACTAAAAACTATAGTGTTCTCTTCATCATAGGGGGCAGAGAGAATCGGCTACCCTGTGGTAATCAAAGCTTCAGAAGGAGGAGGTGGGAAGGGGATTCGCAAAGTAGACTGTGCTGACAACTTCGCCAGCTTCTTCAGACAGGTGAGGCCCCCTGACCAGAGGGGGTTCTGCGTACCCGCACCTCTGTACAGGGGCCCCTAAGAGCCCCACGGCCCGCTGGCCTCACCCTGACCCGCCGCTCTCTCCTCCCCAGGTCCAGGCAGAGATGCCTGGCTCGCCCATCTTCATCATGCAGCTGGCCCAGCATGCCCGCCACCTGGAGGTGCAGATCCTGGCCGACCAGTACGGCAACGCCATCTCCATGTTCGGTCGCGACTGCTCCATCCAGAGGAGACACCAGAAGATCATCGAGGAAGCGCCGGCCACCATCGCTTCATCCACCACCTTCGAACTGATGGAGCGGGTAAGAGAAGGATGGGGACCTTCTGATCATAAACTTGACTAACCCTGAGAATAGTGTGAGAGTTGTGGAGGGGTAGTGAACAGCACCTAGAAATAGGCGAAAATTCAAGTCCAAACTAGCCTTTTCCATGTCATTTGGATCAGCCTGATCAGCAGTCATTTGATCAGTTAGGTCCATCATCAAACAGTTGGGGTCACGGAGGGTGGTGGTGAGTAACCGCCTGTTGGTCCTCTTCGTGGCAGCACGCGGTCCGGATGGCCAAGATGGTGGGCTACGTCAGCGCGGGCACGGTGGAGTACCTCTTCTCTGAGGACGGCAGCTTCAACTTCCTGGAGCTCAACCCCCGCCTACAAGTGGAACATCCCTGCACCGAGATGATCGGAGATGTCAACCTACCCGCCGCCCAGCTCCAGGTAGGCGCCGCCCACAGCCACGCCCACCACCAGACTCGAGCGGGATTCGCAGTGAAGGGTTCGAATTCCGAACCACCTTAATTTGGACTAGGACCTTAGGGGGCCAGGGTTGAGAGACTGTTCTGGAAGGTTCATCTCTATCAGATGTGAGATATCTCGACATCTTCCACTGACTGTGTTTCATCCCTGGTAGATTGCTATGGGCATCCCCCTCTACAGAATCAAGGATATCCGTGTACTGTATGGAGAGGCCCCCTGGGGCGACACTGCCATCAACTTCGAGGCCCCCGAGTGCCCTCCCAGCCCCAGGGGCCACGTCATCGCAGCCCGCATCACCAGTGAGAACCCAGACGAGGTAGGCCTGGAATCCTTGCCAGACACGCACACAAGTAAATCCTCCCACTTTGCGGGTTCCGACCTTTCACCCTGTTCTCCCCCGTCCCGTCCCCCCTGTGTGTGTCTCTTCCCCCCAGGGCTTCAAACCCAGCTCGGGGACCGTGCAGGAGCTGAACTTCCGCAGCAGCAAGAACGTGTGGGGCTACTTCAGCGTGGGGGCCACGGGGGGGCTGCACGAATTCGCCGACTCCCAGTTTGGACACTGCTTCTCCTGGGGGGAGAACCGAGAGGAGGCCATCTCGTAAGTGCTCTCTGGTCCTCACACGCGGACGCGTGCTGTTTATCTGAGTCGGCTACAGAGGCTTATACGTAGTGATTTTTCCGCGCGTATGTCTGTGCGTGCAGAAACATGGTGGTTGCCATGAAGGAGCTGTCTATCAGAGGAGACTTCAGGACCACTGTGGAGTACCTCATCAAGCTGCTGGAAACGGAGAGCTTCAGGAACAACGACATCGACACCGGCTGGCTAGATCACCTCATAGCTGACAAAGTGCAGGTACCTTTTTTAAAAGGTGGATCTTTGAGAAAGTCTTGACTCTGGATAGGTGTACGATTCTGAGACAGACAGAGCGTGGCGTTTTAGTTTGGTTTCGCCTCGTGTTCTATGTGAAGGCTGAGAGGCCTGACACCATGTTGGGGATCGTGTGCGGCTCGTTACACGTGGCCGACTCCAGCTTCAGGAAGAGCATGTCGGACTTCCTGCATTCTCTTGAAAGGTCAGCACACCCATCTGGCCTCTGGGCCGACCTCGTTATCGTCCATTCCGATTCGTTACCGATTTCGGTTACCTCGTGGTTTGTGAACGCGGTTTGTGGACGTGTTCACCTGCAGGGGCCAGGTTCTCCCTGCAGCCAGCCTGCTCAACACCGTCGACCTGGAGCTCATATACGAGGGGGTCAAGTATTCCCTGAAGGTATTGTGACCTTTAACCTTTCCACGCCCTTGTGTGTCTTGTCTTTCATTGTTGCTCTAAGCTCTTACACCATTGGACAGTCGCCTCGTAACTGTCCATCCACCAGGTCGCCCGGCAGTCTCCGACCACGTACGTCATCCTCATGAACAACTCGGACATCGAGATCGACGTCCACCGGCTAAGCGACGGAGGCCTCCTGCTCTCCTATAACGGCAGCAGCTACACCACCTACATGAAGGAGGAAGTGGACAGGTGAGAGGTTCCGCTTCTCCCGCTGGAACGTTCCGGATGTTTCCTGGGGTTTTTTTTTTTTTTTTGACAGGCCAAGTGAGATGTTTTAGGCCAGCGAGGTCACTGGGTTGTCCTCTTGTTGCCGTAGCTACCGCGTCACGGTCGGCAACAAGACGTGCGTGTTTGAGAAGGAGAAGGATCCCACGGTGCTGAGATCGCCCTCTGCTGGAAAACTCCTGCAGTACATCGTGGAGGACGGAGGCCATATTTGCGCAGGAAACCCCTATGCAGAGATCGAGGTTAGTCAAGTGGTCTGCTGTTGCCCTGCCTCTCAACCAGGAAGTCTTTATGAGCAGGTGAGCGCCAGGTCTTCTGAATCTCTCTGTCATGCTCTGCTGGCAGGTGATGAAGATGGTCATGACCCTGACTGTGGAACAGTCTGGTTGTATTCACTGCATCAAGCGACCCGGAGCTGTTCTGGACCCTGGCTGTGTGGTGGCCAGGATGGAGCTAGACGACCCCAGCAGCATCCACCCGGTAAGCCCTCCCACTCCCACACCTACTGGTGTCTAACTAGTAGTAGATCCCCCACACTGTCAGCACTGACTCTCTCTCTGTCTCTGTGTTTCCATCTCTCCCTCTCTCTGTCTCTCTTTCTCTCTCATGTCTCTGTCTCTGTTTGTCGTTCTCTGTCTCTTTCTTTGTCTCTGTCTCTCTCTTTGTCTCTGTCTCTCTCTTTGTCTCTGTCTCTCTCTTTGTCTCTATCTCTCTCTCTCTCTCTGTCTGCCTGTCTCCTGCTCTCTCTCCTGCCCTCTGTGATGGTGTCCTGGTGCAGGTGAAGCTGAATCTAGCCTCCCTGCCGGCCCAGCAACCTCTGCCCATCGTGGGGGAGAAGCTGCACCAGGTGTTCCACAGCATCCTGGAGAACCTGGTCAATGTCATGGACGGATACTGTCTCATGGAGCCCTACTTCAGCAACAAGGTGGGAAATGGTTCAAGTTCAAATCCCTGTGTCTGCTCCATGGACACATCATAGTACAGAGGTTAGAGTACTTGCAGTACTTGACCTACAAAACAACACTCAATATTACCAGACAGTGGCTTATAGATCAAGGATTTGAATCCCCTTACTCCCCCACCCATTGGTCGATTTCGATCCAATCCACGACGAGCCTCTTTTCAGGGCGTCTCTGTGCTGTTGTTGCCGTGTGCAGGTGAAGACGTGGGTGTGGACGCTGATGAGGACCCTGCGAGACCCCTCTCTGCCCCTGCTGGAGCTGCAGGAAATCATGACCAGCGTGGCCGGACGCCTCCCCCCCGCCGTGGAGAAGGCCATCCGCAAGGTCATGGCCCAGTACGCCAGCAACATCACCTCTGTGCTCTGCCAGTTTCCCAGCCAGAGGGTGAGTCCTGGGGCAGCCATCAGCCTCACCCTGGTGCCAGGGTTTACAAAGACGGTTCTGGTTTGAATAAGGCACAAGCTTCGTGTTGAATAATCATGTAGGAATTACATGTTCCCCCTGCTAAATCTCTGTCTGTCCTCTCTGTCTCTCTCTCTCTATGTCTCTCTCTCTATGTCTCTCTCTCTATGTCTCTCTCTCTGTCTCTCTCTCTGTCTCTCTCTCTGTCTCTGTCTCTGTCTCTCTCTCTCTCTCTCTCTCTCTCTCTCTGTCTCTGTCTCTGTCTCTCTCTGTCTCCTTCAGATCGCCAACATTCTGGACAGCCACGCAGCTACGCTACAGAGGAAGGCTGACCGGGAAGTGTTCTTCATGAACACCCAGAGCATCGTCCAGCTGGTGCAGAGGTCAGAGCCGGAGCCCGTTCTAAGTCCCGCCCTGCCGGCATGCTCATTGGTCCAGAGTGAAGGCTCACGTCACTGGTTGGCTGTTCCCACAGGTACCGCAGTGGAATCCGGGGATACATGAAGACTGTGGTTCTGGACCTGCTGAAGAGGTACCTGCAGGTGGAGATGCAGTTCCAGCAAGGTGATTTTTTTGTGACCCTTGAATGACTGTGAACAGTATTCATAAATAGGAGTAGTAGGAGTTTGGTTCTATTGTGAAATGTAAATATATCAGATGCATCCTCTCTTCCCTGGACAGCTCACTACGACAAGTGTGTGATCAACCTGAGAGAACAGTACAAGCCTGACATGACACCAGTGCTGGAGTTCATCTTCTCCCACGCTCAGGTCGCCAAGAAGAACATCCTGGTCACCATGCTCATCGTAAGGCTCTGGACACTCACACACACACACACACACACACACACACACACACACAGACACACAGACACACACACACACACACAGACACATTCACACAGAGCAGTCCGGTGTCTCACTATGCTGTGTGTGCGCGTGCAGGACCAGCTGTGTGGACGAGACCCTACCCTGGCAGATGAGCTGATGGTCATCCTGAACGAGCTGACTCAGCTCAGCAAGATGGAGAACTCCAAGGTGGCACTGCGGGCTAGACAGGTGAGACTTGAGACACAGGTGAGATCACCTGAGACAGAGAGACAGATGTAGCAAGAGACAGATGAGATATGAGACAGAGAAACCAGAAGCAGGTTACAGGTGAGACCTGAGGGAGACCTGAGATTTCTCGGACCTTCAAACAGTTGAAACCAGTTAGAGTTGAACAGCAGGAGATACCGTCCTTGTAGTTTGGTCAGTAGCTTGTTCAGCCAATGAGGAGACATCATCGTGAACGTATATTGATTGGTTGTTGTTCCAGGTGCTGATCGCCTCCCACCTACCATCCTATGAGCTGAGGCACAACCAGGTGGAGTCCATCTTCCTGTCGGCCATCGACATGTACGGACACCAGTTCTGTCCTGAAAACCTCAAGGTGACACATCATGATACAAGCTTGGATATACCGTATATATATATATGGGGAAAATAGCCTCTCCGTTATTGAGGAAAACCAACTGCTTTTAATCTCCAGAAACTCATCCTGTCCGAGACCTCTATCTTTGATGTGCTGCCCAACTTCTTCTACCACTCCAATCGAGTGGTGTGCATGGCTGCCCTGGAGGTAAGCGGGGTGAAACGACACCGGCTAGACTCGACTCGACGTCTCTCCCCTCTGCTACCCTGCCGCCTCTCTCTCCTCCCTTGCAGGTCTACGTGCGGAGGGGTTACATCGCGTACGAGCTGAACAGCCTTCAGCACCACCAGTTGCACGATGGGACGTGTGCCGTGGACTTCCAGTTCATGCTGCCTTCGTCGCATCCCAACAGGTACGCGGCTGCCGCAGCGTTGCAGTCTGCCTGGAGCGCTGCAGTGCTCATCAGCCAGACACCCTGACCTCGCACACTCCAGCCACTGTCCAACCACACGTTAAGATGCTTTCATCACACTCCTTAACCGTGACATATACATCCATATGTTACTGTGTGACTGTGTATCAGGTTTGACCCGTAGTCTGGCCAATCTAATTGACTTGCTCCTGTTTCCCCCCCCCCCTCCCCCCTCACCATGGTTACCAACAACAAGTGGCCAAATCACCAGAGTGACTCCTCCCTCCACCAAAACAGACACGTAAAACACTCTGCCTACTCAGCATTCCTCTCTGAGGAGATATGACTGTTGTTCATGGGGATCACTAATAAGGCCTGTAACCCATGGTTACAGTGGGCTTCCTCCTCTGCGACCCTGCCATGACCCCACCCCTCCCCTCTAACCCCAACCTCCATTGCTGTCCTTCTCACAGGTCATCGCTAGGCCAGATTATTTGGATTCACTTACATTCATCTAGTTCCTCTTCAAAGGGCATTGATCCGTTTTTACAGACAAGGATAAATCCATTGTTATCCATTTCAGATACAAACCTTTAGAGAACAACAGGCCCTATGAACCAAAACCAAATACAAAGAAGGTCTTAGAAATCAATTAATACATATTTTCGTGATAATTTAGCCTTCATATTTTGATATGGTAGTAGCCATACATAACACAATGCATCACAGTGAATCAGACACTTAGATGTAGCTCCACAAACCAACCACAATAACAACTAGAGCTGCGCTAGGCTAATGTCTACCTCACAATGATTTGACTGCCGATCCCCCAACGCGAGTGTGCCCAACTAAAGTACTTCACACACAGCTTCAGCCTAATAGGGATGCAAGGTTGGGGTTGTTAATCCTATGCTAACACTCACCCTCTGTCAATCATCTTATTTCAGAGGGAGCAGCCCTACTCTGAACAGGTAGAGTAAAGCTCCTCCACCAAACCAGCAGCCTGGCTCCTCGTCTGTCGCAAACTGTAGCGATGCATGCTTGAATGCACTGTGTTGCTTTTCCTCCTGTTATTTTACACCAAAGCATACGTCTCCTCTGAAGGACTCTTATAACCAGTCCTGGTCTTCATTCATGCTTTAAACAAAAGATTATTATGGTAATTCATGTACTTTTTCTTCTTTTTTTTTTGCGCCTATCTCAACTTTTGTTTAAATGTGCTTTTTAGGGGTAAGTGCCTCTTTAAATCACACCCCGAGTATGTTTCCATCAGCATAGCGTTCTGTGTGTGTCGATGTTTGCTAAAGATGATTCCATAGAATCTGCTTCAGTCCTCAGAGGCCGGCTCTATAGACATGATCTGCCCAGTGTCTTCCAATCAAGACACTGGAACAGTTGTCAGGTCACTTCCTGTAACGGGAGGAAAAGTGGATCTAGAATCCGTCTGAGCGGTTTCTAGCTTTGCGAGCCGACCCGCGTCAGTATGGTCATCACCTCGGTGTAGTCTACCTGTGTCTGAAACCCACTTTGGTTGATGGCTGTTCACCTAAAGTTAAACCCACACCCCCCCCTCCCTCGGTCCCCTTTGCTGACTTCCTGTCCCCGCGGCCCAGCCTGCGGCCCAGCCTGCCCCCCACCAGTCACCTGTGCACGTGTCTTCCCCCCTCCCCAAGGCTGGCGATGCCAGTGAGCAGCTCCAGCCAGTTTGAGATGAAGCGTCAGGGAAGCGAGCTGTTCCTGGAGGGGGCGCTCTCCCCCCCCTGCCAGCGCATGGGCGCCATGGTGGCCTTCCAGTGCTTCGAAGACTTCCAAAGGTGATTCGCTGCCTCTGCCAGGCGTCCGTGCTGTAGCAGGAGACCACCGCCGTCTTCAGGGGTAACCTTGGAGACGCTGCGTTCTGACCTCGCTGTCCTACTTTTGTAGGAACTTCGACGAGGTCCTCACCAGCTTTGCTGAGCCGCTGACGGAGAGCCCGCTGTTTTCGGAGGCGTGTTCCACTCTCTACGAGGAGGAGAATTGCAGGGTGAGGCTGGTGGGGGGGGGGGTGGGTGGAGATGGGTACAGCTCGTCGTCAGGTGAACAGCGATGCATCTGAGCTCCCACCCTTGCGGAGGTCACACTTCCTGTCTTTTGTTCCGTACAGAACATGAGGGAGAACCCCATCCACATCATTAACATCTCCATCAAATCCGCCGATACCGAGGACGACGACGCCTTGGTTACCGCCCTCGCCGACTTCACTCAGTCCAAGGTAGTCTCCCTCATCACTCCCTGGCATTCTGTGGCGAAGTTCTGGATGGTTCTTTAAACAGCGTTAGTCATTCTAGGTAATGTTATGTCATGAACTGTGGTGCACACCGCAATGACCATGATGATGCGTTTCTTCTTTCAGAAAGCCTTACTCTTTGATTACGGAATCAGAAGGATCACGTTTCTGATTGCACAGAAGGTGAGGCTTGAAAAGTCCGGATTTATCCATTAAAAAAAATCCATGTTTGACTAACAAACAAACATTATTTCCCTAATGATTTCTCGTTTACATCTCCTCACCCTAACAGAGAGAATTCCCCAAGTATTTCACGTTCAGAGCCAGGGACGGGGTAAGGAAATGCCATGTTTCTGCGACCTGTCGTGTTTAAAAACGACTTGCAGTCCATCGTCCCTCTCGGTGTGTTCTAGTTCCAGGAGGACCGCATCTACCGCAACCTGGAGCCTGCTTTGGCCTTCCAGCTGGAGCTCAACCGCATGAGGAACTTTGACCTGCAGGCCGTACCTTGTTCCAACCACAAGATGCACCTGTACCTCGGAGGCGCCCGCGTCCAGGCCGGCGCCGAGGTCACCGACTACCGCTTCTTCATCCGAGCGATCATCCGCCACTCAGACCTCATCACCAAGGTAGGGGATGTGGGAGCTTCGAGTTGCTACGGATTTAGGAATACTGGCGAGAAAAACAATGCGTCCATTTCTTTGGTGTCGTTCTATTCTGGTTTCCTCCTGGATCAATAAAGTTCATTTGAATAGATTTGACATGATCACAGTGACATCACACAGGTTAGGAATGGCAAGATGTCTGGTTGGTTCTCTCCTCACTCTTGTAGGAGGCCTCGTTCGAGTACCTGCAGAACGAGGGTGAGCGTCTCCTGCTGGAGGCCATGGACGAGCTGGAAGTGGCCTTCAGCAACACCACCGTCCGCACCGACTGCAACCACATCTTCCTCAACTTCGTCCCCACTGTCATCATGGACCCCTCCAAGGTCAGAACCTCCCCCAGCAACCGTTTCTAACGCTGGTATTGGGACGGCAGATCCATTTACTAATCCAGGGGTCATCTGACCCCTCTCCGGCTCCTTACGCCTGCTCTCCTCTCTCTCTCCCTGGCCAGATCGAAGAGTCGGTGCGCTCCATGGTGATGCGCTACGGCAGCCGTCTGTGGAAGCTTCGCGTCCTGCAGGCCGAGCTGAAGATCAACATCCGGTTGACGCCCACCGGGAGCGCCATCCCCGTCCGCCTCTTCCTCACCAACGAGTCGGGCTACTACCTGGACATCAGCCTCTACAACGAGGTCACCGACCTCGCCGGACAGGTAAGGGGCCCGGAACATTCCACGGTGTGAGGTAGGGGGGATTGGGGGAACTGTAGTGTCTGGGATGACCCTCACCTGAGCCGGTGTCGTCTGTGTTCAGATCATGTTCCACTCGTATGGAGACAAGCAGGGGCCTCTGCATGGCATGCTCATCAACACTCCTTATGTGACCAAAGACCTCCTCCAGTCCAAACGCTTCCAGGCCCAGACCCTTGGCACCACCTACGTCTACGACTTCCCTGAGATGTTTAGACAGGTGACTGTCTCTCTTTCTTTCTCTCTTTGTGTCTCTGTCTCTCTTCCTTATTTTCTCTGTTTCTGATTCTCTTTGCATGTTGGTGATAGTTAAAAGGACAGTTGTGTTCCTAACCTGCGCTGTGTGCCTCAGGCTCTGTTCAAGCTGTGGGGCCCAGGCGACAGCTGTCCTAAGGATGTGTTGATGTGTTCTGAGCTGGTGCTGGATCCCCAGGGCCAGCTGGTGCAGATGAACCGCCAGCCTGGAGACAACGAGGTTCAGTACCATGCACGCTTTTGACGATGACAAGGGGGGTTAGTGTAGCAGAGGGGATGGCTAGAGCTAGGGGATGGGTTCAGCTCTGGGGTGGGGGGCGGGGGGGGTTAGACCGTAGATCAAGAGGTCTGAGGTTCAAATCCCCCTCCGTCTTGTGATTGAATTCATTATTAGTAGGCATTAATACATGATTAGTTTACCATTGAAGGTCCCTGTAGTTCTCAGTGTGGTTTATTAGCCCCCTGGTGTTCTCCTCTTCCTCAGGTGGGAATGGTGGCCTTCAGGATGAGGATGAAGACCCCGGAGTATCCAGACAGCCGGGACATCATTGTCATCTGCAACGACATCACCTACATGATCGGCTCGTTCGGGCCGGAGGAGGATCAGCTGTTCCTGAAGGCTTCGGAGCTGGCACGGGCCGAGGGCATACCTCGCATCTACATCTCGGCCAATAGCGGGGCTCGCATCGGCCTGGCCGAGGAGATCCGCCACATGTTCCAGGTGGCCTGGATCGACCCTGAGGATCCCTACAAGGTGAGCTAGGCGGTATCGCAATGCCTGAGTAGTTTTAACAAGGGCTGATAAGGGTTAACAATGTTTACCCAGGGTTAACGAGGGTTAACGAGGGAGAAATGGTGTCATCTGATTCTTCTTCCTCAGGGCTTCAAGTACCTTTACCTCAAGCCTCAGGACTACACACGCATCAGCTCCACCAATGCCGTGCACTGCCACCACGTTGAGGAGGCAGGAGAATCCAGGTAACCCGCCCTCTGCCTCCCCTAGTGCCCATGTGGTGACATTCTGTCCACACACACTCTGGGTCAAATGACCCGGACTCATTGTCTGTGTTCTGTCTGGTCCGACCCTCCGGTGGGCTGTAGGTACATCATCACCGACATCATCGGGAAGGACGAAGGTCTGGGGGTGGAGAATCTGCGGGGTTCAGGCACCATTGCCGGCGAGTCATCTCAGGCCTACCAGGAGATCGTCACCATCAGCATGGTGAGACAGAAAGCCTACGCTCCTCGCACTGTTGCTTGACAACTGGGACCCTCTCCAACGCCTGCACCCCTTTCTGTACCCCTGATCCTAGCCCTGTACCACCTTTATCCAAGCCCTGTTCTGATCCGTCCTGGTTCTCCTAGGTGACCTGCCGGGCCATTGGTATCGGCGCGTACCTGGTGCGGCTGGGCCAGAGGGTCATCCAGGTGGAGAACTCCCACATCATCTTGACCGGAGCTGGAGCCCTCAACAAGGTCTGCTTGCCTCAGATCCCAAGCTTTCTGGAATGCCCCTATACCGCCTTGTTGGTTCTGCTGACACAGCAGTGAGGGGGTGGGGGGATGTGTGTGGAAGGTCAGTGGGTGGTTGTGTGTGTTGACAGGGGCTGCTGTGTGTCTGTACAGGTCCTGGGTCGGGAGGTGTACACCTCCAACAACCAGCTGGGTGGGGTTCAGATCATGCACAACAACGGCGTCACGCACACCACCGTCCCGGACGACTTTGACGGCGTTTTCACCATCCTGCAGTGGCTGTCCTACCTACCAAAGGTAAAGCCAAAACAACACAGCAAAGGCAACTAACCAGTGGATGACCCATGTGCTCATCTAAGTCCCCAAACAAACCATTTGGACGTTTCTGAAGGATAGCTGTGCTGGTCCTTTCCACAGAACAATAGCTCTCCGGTACCAATAATAACATCTAAGGACCCGGTGGAGAGAGAGATCGAGTTCACCCCCACTAAGGCACCGTATGACCCTCGCTGGATGCTGGCAGGGAGAGCTCATCCAAGTGAGATACCCTGCACGCTTCTCAAAGCTTTGGACGATACCTGTGCAGTTCCTTCTATATAGACCCTGGCGTGAGTGTGGGAACGAACCGGTGTGTTTGTGTGTGTTTAGCAGTGAAGGGGACCTGGCAGAGTGGGTTCTTTGACCATGGCTCGTTCATGGAGATCATGGGGTCCTGGGCTCAGACTGTGGTGGTGGGCAGAGCCAGGTGAGATTGACTGGTCTCCTTCAGAACTTGAAGAAAGTATTACATGTCAGTTTGTTCACGCTGTCATAAGTGTAGACCAAGTAGAAATGACAGTTTAGATGGGCTGAATATAGACTCAGTGTCACTTTTGGAATATTTCCTGTAGCTTACAGCTCGCAACTCATGTATGACCAACGACAGGTTAGGGGGGATTCCCCTCGGCGTCATCGCTGTGGAAACGCGCTCCGTCGAGGTCGCCATCCCAGCAGATCCAGCCAACCTGGACTCTGAAGCCAAAGTGAGTGTCCTCTTCTACCTTCTTCCATATCTAAGTAAGGTTAGGGTTAGGTTTAATGAGGTGATGGTGCAGGGTGACCCTGGTTTAAATCTTAATGTAAACTCTGTTGATCCTAGTGTAAACCTTGGTTAAACCCTGGTTTAAACTGTTGATCCTGGTCTAAACCCTGTTGATCCTGGTGTAAACTCTGTTGATCCTGGTGCAAACCCTGTTGATCCTGGTGTAAACTCTGTTGATCCTGGTCTAAACCCTGTTGATACTGGTGTAAACTCTGTTGATCCTGGTCTAAACCCTGTTGATCCTGGTTTAAACCTTGTTGACCCTGGTGTAAACCCTGTTGATCCTGGTGTAAACCCTGTTAATCCTGGTGTAAACTCTGTTGATCCTGGTGTAAACCCTGTTGATCCTGGTCTAAACCCTGTTGATCCTGGTGTAAACTCTGTTGATCCTGGTGTAAACTCTGTTGATCCTGGTGTAAACCCTGTTGACCCTGGTGTAAACCCTTCTCTTGTTGACCTGGCCCTCCCCAGCTCCTCCAGCAGGCTGGCCAGGTGTGGTTCCCTGACTCGGCCTTCAAAACGGCTCAGGTCATCCAGGACTTCAACCGTGAGAGACTCCCGCTGATGGTGTTCGCCAACTGGAGGGGATTCTCTGGAGGCATGAAGGGTAGGAGATGAAGGGGAAAAAAACACTGTGTTGCCACAAAAAGTTATCCTAGCTTGAGGTTGATACGACCTACTTTGTTTGCATTCTTCTTCTTCTTATTATTCTAAGATATATTTGATATTTTTCTCATTTTCATTGTTACTTGTTTGGTTTGATGGAACAAATCTGTTCCTTGCCTCCCAGACATGTACGACCAGGTGTTGAAGTTCGGAGCCTACATCGTAGACGGTCTGCGTGAGTTCCGTCAGCCTGTCCTGGTCTACATCCCACCTTATGCCGAGCTGAGGGGTGGCTCCTGGGTGGTCATTGACCCCACCATCAACCCCCTCTACATGGAGCTCTACGCAGACCGTGAGAGCAGGTCAGCCCTCACTTCCTGTCTGCTGAATTCCACTCTGGTGTAAACATCAAACGCTGTTGATTCTGGTTTAGATCCTGGTGTAAACACTGGTGTAAATCCTGGTGTAAACTCCATTGATCCTGGTATAAACACTGTTGACCTGGTGTAAACTCTGTTGATCCTGGTCAGTCCTCACGTCCTGTCCGCTGAATTCCACTTCTTGTCTACGAACAAAACTATAGTATTAATTAAGCTCTCAGATGCTTTCATTTGACATGACGTACGGTACAGGGGTGGGATTTGAACCTGCGCTTCTCTCTCCTGCCGGGCTGCTTGCAGGGGTGGTGTTCTGGAGCCGGAAGGGACTGTGGAGATCAAGTTCAGGAGGAAGGACCTGCTGAAGACCATGCGCAGGATCGACTCTGTCTACGGACGCCTGGCTGACCAGCTTGGTACGGTGCTGCTCGGACCACCTTCACAGGCGTCCTCACAGTCTCAACTGGGGACAAGAAACCAGTCACCAGCATCACCATAATCATCACCAGCATCATTATAATCATCACCAGCATCGTCATAGTCATCACCAGCATCATCATAATCATCACCAGCATCACCATAATCATCACCAGCATCATCAGCAGCCGTTTATAGTTCAGCTTCCAGCGTAGTCATCACCACAGTTCATCACAGATAACACTACACCACACATCGATCATTTAGCAGTTACTTTCATCCTAGCTTCACAGCTAGAATCCTTTTGATAACCCCCCTCCCTGTATGATAACCGAGTGACTCATCCCCCTCCTGGTGGGCCGGCAGGGACCCCTGAGCTGTCGGAGAAACAAAGACGGGATGTGGAGGCCCAGCTGAGGGCCAGGGAGGAGTTCCTGCTGCCCATCTACCACCAGGTGGCAGTGCAGTTCGTGGACCTCCACGATACCCCCGGCCGGATGCAGGAGAAGGGGGTCATCACTGTGAGTCCTTCAGAGAACAATGATTGTGTTTCTGCATTTTTGCTTCTGGCTTGTCAGTGTTGAAAGCGAGTCAGGGGTCCAAGTGATTAAGGTCTGACTCTGTCTCTGCCTCTCTATCTCCTACCCAAACTCCCTCCCTCCTTCCTTCTCTCCCTCCCTCTCCCTCTCTCTCCCTCTCTCTCTCTTTCTCCTTCCTTATCTCTCTCTTTCTCTCTCTCTCCATCTATCTCTTTCTGTCTTTCCCTCTCCCTCTCTCTCCCTCTATCACTCTCCCTCTCTCTCCTGCAGGACATCCTGGAGTGGAAGAATGTGCGGAGCTTCTTCTACTGGCGTCTGCGGCGCCTCCTGCTGGAGGAGATGGTGAAGAGCGAGATCCTTCAGGCCAACTGTGACCTGAGCAACGGCCACATCCAGTCCATGCTGCGTCGCTGGTTCGTGGAGACGGAGGGCACCGTCAAGGTGGGCGGACAGCATCACCCAGCCCACCGGCCAATAGGAGGGCTAGGATGGTGACGTTTCTGCTCTAATCAGTCTTGATGATGGGAAACTTTTTACAGATTGATTGTGCGTATGTGTGGTTTGTCCAGGCCTACCTGTGGGACAACAACCAGGTGGTGGTGGAGTGGCTGGAGAGTCATCTAGCCAATGAGGACGGCACGCGATCAGCCATCCGAGAAAACATCAAGTACCTAAAGAGGGACTACGCCCTGAAGCACATCCGCAGGTGTGGATGCACACAAGCACGCACAGGATACACACACACACTCAGGACACATACACACACTCAGGACACATACACAAAAAGGACACACACACAAGCCATACACAGGACACATGCACACACAAAAAGGACACACAGGACACATACACACACACAGGACACACTCAGGACACAGACACACAGGCCATACACAGGACACACACACACACACACAGGAGACACACACAAACACAATGTATAGTTATAGACACACACCCACAGGACAAATACACACACAGAACACGTACACACACACACAGGACACATACACACACTCAGGACACAGACATACAGGGCATACACAGGACACACACACACAAACACAATGTATAGATATAGACACACACCCACACTCTCTCTCACCCTCACTGTTTTGCACATAGTTCTAGTATAACTGTTAAACTCGTCACCCAACCCCGTTGGTCCTTCCTGTCTGTCCCAGTCTGGTGGAGTCCAACCCTGAGGTAGCCATGGACTGCATCATCCACATGAGCCAGAGTATCACTCCTTCCCAGAGGGCCAAGATCTCCCATCTGCTGGCCACCATGGACACCAATAGCAACGCCAGCAGCAGCTAGGCCCCGGGGCCAGTCTCCCCCAGCTGCTACCAGGCCCCTGGGTCCGGGGACCTTGAGAGCACGCAGGGAACATACCTCTGCCTGCTTTATACCAACTGTAAGAGGGACAATAAAGTCAAATCCAAGAGAAACGTTTGTTGGCCTCTTGGTGACAGCTGGCCACAACCCTGACACTTTACACAACACGCTGTGGCAGCCGCCATCTTGGATTCGTTCGACAAAGCTATTCGTGTTGGGGGTTTTTTTTTCCTCCAACACATAGATGCATTTGTGATTTGGACCATATGCCTTTTAGCTCAACTCTGCCTTTTACTGCTAATGCACACAGACAGGATGATGATGATAAACAGGGCATGTTGTTGGAACTGGTGGATTTGGTGTCAGAGATAATAGAATGGACTTTATATAGATTCTTAATGTACTGTATTAAGACCCTATGCCCTTAGTTTGATGTGCATGTCTAAGCTAAAAGACACATTATGTGCCAGTATGATAACTTCCCCTTGCGGGGCTGGCAGGGATGAGGGCGATGAGGGGGATGAGGGGGACAGAGGGGGATGAGGGGGATGGAGGAGGTGGGTTGAGGCCTGTGTAATGTGTGTTTATGCCACTTACAGGACCTACATTCAACCAAAGACCAGGTGCTTCCATG
This sequence comes from Plecoglossus altivelis, assembly GCA_036571765.1. Taxonomy (NCBI): domain Eukaryota; kingdom Metazoa; phylum Chordata; class Actinopteri; order Osmeriformes; family Plecoglossidae; genus Plecoglossus; species Plecoglossus altivelis. The sequence continues at coordinate 4,323,290 of BROE01000008.1, read as the reverse complement.
TGTATTGTGTGATCTACGATATGAGTGACAAAATGCTTGATCCGTTTGTCTAGTTAAAGCCAGTTTGATATCAGTATTGTGTTGAAATTATGAGGCGCAACTGAAGAGTCCATTAAGATTTCTTTGTACTAAACTTCTTTTTTTTTTTTTCCTTTTTCTTTTTTTTATGGTCGTCTGTTAGTAATGATGGGGAAAGAAAACTCCTGTTCCTCCCAAAACAGTTTGTTAGCTAGTATGACTTGATTACATTTCACTTTTTTACCAGTCATTTCACAGAGCTGTAGATCTGCACTGAATCCTCAAAGCCTCCAGAATATATTTTCGAACTATGACATTCAATGGAAGAGGTCATATTGGCTGGTGCAGGTATGACTCAATACTATTTGTTCCTTCTGCTATTTTTGTAATGGTTTACATATTGTATGGCTGTTGTTTAACTCAGGGGACTAGTGAAACCAGGTGTTTTACAGGCTAAATGACAACTGTTTCTGCTGCCTGGTCTTCGATCAACACAGACCGTTTCTATGGACATTTCGAAATGTCGATCTGACGTTGCTCCAGAAAAAAAGTGGTGCCTGTAACGGAATTATTTCAATGGAATGTCAGTCTTGTGTACCCATGTAACATTCTTTTATTGTAGTTGGTGCATCGATCATGCTGTACAACATTCTGAAAATGTTAATCGCAGTGAATAAAAAATCAAATAAAAAGATCAGATGTATCGAATGCAGAGTCAAATAGGAAGCCCAGGTTCTCGGACCACATCCTGAAGTAAATATTCGCGGACGCTTGCAACTTTTGAACGAAGGCTGGAGTAAATACAGATAAATCAAAGCTTTTTTCTTCTTCTGTACGGATAGGCTTTTGGAACATACATACACATATATATATATACAGTTGACAACGCTTGATTCCTCAGTCTCACCGCCCTCCATTTTATAAATATAAATAAAACATTACAGTAATACTGCCTAGCACAATACAACATACATGACAAGGGTCTACTGTACCATGAGCAGACTTGCCAACACGAGGGAGCGGAATGTACAAAAACTGATGTTGGTCACGTCTGTCGGACAGCAAACTGTACGGACCTACGATCTAGAAGAGTTTTGGAGTCTTAGGCCAACTTCCACCCTGCAGAGTCCAGGGAGACTTCATGAATGGCTGTTTTTTCTCTTTTTTTTGACCATTTCAAATATGTTTCAAGCTGTCACTGGTTTCTCCAGGTTTGTGCTTGTACGGATTTGACTACGTTTGTGGTTTTAATGCATCACTGTCCGAACCTCCCAGCTGAAATAGTGACTATAGTCACTGGGATAAACAGTACTTGTTTGTTTTTTTTTGTCAAAGGTGTTTTTTGGCGTCGTGTTAAGCGGGGTCAGTAAAAACGCGTTTTGGATTTTTCAGCTTCTCTCAGTGCTGTCCTGGTTGTGGTGGTTTAAAGCAGAGCGATGGGCTTGCTGTTGCTTGGTGTGCCCATGTACTGAGAGGACAGGGACTCCAGGGAGGAGTAAGAGGCGTAGACGCCAGTCACCTGCAGGTCTGAGAAGGGGAGAGAGCCTCCGCTGGAGACCGGAGGCAGGCCGGCCGTCCCCAAGTCACAGTCAGACAGACGCAGGGGGGAGTCACTGAAGGTGCCCAGGGCCTCCAGGTTAAAGCTGTCATCTTTCATCTCTTCCCAGAGGTTACCTGAGGGACGCAACAAAGTGGTCACTGCTCGGCTCTGACACAACAGCAACACCCGCAAACGCCCGTTTGCCCTGGTTGTAGACGGGGGTCCGTTTTTCTAGAGAGCGCACTCACCTTGTAGAGCAAAGTCCATGATGCTGGGGTCTAGCGCGTCCACCTCTGTGCTGTTGTCGCCGTGGAAACTGTAGAAGTCGTGCGGCTGTTTGCCGGGGTGCTGGGCGAGGGGGCTGTGGGAGAGGTCGGGGACGGCGTGGAGGGGTGGCGTCTGGGCCGGGGCGGGGGACATGGGGGCCAGCCGGGCCTGGGCCTGGAGGTGGGCCTGGAGGTGCTGGTGCTGGTGCATGGGGAGGCACTGGAGGGAGAGGGTGACGATGGGCTGGGGCGGGGCGTGGGCTGGGAGGGTGGAGGGGCAGCTGGGCAGCCGGGTCAAGCCAGGGTCCAGGTTCTTCCTTCGGCAGCTCTCCGGACGGTCTGTGATTAACCTGTCCAGCTCATCTGGAAAAGAACGAGACGAGATGGTTAAGAAGGTTTGAGATTCAGAGGGGGGGTTCTGAGGGAGTCGCTTTTCACCCAGGTTGGGCTCTGCGTGGCCCCCTCGGCCCCTCTCCTCACCTGGGTTAGCCATGCTGCGCCGGATGGCCGGCAGGTCCTTGCGTTTCCACTTCTGCATCTCTTCCTCCATCTTGTCGATCTTGGCGGGGTTCAGCGCCCACAGGCAGCCCTTGCGAGAGGAGCCGCTCATCTTGTTCTCCACCTTCTCGAAGCATTTGTTCAACGACAGGTTGTGCCTGACCGAGTTCTTCCATCCGTCCGGGGCCGTCTGCAACCGAACAGGAGAGACGGAAGGGTCACGTCACCTTTGCTCGCGTACCACAACCTGCCCTGAGATCCTCTCACAAGAGCAGAAGGCCCAAGTCTTACCTTGAAGTATGGGAAATGCTCCTTCATAAAGCTGTAGATCTCACTGACAGGAAGGCTGCCGGTCTTGCTGTTCTTCAGCGCCATGGCAATCAAACAGCTACGGATAGACCGACGGGGACAAAATACGTTGGTATTTGTTGGTGGTTTGCATGTCGGTGTTGCGCGCGTGTCCAGCGGAGGGAGCTCACCTGTAGGAGTAGATGGGCTTGGGGAAGGACTTGGGCTGGAGGTCCTGATTCTGAGGAGCCAGACGAGGCTGGTTGAACAGGCTTTGGTTGTTGAAGGAGACGTTGCTGTAAAGCCCAGCAGGTGAGCACTGGGAAGGGGAGGGGGGAGGTGGAGGATGGGAGGTGAGGGGGGATCAGACCAGGAGGGAAGAGAAATAGGGGGAGGGGGAGGGAAGAAGGGAGGTGGAGGAAGGGAGGTGAGGGGGATCAGACCAGGAGGGAAGAGAAACAGGGGAGAGGAGGGAGGGAGATAGGGAGTGAGGGAGATCAGCCAGGGGAAGGAGCAGGGGGGAAGGGGGGAGAAGAGGATTAGCACCAACTGCAAATCAGATGTCCAAATCATGCGTTAGCCCTGAAGTCTGTATCTAATGCCTGCTGAGGGGTGAGGTTACCTGCTGGCCAGCCTGGGAGAGGGAGAACACTTGCTGTGGAGTGGGCGGGTAGACAGAGGTAGGACCCTGGTACCCTGGAGAGCCCTGTCCATTCATAGAGTAT